>OY748315.1:7963539-8122682 GCA_963556515.1 Nudaria mundana
TCAAGTTGAGGGCCACTCTCTATAGTATTGTGTGCTGTGAGAGTGGCCCACAATCGCTAGACGTCGTCACGACTTACCACCAGGCAGGCGGCGTCAATTTGGCGAACCAAATATTTAAAAAAAAGTAATAAATCGTTATACCTATTTTTATTTTCAAATATTTATGTACCTTGAAAAATTCTAAAATAGGCCATCAGCGAAGGTTTCATCAAGTAACTACGAGTTTAAGGGTAACTGAATGAATACACTCAACTATTAATAAATTTTAATAAGGTAGGTATTAATGAGACGTACTGTTAGGGCGCGTTCCCACTATGTCGTAACGATTAATTTATCGTTGGACGACTGTCGTCTCCAGCTGTTCCCATTAATACGTTTGTTTGTCGTCACAGTTTTTTATCGTTTAGCGACTATCGTAGTAATACATTTTATCGTTTCACGGCAGTCGCTTTGTCGTTTACACATCATAGCAAGCTACAAATCTACAGTCGCCTATACGTTTTCTTGGAGAGAACTAGTTCTGAACTAGTTCTGACACGCACAAAGCAAAGCGAGTACAGGCGCGGGGGGCGCGCGGGTGCGAGGGGGAAGGGAAAACACGTCTAAACGACGAGACGATATTTTTATCGTGGCTACGATAGATTTGCGGTCACTAGTCGTAACGATTAATTTATCGTTCTACGACTATTGTGCTAACCGTTCCCACTGTCACGACAATCTGTTGTCACTGCAAAAAATGTCGTAGACGACAGTAAGTCGTGTCGTTCTATATGTGAACACCTCCATTTTTAACATATAACTTTGTCGTCACGACACTTAAAACTACACGACTATATGTCGTCACGACAAAGTGGGAACGCGCCCTTAGTGTGTTGATCAAATTTTGGATTTATTCCCAAGCAAAGGACCCAATGAAACCAACCGTGGGTTGGTATTACTGAGACGTATAGTAGACAAGTATGTAGGTACCTAACTATATTAATGACTGAAAATATAATGCCTTAATCAAATTTGTAAATAAAGATTAAAGGGACGGTCAAACTCATCCTTCACATGACACCACGCATTATGACATCTGAACCGGATCTGGCCTTTACAACTTGTAAGGTAACGAACACAATGGTAATTCTCCACGTTGTCTTACGCGTTATACCGCTTCAGATTCGCGTGTTCTCATGCTATCCCACGCGTACGACGCTGTCACACACGTTTAAAGTGTCATAGCGCGTAGATAATGTAAACGTCTGACGTCGGAAGACGCAGGACCAGTGTGTGGTTTTAAGAACGGAATAAAAAAAACTTGTTTTTTCTATTCCGTGGTTTTAAGCCTTAATAGTTATTAGTGTCCGACCGAAACACGTATTTTGGCCGAAACCGAAACTAAGTAACAGTCTTTGTTTGAGTGAGAATCTGAAACTCCCATAAAGTATGAAGTTACCTATTTGTACCTAATTGAAACTCGTTTTTTATGTCCATAACGTCCATAGCCGGACGCCCCGGGTACACCCTCAGATGGATATCTCTCAGGCACCAGCCGATTCTGTAAAGGGGGTGTCATATCACATTTTTGAAGGTTGGATCTTAGCTCGTGTAGGTGAGTGAGGGCATGCGTGGGCGGCTCCTGGTTTTGCACTGTAAGCACGGTAGGCTACCAACCCACCGGCCTCAGGCTCCGGAGGACTTGGGCGTAGTTGGGCATCCAAGACTTGGAAGACCCGGAGTGCTAAATTATGTCTGCGGCGCACCCATCGCAGACAAGATGAGCATTATAACGACTAGCATAGTCACACTATGTCCCTTGCTATTTCCCTCACCACTCGGAAAGTATGTGGCTAAAAGGTAAGGGGATAGTCTCAAGAAAGAGAGTATCCACGCCTCGACCCACAACAGGGTCCCGACCAACGCGCAGACCCACAACGAGGTTCCGACGTTGATTCGCCCACGCCGCCACGACACGCCTCAGATACTTACCAGTGCCCTGTAATGCACCTATTACGTACGGCAGGTGTTGTGGCCATTAATATTGCCACCCATATGGGGTTCCCCTATGTTTATGTAGAATTAGATGGTGTAATAGTAATAGTCTTTAAGATTATAATTCACCAAGAATTACTAGGTACATCCAGGAACACCGCTATTTGATATCCCATCGTCAGTCTGTCAATTAATGACAACCCATCTCACCTTTCTTTTTAAGAACCAGTCCGTACACGCAAGGAGGCCACTAACTGTAGATATATTATTACATAGCATCACGCCTTTTTCCCCGAAGGGGTAGGCAGAGGTGTGCAAACACACCCACATCTCGCCAGCTATGTTAGGTCCCATGTAATAGGGGGCGAGCCTATTGCCATTTACCGGGCACAAGTTCCAGACTCTGGGATAATTATCTGGGTAAAATTCTAAAGAGAATTATACATTATCCACCAGACCCGGGAATCGAACCCGAGACCTCGAGCGTGGCAGTCCGTAGATAGTACCATTGTGCCACCGAGGTAGTCCGAGTTCGAGGTAGTCCGAGTAGTAGAGTAGATATAGTAACACAAGCTTAATTATTAGCTTACTTTACGATAGATGGCACTGTTTAAAAAATGACCTAAATATTATTTATTAACCGATCGAGCGAAGCTTTAACATTTTGAGACCATTCCGATGACTTTAATTTTGTCTGTCTGTACATGTGTTGCTAGCGGCCACATTTTAGCCAGGCTAGCGGCCACCGCCGGGCGCCACTGGAAATACTTTCTGCTTGTAACCAGAGACGCCCGGCAACGGACGTTAGAGCGGCCGCGGCCTTGGTCGCGGAACTAAAAAAAAAAAAAGGCTAGCGGCCACATTTTTACTACGCTTTTATTAGCTTCACTTGTATGTTTGTTACCGACTTTTCGGGTTCGATTTTGCCCTACTTTGAACGATCAGATTTTGCACACCTGTCAAAGACCGATGACAATGCAATAATTAGATTGAAAATAAAAATAAAAAATGAAAATAAAAACTAAAAAATGAAAAATAAATAATACGAGTAGTTTAAAAAAACACGCTTTTATAGAGAATCCAACTAAAAAGTAGAAAATAAATTTTAATAAGTTTGAATTAAGAATAGTGTAAATTAGAAATAAATGTATATTATTGTAAAAAAAGCGTGAGGTGCATAGTGTCAATTCTGTCAATAGTTATAAATATTTTATTGACAGATATGAGTAGAAGAATTATCATTTTGATAATTTCTTAAAATGCGCTTTTTTACAATAATATACATTTATTTCTTATTTAAGTACACTATTCTTAATTAAAAAATATTAAAATTTATTTTCTACTTTTTAGTTGAATTCTCTATAAAAGCGTGTTTTTTTAAACTATTATTTTTTAACTGATTTCATTATTTATTTACTTATTATTTATTTTTAAACTTTTTTGTACACCAATACAAATATGCATATGAAACAATTTATGAGAATGTAGAAATGTTGGCCTTATCACTAAACAGCGATCTCTTACAGGCAACGTTTGGATGGAAATACATTGTTTAAACTATTATGTGAAATGTGGTATGAATAAATTATTATTTTGATTTATGGATTACAGTAACAAAATAAACATTGGTTGCTAGCCTAGTACATAAGTAACAACATTATCAAACTCAAACTCAAAAATATTTATTACCTAATATAGGTTATAAAATAAACTTATTAGTCAGCACATAAGAATTTACATATAATGCCAGATTCGCAAAACAACGGGCGGAGCCAAAGAGAAAAGAACCTGGCAGTAAAACTCCAGGCCAAAACCCCCCTTAACATTCGCATTTCCGCTACATGCAGTTTTCTTTCATCCGTCGCTTTTACAGCCAAACATGAAAGTCCATACAGGACGGCAGGTCTGACGACAGTCTTGTAAATTTTCCCCTTAAGTTTTGGAGGATATTGGGGGTCGCATATAGTGGCTTTGACCTGCCGCCATTTCATCCACCCTGTGTCAATTCTGTGCTTCACTGTACGATCGATTTCCCCATCGTCCTGGATAAGAGAGCCGAGGTACCGGAAGCCAGAGCAGACTGGCAATGGTACGCCATCTAGCGTTATGGGTGTAAAACTGGAGAGACTGCCGAAATCGGAGAACATGTACTCCGTTTTGGTTCTGCTGGTTTTAAGGCCTACACTCTCCAGTTTACACTGCCACTTCTCCAGCCTGCTCTGTACCTCAGGCCTCAATATAATAATAATAATAGTAATAAAACTGGCAACTCTGGACATCTGTACATACGTCATTTTCATCTATAAAATATTTTAATATTTTTATCTAAAATATCTTGCCTCAATTTATAAAATTCATACAGATTTCAAAATAATATTACCAAAAAGTTCATTATATATTATATTCCATAATTTATTACAAGAATCACAACAACAACAAAATCTACAAATATGAAACGAAGCTTTGACAAACGTCAACCATCAAAATATCAAAAATTGTTTCGAAAAAATTAACAGGATGAATGATGAATATGGATAAAGACGATAACAAGAGGCAGGAGTAAGAATGCACACCCAACACCCCCGGACTCATCACTTAGCTCCGCCTCGCAAGTGCCGGACCGCACACCTGCGACACAAGTGCTTGCTGAGGCCTCGAGCTCACCGTCAAGTGACGAGTATTTTTCCCCGCCGACGTCGCCAACACCTGTACGCCGGTGAGGGAGAGGCCGGCCGCCGAGCAGTTTGGGGCCCCGAAGCCTACCAGTTTCGAGTAGGGTCCCCACTACCAGTGGTATTGTGCACCGCATGCGATGGACTTCATCCATCAATGAAAATGTCATGCGGGCATATTATGAGGCTACAGATGGGGAAACCAACCTGACTGCGTACCGTTCAAGGATGCTCCCTTTGTTTCAGGCTCTTGAACCAACAATAACCGTTGCCGTACAACGACTATCGGATCAAGTGCGGGCTATCCAACGATGCAAGTTGTTGGATCAACCTGTGCTTGACGCCTGGAAGTGTTATCTACTCGACCAGCTCCAGCGTTAACGAGTGCACCATCATCTGCTACACACACGGTTGCAACTAGTGCCACTTTAGTTGAGACCGTGCTCGACGCGGGAGATGATACGAGTAATATATCTATCCAGGTAAGCGAGCAATTAAGGAGTACTTTGGAGGATGTGATCTCTCACTATAGGTTTGCACCTAATTTTAGGCCACGGCTACCACGCTTGCCCATGCATAGACGAAATCTGGCGTTGATGGGAGCCCTGAATGCGTTGCTAGATCCGTACTTACGGACTAGCAATGATTTGCTAGATACCCACTCGATTCTTTACTGTGGAGCTATTACCGCTTGTCGTGTTGCACGCGTTAAATTCCCTGAATTTAACCGTGCACCACGATCGGGTGGTGTGCCCGTATGGCAGGCAAGAATCGAGCGACGTATCGGCATATTTAGGATTCTCATTCCGAAGCTTATCTGTTTTAGCCGGGGAAATAATCGTCCACGGGTCATGCGTTTCGTGACTCAGGCATTCGCTGGGACCGGTATTAGCTCCCAGCAATACTTAGCTAATGTCACGGAACGTATTGACTTTCTAAAGCAGAAAGTATATGCATGGGCGAGTCGTATTCGACGCTATAGAGAGCATGTAGACAGATACTGGCAGAATCGTATCTTCCAAAGTGACCAAAGGAAGGTGTACCGAGAGTGGGAGGGAACTGGACAACGTTTGATCGACGGACAACTGCCAGATGCTCGCGCCATGAATCAATTTTAGCGTGACATATGGTCGATGCCTGTCGAACATTCGGAGGGTGATTGGATCCGTGTTGTCGAGCGTGAATGCGATAACATCGAGCCCATGGAGTCCTGGCCCGGACGGATTGCACAACTTTTGGATCAAGTGGGTTCGAAGCTCGCATGAACGCTTGGCAACACAGTATCAAGAAGCCCTCGAGTCTGGTTCCTTACCCGCTTTTATGACCACTGGCATCACCTTCCTGCTCCATAAATCAGGTAGTACCACGGAACCTAAAAACTATAGACCTATCACTTGCTTACCTACTATCTACAAGCTCCTTACATCTATTCTGAGAACTAAAATAAATTCACATATAATGTCAAATAACATCTTAGATAGTGCTCAGAATGGATGTAGGGCTGGGTCACGTGGTACTAAGGAGCTACTCCTTATTGACATGGCCATTAGCCAACAAGTTAAGCGGAGTAGGGGCGCCCTCTCTACTGCCTGGATTGACTACAAGAAGGCCTATGATTCGGTGCCTCATTCATGGCTGGGGAGGATTTTAGAGTTGTATAAAATTAATCCGACTCTTAAATCCTTCTTAGTCTCATGTATGGGGCAGTGGACCACAGTCCTTCGTCAACCAGGTAGTGGTGAGTGCGCTTCTGGTCCGCATGACTTGATAAGGATTGAGCGTGGTATATTCCAGGGCGACAGTTTGAGTCCATTGTGGTTCTGTTTAGCACTGAATCCACTTAGCACATTGCTAAAGGATTCAGGGCTAGGCTATCGGTTTCGTAGAGGGGGTGAGGTTATTTCTCACCTGATGTATATGGATAACCTCAAACTGTTCACACTGAAGCACTAAGATTTAGTGATATTACTAAAAACTACGGAAGTTTTTAGTAATGCCATTAAGATGGAGTTCGGTGTTGATAAGTGTGCGGTTATGCATGTACAGCGGGGGAAGGTTGTAAATTCACCGAATTTACAACTTTCTGAGATAATAACTCTCAGATCTCTCTCCGAGACCGAAACATACAGATACCTAGGTATGTCAGAGTCATTGGGTATAGCGGTAGAGGACATTAAGAAATCGGTGAAAGAACGTTTTTTTGGCCGTTTGACAAAAGTTCTTAACAGTTTTTTGTCCGGCGGTAACAAAATGCGGGCTTTCAACGGTTGGGTAATGCCTTTATTGTTGTACTCCTTTGGCATACTTAGGTGGACTCAAACGGAACTAGACGCCCTGGATAGGCGAGTCCGTCAACAACTGACATTGCATCGAATGTTACACCCACGATCTTCTGTCATGAGACTGTACATTCCACGGAAGTTGGGGGGTCGAGGATTTTTAAATGCCAAGAACCTCCATAACCGTGAAGTGTACAGTCTGAGGAATTACTTCCTACAGAATGGGTGTGGCATTCATTGCGATGTTGTGATGGTTGACAAGGGCCTGACACCTCTTTCCTTGGCTAACGAGAACTGGCGTAAACCAAAGGTGTTTAGTACTGAAGACCGTAAGGACGTATGGAAGAGCAAGGAGCTACACGGGCGGTTCTACCGAGTCTTAACAGGACCCGATGTAGACCTGCCCGCATCGGTGAACTGGCTACGTTTCGGTGACCTCTTTGGGGAAACTGAAGGTTTTGCCTGTGCAATTGCAGATGAAGTCATTAAGACGAACAACTATCGGAAATACATCATGAAGGACGGTACGGTCGACATTTGTCGAGCATGCCACCGTCCTGGTGAATCACTTCGCCACATTATTTCCGGTTTTTCGTATCTTGCTAACAGCGAGTACTTGCATAGGCACAATCAAGTAGCCAGGATCATCCATCAGCAACTTGCTCTTCAATACGGCCTTATTGAGTTCGAGGTACCATATTATAAGTACACACCAATGCCAGTTCTCGAGAATGGTCGTGCGTTGCTCTACTGGGACCGATCAATCATCACGGACAGGACTATTGTTGCCAATAGGCCTGATATCGTGTTGTTTGATCGGACCCAGCGTCGGGCAGTGCTCGTCGATGTCGCCGTCCCGCATGACGAGAATCTCGTGAAGGCAGAGAAGGACAAACTTAGCAAGTACCTTGATCTGTCCTTCGAGACAACCGCCATGTGGGACGTAGACTCGACGATCATTGTGCCGATGGTCATTTCGGCTAACGGATTAATAACGAAGAGTCTCGACCAACATCTCAAGAGACTCTTGTTAGATTGTTGGATCAAGAGTCAGATTCAGAAGGCTGTTATCCTCGACACGTGCCGTATTGTTAGGTGGTTTCTCAGTCTGTAGCCTCCACCGCCGGTAGTTTGGGTCCTACTCCGCTACTGGTGGGTCACTATTTTTTATATTTTTAAATGTATTTGTGTTTTTATAAATCTATTTAAAATTGTCGAGAACTGGCACTGGTGTGTACTTATAATGGTACCTCGGACTCAATAAGGCCGTATTGAAGAGCAATTTGCTGATGGATGATCCTGGCTACTTGATTGTGCCTATGCAAGTACTCGCTGTTAGCAAGATACGAACAACCGGAAATAATATGGCGAAGTCATTCACCAGGATGGTGGCATGCTCGACAAATGTCGACCGTACCGTCCTTCATGATGTATTTCCGATGGTTGTTCGTCTTAATAACCTAATCTGCAATTGCACAGCCAAAACCTTCAGTTTCCCCAAAGAGGTCACCGAAACGTAGCCAGTTCACCGATGCGTTCAGGTCTACATCGGGTCCTGTTAAGACTCGGTAGAACCACCCGTGTAGCTCCTATCTCTTCCATACGTCCATGCGGTCATTGGTACTTAGTATAACAGGTTTGCACCAGTTCTCTTTAGCCAAATCGAGCGGGGTCAATCCGTTGTCTACTGCGACAACATTACGATGCAAATCCTCGTCCACCCGCAGGAAGTATTCCCTGAGATTGCACACCTCACGGGTGTGAAGGGTCTTAGTATTAAGAAAGCCTCGGCCCCCACACTTCCGTGGTATGTACAACCTCATTACAGATGAACGCGGATGATGCATTCGGTATGTAGTGAGTAGCGTACGGACTTTTCGATCCAGGGCGTCAAGTTCTGTCTGAGTCCATCTGAGTATGTCAAACGAGTACACTAAAACTGGCATGACCCAACCATTGTAGGCTCGCACCTTGTTACCGCCCGATAAAAGACTTTTAAGTACTTTTTTCAGGCGGCCAAAAAAACGTTCTTTCACCAATTTCTTAATGTCCTCTACCGCTATACCCAATGATTCTGACATACCTAGGTATCTGTATGTTTCGGTCTCGGAGAGAGATCTGAGAGTTATTATCTCAGAAAGTTGTAAATTCGGTGAATTTACAACCTTCCCCCACTGTACATGCATAACCGCACACTTATCAACACCGATCTTAATGGCATTACTAAAAACTTCCGTAGTTTTTAGTAATGTCACTAAATCTTGACTTGTTGGCTAATGGCCATATCAATGAGGAGTAGCTCCTTAGTACCACGAGACCCAGCCCTACATCCATTCTGAGCGTTATCTAAGATATTATTAGATACTATGTGCGAGTTTATTTTACTTCTCAGAATAGATGTAAGGAGCTTGTAGATGGTAGGTAAGCAAGTGATGGATCTATAGTTTTTAGGTTCCGTGGTACTACCTGATTTGTGGAGCTGGAAGGTGATGCCAGTGGTCATGAAAGCGGGTAAAGAACCAGACTCAAGGGCTGCTTGATACTGTGTTGCCAAGCGTTCATGCGAACTCTGAACCCACTTTATCCAAAAGTTATGCAATCCATCCGGCCCAGGACTTTTCCAGTTCGGGGCCGTACGAATTGCACAACTAACGTCTTCGGAGTCTATGGTAATAGACTCCATGGGTTCGATGATACTGCATTCACGCTCGACGACACGGATCCAGTCGCCCTCCGAATGTTCGACGGGCACCGACCATATGTCACGCCAAAATTGATTCATGGTGTGAGCATCTGGTAGTTGTCCGTCGCTCAAACGTTGTCCAGTTCCCTCCCACTCTCGGTACACCTTCCTTTGGTCACTTTGGAAGATGCGATTCTGCCAGTATCTATTTACACGCTCTCTATAACGATGGATACGGCTTGCCCATGCATACACTTTCTGTTTCAGAAAGTCAATACGTTCCGTGACATTGGCTAAGTATTGCTGGGGACGAATACCGGTCCCAGCAAATGCCCTGAGTCACGAAACGCATGACCCGGGGACGACTATTTCCCCGGCTGAAAGAGATAAGCTTTGCAATGAGAGTCCTAAATGTGCCGATACGTCGCTCGATTCTTGCCTGCCATACGGGAACACCATCCGGTCGTGGTGGACGGTTAACTTCAGGGAATTTTACGCGTGCAACACGACAAGCGGCAATCGCTCCACAGTAAAGAATCGAGTGAGTACCAAGCAAATCACTGCTAGTCCGTAAGTACGGTTCTAACAATGCATTTAGGGCTCCCATCAACGCCATATTTCGCTTATGCATTGGCAAGCGTGGTAGCCGCGGTCTAGAATTAGGTATAAACCTATACTGCGAGATCACATCTTCCAAAGTACTCCTCAGTTGCTCGCTTACCTGGATAGATGTATCACTCGTATCATTTCCTGCGTCGAGTGCGGGTTCCGCTAACGTCGCACTTGTAGCAACCGTCTGTGTCACAGGTGACGGTGCTCTCATTGACACTGGAGCTGTACGAGTAGATAATACTTCCAGGCGTAGTCGATCAAGCACAGATTGATCCAACAACTTACATCGTTGGATAGCCCGCACTTGATCCGATAGTCGTTGGACGGCAACGGTAATTGTTGGTTCAAGAGCCTGAAACAAAAGAAGCATCCTTGAACGGTACGCAGTTAGGTTGGTTTCCCCATCTGTAGCCTCATAATATGCCCGCATAACGTTTTCATTGATGGATGAAGTCCATCGCATGCGGTGCACAATACCACCGGTAGTGGGGACCCTACTCGAAGCTGGTAGGCTTCGGGGCCCCAAACTGCTCGGCGGCCGGCCTCTCCCTCGCCGGCGTACAGGTGTTGGCGACGTCGGCGGAGAAAAATACTCATCACTTGATGATGAGCTCGATGCCTCAGCAAGCACTTGTGTCGCAGGTGTGCGGTCCGGCGCTTGCGAGGCGGAGCCATGTTATGAGTCCGGGGGTGGTAGTTGCGCATGTTGTTTGCTCCTGGCTCTTGTTTGCATCGTTATTCATCATTTATATCCAATTTCATTTGTTGTAATATTATTTTTGTTGTTTTTGCCGATTGACACATGTCAGATCGCTGTTTCATTTTTATAAAATTGGTTTATTGTTGTAATAACTGTTGTAGTATTTTATTTATAAACATATTGGTTCTATTATTTAAAAATCTGTAAGTAATTGTATAAATTTCGGTAAGATATGTTGATAAAAAATTTAAAATATTTTACGGATAAAAATGACGTGTTAACAGATGTCGAGAGTTGCCAGGTTTTATTATTATTCTCTTTATTAAAATTTTATTTAATTATTTTTATTATACAATTTTTGCACCAAAAAAAATAAATTACAATATAAAACGATATGAAAGACGTCAGCCTGTCAGCCGTGTTTTTTTGTGTTAGGGTGTTAGGTTATTTTCGTTACGGAATTTCTGGATTCGGTCTCCACGCTCAAGGCCCGCGATAGAAGCTATGCAATATCTTAATGAATTGATCGTCTTGGTAGTAACACAAAATAGGGAATATGGTGTGGTATGGTAGAATGAATTTTCCAAGGCAAAATAGGTATACTTTGCCTTGGAAAATTGCATGTAAACATTTTAAACATTACCGCGACAGACAGACAGACAAATTGTCGTATTAAATATATAGATATCCTTACTGCTTCGGTGGCGTAGTCGGTAGTGCATCTGCTTTCGACGCCGGAGTCTCGGGTTCGATTCCCGGTCGGGACAACTTTGTGTGAAGACAGATACGTTTGTGCTGAAGTCTGGATGTTTCCTATGTATAATATGTATGTAAAAATATGTATATCAAGTATTTATATCAGTTTATCTAGTACGTACTCATATCACAAGCTCTGCTTAGTTTGAGACTATAGTCCGGCAATTTCGTGCGCGACCGTCCCGCGGGGTGACAGACGGTGGCGGGGACTAGGTAGCGCGTCGTTATAGCACACGGCTACACACGAAGAGAAGTTTGCCAGGATAAATCTTGCGATAAGTTGTACTTGTGACGTAATATAGGAGTAAATAAAAAGATAGAACTACTTTTATTGTTTATATTTTTTTATTATGCTTGAGGACAAATTATTAGGAAAACTAAAATTATGATATATTGTTTTATTATAAATCAATTTCCATATCACTTTCATGTTCACTCTCTGTTTGATCTTCTTCATAACTTTCGTCGTCATCATCATCGTCGTTTTCACCCAGTTTAATTAAGAATCTAAAAAGACATAAATGTACTATAGAAATAATAAACAACTTCACGTACAATGACATGATTCCGAGATTATAGCTTGAGCACTCTGCCAAGTTAAAGCAATAATAATCGATTATGTTAATAAACAATAACGTACCTGTCCATTTCGTCGTCAAATACTCGATCTGAATTATAATATTCGTTCTCGTTTTTTATGACATGATTATCACAATCGCGCCACTGTTCAACCGAATAATTAGAAAAAAGCAATTCTAAATCTTTTAACTTTTTATCTAAGTTCGAATCAAGGGAAGTCCTTGCGAGCTCACCTTTTACGTACCCCCACACGAGTTCAATTGGATTTAAATCCGGATGGTATGGGGGTAAGCGAAGCACGATATGTCCATTTTCCTTTAATATTTCATCAATTTTGTACTGTTTCTCCGTGTTTTGCTCATTAATTATTTTCATTAGATCACATTTACGCATAGCGCTATCATACTGAACACCTCGCCGTTCTAACCCTTGCTGCATTTCGCTTTTCAGGGTACTCATTGTAGGTTTTTTATCGATCTGAGTGCTATGGTAAGCGGCGTTGTCCATTACAATAACAGAATTCGGAGGAATGTTTGGTAACAGTTTTGCATCGATCCACTTTCGAAAATTTGTGGCATTCATGTCTCCATGATAATCACCGGTCTTGGAATGCGATTTGAACATCAATAAAGCATTAGGTACAAAGCCATTGCGACTGCCAGCGTGTACAATTACAATACGAGGTCCTTTACCGATATTTTGCATAGCCCCGCGTTCTGTATTAGACTGCCAGTATTTTTGTGTCACGTGATTTTTATTCACATAGGTTTCATCTAGGAAAATTATTGACTTGCCCTCTCGGCGGTATTTTTTAATGTCTCTGATGTAATGCCACCGCAGGCGCATTATTTGGTGACGTTCAATTAATAGTTTCCTCTTTGACTGACATGTTAAATATTTGAAACCAAGCCTATGTATTGTCCGTCTCAAGTATTCAAGTGAGCAATGAAGAATATTGTCTTGTTTCAATTCCGCATTCAACTTTTTAAACGATGGGATACATTTTATGACAGTATACCATTGTGCGGCGGTGAGACCGATCATGGACGATTGGCTGCAGAGGCAGCATGGTGACCTCACGTATCGTGCGACGCAGATCGTTACCGGGCATGGATGCTTCGGTAGCTATCTGTTTCGCATCCATCGTGAGGTCACACCCCGGTGTCAACACTGCGAGGTTTCCGACGACGACACCGCACTCCACACGTTGGTGGAGTGCTCAGCGTGGGCGAGTCAGCGCCGGGACCTCGTAGTGGGTCTGGGCCTGGATACCCTCTCGCTGGAGACCATGCTTCAAGCCATGGTCTCCAGCGGGAGTAGGTGGAACGCGGCCGTGTCCTTCTGCGAGCAAGTCGTGCTCGCGAAGGAGGCGGCCGAGAGGGAGAGGGAGCGTGACCTCCCCGCCGAGTTCCGTAGTCAGCGGCGAGGCCGCCGCAGACTCATCTACGCCCAAGACCATCGACCTCCATGATCGGGGCCTGAGGACGGCGGGATCGCCACCCGTCGTCCTTACAGAAGCAGGCTAGAAGGGTTGCGTGCTGCGGGGCCTTTGCCCCATAGCACGCAACCAGATTCACTCACTGACGCGGGATAAAACCCTACCCCCAACGACGCGGGATTCTCATCCCGTAATTTTTCTTCGTATGACACCTTCCGTAAAATTGTCGATTTCAATCCTTTTTTTAGGAAAACGGGTTTTTCGTGGTGAATTGAAAGTCGCTGTGCTGCCTTGTGCTTCCATGATTCTAGCTTCTTTTATAATTTTTTTAACGCTGGTATCAGACAAACCTGTGGCTTCAGCAACAGTTTTTGCTAAATTAATGTCGTTTGCGTATTCGGCCGAGGTTCGGTCATTTTTTCGCTTTACAAAAAATTGGTACACTTTATGTACAACATCCTTAACTTGTCTTGAGATAGCCTTACTCATCTTGAGATCTTAATCTCGTGTGCGGCGAACTCAAAGTAGTACGGAATATCAAGCACGTGTTGCCGCTTCGACTGCGCGGCCGAGACTGCCGTATTTGACGCGCAGATGCACGCGTTTCCCTTCCCCGCTGCACCACCCGCTACCCGCTGACATCTTTAGTACCTCGTCCCCGCCACCGTCTGTCACCCCGCAGGACGGTCGCGCACGAGCTTGCCGGACTGTCCTAACATATTTATTATTTATTATTATCCAGATTTTGAATTTTCATGGGTATACCGCTTATGCTCGATGATAGGGAAGCTGATATTATGGTCACGTGGCATTCATGTAACTCCATCTCGTAGCGAGTAATAAGAATACCAAATTCAGCGCCATCTGGTAGCAAATCGCAGTACTACTACGTAACATCTTTCTGGAATATTCTATCAAGATACTTCAACGTAACGCGTTTCTCGACGCATCTAGAAGGTTCGGGAGAGTGACAGAGTGTTCGCGATGATTCTCGGCTGAAACTTCTAGACCAATGAACGTCCTATATATGCCGAGCGCTTTGGCGGGAGATCATCAGTATTTCCAGAGCGATAATACGAGTTATACCTGCGAGTTCAAGTGCGAATAAAAGTGTTCAGTGAAGCTTATAGTGAAGTGTAAATTAGTGGTGTAATAAATAAAGTGTTTTGTGGTAGTTTGATCGGCATTTTTAATTCCGTAGAACCCCGGCTCGTAACAATTGGTGTCAGAATTGGGGATTTGAACAATGCCGGTGTTACCAAAAGAAGACACAGAGGGCGTCCGTACCAGGGGTCAGTGCCAGCAGGAGTTGGACAGCAGGCGCTTCGTAGGTAATACGCCGGAGAGGTTGGGTGGTCAGCAGCAGCCAACGGTGGAAGCTGGCCCGTCCATGGTATCTCCAGCGCCAGCACCTCCAGACTTTGCTGCGCTGATGGTGATGCTACAGGAGCAAGCCCGCCGCCAGGAGGAGTAGACCCCCCGTTTGGAAGAACAGCTGCTGCGTGACAAAGAGGAGCATGAGATGGGAATGCGACTTCCATACCTGCTGTGCCTTCAGCACGTGGATTTAAAGTACCTCCATTCGATGGGACATCTTCATGGTCGGCCTATAAAAGCAGTTTGAGGCCGTTAAGAAGGCAAACGGGTGGAGCAAAGCCCAGGCCATGACTGCGCTTACAATGGGTCTGCGAGACAAGGTGTTAACCATCCTAGAAGCTCTCGGAGATGATGTATCCTACGAGCAGCTACTAGAAGCCTTGGAAGCCAGATACGGTGACGCTCACCTGGAACACATGTATCGTGCGCAGCTGAAGGATCGTGTCCAGCGCACTGGTGAAAACTTGCAACAGTAGGCCCTGGAAGTAGAGAAGCTGGTACGGAAAGCATGCCAGTCGGTACCTGCGCTCATCAATGGGAATCTGGTGCAAGCATTCATCGACGGCATCCACGACCTAGAAGTCAGGGCTGCAGTGAGACTCGGGCACCATGAGACTCTCAAAGACACCTTGGCTCATGCTTTGGAGGTCGAAGCCGTACGGAAGGATCATCGATCTCACCGCGTCAGGGAAGTTGTAGCATCACCGGCTCGCGACCGTTTCACGAGGTATAGCCCTAGGTGCTACACATGTGGTGAGAGGGGCCACCTTCGATCCAGTTGCCCAAAACGGACTGCTGAAAGAGAAGAAAGTCGTTCCCAAGAGGATAGGTTGGCTAACGTCACCGAAACGAATAAATGCCAGGACTGCGGGGCGGGTGCCGGCTGATGTTAGAAGAGCCCCAAGGGTTTCAATCTCACAAACCCAGGATGGGAACAGCCTGATCATCAAGGGCGAGGTAAATGGAACACCATGCAAGCTGACAATATATACTGGAGCATCTCGCACGATTGTCAGTTCCCGACTTGCAAATCGGTTCCTTGAGGACTCTGCAAACCGTGACCGCATCAACTTGGTAACAGCCACCGGTCAGCGCATACCCGTCCGAGGAGAGAAAGAGATGCAGTTAAAGTTGGGCAATGGAATTTACCTGCATAATGTCATCGTGGCTGACATAATGGACGACTGCATACTGGGCTTAGACTTTATGAGGAAGAACTCTTGTGAGATCGACGTCAAGCAAGGAGCGATGAAATGTGGTCAAGAGGAACTTTTCATGGAAGGAGCGTTATCAGGAAAAGTGTACAGCTTGAAGAAGGTCGTGCTTCCTACCAGATCAGAAACGACTGTACCAGTTGGTCTCCCTCAGAATTCTGGGCGAACACATCGATGTGTACTCATAGAAGGGATACACAATGAACTTCCATAGAAAATGGCCCGAACTCTGGTAAGAGCCAATGAAGCCTCAATGGTACGTGTGCTGAACCTTAGTGATAAGGAACACGTGATTGAAAAGAGCACATTGATTGGCACTTGCGAAGAAGTAGATTGGATGCGCCGATGCCAAGAGTTGAGTACTGGGAACATCGTCAACAAGGACGCTAGAAACAACGTGTTGACACTTTTAGAAGACTGTCGTAATATCTTAACGAAGAATGAAATGGACACGACTAAGAAGATGTTAGTTTAAAGTTATGCCATTTGGATTATGCAACGCCCCGGCTACTTTTGAAAGATTAATGGAAATTGTACTCGCCGGATTGACTGGGGACAACTGTCTTGTCTATTTAGATGACATTATCATCGTGGGCCGTACGTTAGAAGAGCATCTCCAAAACCTGGAATGCGTGCTTGTAAAGATCCGAAGCGCGAACCTGAAGCTTACTTAGCCCAAAGATGTGCTCATTCCTCAGACGGCAAGTAAGCTTCCTAGGCTACGTAGTGTCGGAAGATGGTATCCGCACGGATCCAGAGAAAGTCATCGCCGTCAAAGATTGGCCGGTTCCAAAGGATAAGACGCAGGTCAGATCATTTTTAGGTTTGTGCTCATACTACCGGCGATTCGTCAAGAACTTTGCAGATATTGCCAAGCCCTTACACAAGCTCACGGAGGAAAAGAGACAATTATGCTGGGACGGAAGCTGTGACATCGCATTCCAGGAGCTAAAGAATCGTCTGTGCAATACACCTATTTTGGGTTATCCCGATGCGGAAAATAAATTTATAGTTGACACAGACGCAAGTGATATTGGACTCGGAGGTGTGTTATCTCAACGGAAAGGAGATCGTGAGGTCGTTATAGCCTACTTCAGCAAATCCTTATCGAAACCTGAAAGGAATTATTGCGTCACGAGGAGAGAATTACTCGCCGTGGTGAAGACATTGCAGCATTTCAGCAAATATTTACTAGGGCGAAAATTCCTTATACGTACTGACCATGCTGCATTGAAGTGGCTATTACAATTCAAGAATCCAGAAGGACAAGTCGCAAGATGGATTCAGCTACTACAGGAATATGACTTTGTGATTTAACATCGCAGTGGGAGATCCCATGGCAACGCAGACGCATTGTCAAGAAGACTTTGCCCTGAAGACTGTAAGCACTGTGCCAAACAGGAGATAAAGGAAGTCATACCTGTAAAAATGCTTAAAACGGATCTGAGCAACGAATGGAAAGGAAGCCTACAACATGCTCAACAGGACGACGCAGACATCAAGCCAATATTTGAGTGGATTAAAGCAACTGCTCCTAAACCCATGTGGAGTGACGTCGCTTCAATGAGTTCAATCACAAAAGTTATTGGGCGCAATGGGACAGTTTAGTTATTCAGGATGGAGTCTTGTGCCGCAAATGGGAAAACTGCTCGAGGAGACAGCTGTCATTTGCTTATGGTCGTCCCTAAAGTTAAGGTCCCAGATGTGCTACAGCTCTACCATAATGGATGTTCAGGGGGCCATATGGGAGTAAAAAGGACTCTGTTGAAGATACGTGAGCGGTTTTACTGGATCCACTGCCGCGACGACGTTGAGGACTGGTGTCGCAAATGTACGAGTTGTGCTGATGTGAAGGGACCTCATACACGGAGCAGAGGTGCACTGAAACTGTATAACGTTGGGGCACCATGGGAAAGGATAGCCCTAGATATTGCGGGACCGTTTCCTGAAAGTGAAAGCAGAAACAAGTACTTCATGGTTGTGATGGATTATTTCACGAAGTGGCCAGAAGTCTTCGCTATACCTAATCAAGAAGCTACCACGATCGCAGATAAATTAGTTCACGAAGTTTTCTGTCGTTTCGGGGTGCCTCTAGAAATCCATAGCGATCAAGGAAGAAATTTTGAATCTCAGGTGTTCCAGGAAATGTGTCGGGTCATGGGTACTCACAAAACCAGAACGACCTCTTACCACCCGCAGTCAGATGGAATGGTGGAGCGATTTAATCAGACATTGGAGAGATATCTGGCGAAAGTTGTGGAAAGCAGGCAAAAAGATTGGGACAAGCACATTCAACCGTTTCTTTTGTCTTACCGAAGTGCGGTTCACGAAAGCACGTCAGTGACACCAGCGTATGCGAACTTTGGAAGAGAATTACGGTTGCCTGCCGACTTAATAACCGGTATACCGCCTGACGCTCCACGCTATATCACCGATTATGCGAATGACTTGCGCAGCAGGATGAATGACATTTATGAGCATGTCAGACAATCAGGTCAACAAATGTTTGAAAAGATGAAGACCCGTTACGACCGAAAGACAAACAATAAGGGCTTCGATGAAGGTTCGTTAGTGTGGTTACATAACCCAGTCCGCGGTAAAGGGAAGTCTCCTAAACTGCAAGCTAAATGGGATGGACCATACCGAGTTGTGACCAAGATTAACGATGTCACTTACCGAATACAGAGGAGTCCGAGAAGTGCGCCAAAGATAGTTCATGTGGACCGATTGGCGCGATATTATGGGCCTGACAATGGGTTAGTGTAACGCCATCTCGTAGCGAGTAATAAGACTACCAAATTCAGCGCCATCTAGTAGCAAATCGCAATACTACTACGTAACATCTTTCTGGAATATTCTATCAAGGTACTTCTACGTAACGCGTTTCTCGACGCATCTAGAAGGTTCGGGAGAGTGACAGAGTGTTCGCGATGATTCTCGGCTGAAACTTCTAGACCAATGAACGCCCTATATATGCCAAGCGCTTTGGCGGGAGATCACCAGTATTTCCAGAGCGATAATACGAGTTATACCTGCGAGTTCAAGTGCGAATAAAAGTGTTCAGTGAAGCTTATAGTGAAGTGTAAATTAGTGGTGTAATAAATAAAGTGTTTTGTGGTAGTTTGATCGGCATTTTTAATTCCGTAGAACCCCGGCTCGTAACAATATGTATGTTAAAAATATGCATATCAAGTATTTATACCAGTTTATCTAGTAGGTACTCATATCACAAGCTCTGCTTAGTTTGAGACTAGATGGCGTCGTGTGAATTGTCCTAACATATTTATTATTTATTTTTATCCAGATTTTGAATTTTCATGGGTATACCGCTTATGCTCGATGATAGGGAAGCTGAAACTCTGTTATTTTTTCTACTCTCTCTCTCAGTTAAGTGTAAGTCAACACTCTCCGTGAATCCATCCACCATAACGCTATTGTTCATAAGTTGATTGTGTCGTCTCTGTCTAAGCTTTGTCAAGCTTATTAAAAGTAAGTAAGTGAGACAAATATATGTTTACTTTCAAACATTTACTAGTTTCAAAGATACGTCTTCATAGTGCATAAGTGGTTTACACTTTTTCGACGTGTGATAGTAAGGTTTGGCAGTCTTAGTACGAGTATTATATATATAGTAGTGTATGCGTATCCCGCTCCCGTGTAGATACGCGGCAAGACTGGAAACGTTTTTTTCTCTTGACTCTACTCTGACTATAGACTATAGACTTTAGGATATACTCTTTAGGGTCACATTGTGTAGCCATCATCATCATCCACCGAGCCTTTTCCCAGCTCAGTTGGAGTCGGCTTTCCAGTCTAACTGCGATTCGGCTGAACTTCGATATTTGCCGTGAAGCGACTGCCATCTGACCTTCACAACCCATAGGTGTTATCGAAGTTCTGTAGTTAGATCGCGAGGATTTTTGATTAAGGACTCCAACTGGGGTAGTTAGGATCCCTGGACACGACTACTATAGATGTTCGTATGACAACCGGAACCGACGGCTTAACGTGTTCTCCGAGGCACAGAGGGGTCAGTGTCTTAAGCAATGGTCACCCATCCTAAGACCATCCTGACTCGGTGACCACCTTTGCAATATGTTAACATTGTCGGTTACCACTAGATCACGAGCCCCTCACTATGCTTATTAACCAAATGCAGAATAAAATGAAACAGACAAAATAAATAACAAATAATTTATTAATCTGGATAGTTTATCTGTTTTACCGTTTGTTTTGCAGTCGTGTAAGAACGCTTCTGTCTACTCCCAAGAGAGGGATGTGGCTTACATTAGCATTTACTGGCTGTTGAGCCAGGAGAAGAAAGAAGAAACTCTTGCAAAACCAACTGGGAGCCCACGCTGGCAACCGGCTGCGGGTCCGAAGGAGGTGATTCCGACCTATAGAGACACATTAAGTTAGATATAGTTAGTGTGTTAGATACCACCACAGAGATATTATAGCCATGAATCCTACACCATTGGGATACAATCTAACTTGTGTGTGTAATGGGTAATTTTATGTTAGTACATAGTAGATATACAGAATGTTCCAAGACAATGCCACATGGAGAGAAAGCTTACATTACCATTTGACTGGTTTGAGTCTCGGTTCACACAGGTGATTTTTCAAAAATCTATGAATGCAGTTTAAATCTTTTTCAAAAATAAAATAAAGACTCCTTTCAGTAAAATTGTCTAAATACTATATGTGGGGTACTTTTGGGGTATCCTGGGACACCCGTATAACTACTAGGTCAAAAATAAAATAAAGAAATAGTTCAGCAAATAATATAAAAAGAAGTTAGTTACCATAGCTCCGCCGTTGACAAGTGGACCGCCGGAGTCACCTCCACATGTGCTTCTTCCTCCACTGCCTTGGCAGCAGAAGGTGCTACCCACGATAATGTTTCCGTAAGTCTGGGCACACTGTGCGTTGGTGATTCCTTGCAATTGGACAAAGCTCTTCCGTTGGTTATTCGTAATACCTCCAGCAGCACCTGCACAAAACAAACACAAAAATAAAATACAAATCTTTTTTCTGTAATTTTAATCTTTTCAAATCACGAGGTATGTGGTTTTATTTTTTAGATATCAAGGGGTAGTTAAAGGGGTTAGTGTAAAGCTAAATCGAAGTTTGTGGGTTCACAATCCTTATGGGTTAACTTACTTTACTGGTGCAAAAGGGGACGAAAAATATATGCGTCAGGCTTCTTCTTTGAGAGAACAGGCGTGGTTATAACTATGGCTCATTTACTTTGGTCTTTGGCGCCCGCATGCGGCGTAATGACCGGGCTATGGCACAATGAATGAGAAATACACGATATCTACAGTTTTATTATATTATACGAGAGTTCTTACCATCACCGGTACGACCGAACCCGATAGCCGTACACGTAGCACCAGCATGGTTGTTGGAGCCTTGGAACATCCCGATAGTGCCGATTAAATCTACAAGCAATAAAATGTGTTAGATAACCAATTAGTAGTAGCAGCACCATACAATAGTATTATAAATTACTACTACCTAAATCTATGTAAGTACATAAATAAAAATGAATTAGTATTGTTTATTTGTTTTGCTAAAACTCGAGAATGGCTGGACCGGTTTGGTGGATTTTGAACTTAACATTTGTAGAAGGTCAGTGAAAGTTTAGTAGTTTTTATAAATCTGAGGTGATACAAGGTTTGCCGAGACAGATTAGCTGATGCCTGCGGTTCTGGCCGCTTGATATAGTTGTCTCCTTTCCATGGGAAAACATAACCGTAATAATTAAGCTACATATTAGAGAAGTAATTTTCTGAATAGATTCAATAGATTATCCCTCTAACAACCGACTACTCCATCAACTGCTTGCCTGTCAGAATAAACCCAGGGCCAAAGCTGCGACAAGCGGGCACGCGCGTATGTGCCAGCGCGAGGGACTCCGTGAGAACAAATTGCAAGTATTACTTAAGTATTTGAAAAAATAAATAGATTTTCAACCGACTTCCAAAAAACAAGGAGTAAAAAAAAGAGGAGAGTATTTTTTTTTACTACTTCCCAAGTGGACCCATTTCAATTTGGTCCCATTCTGACAATTATTTGACCCCATATCGGTAATTTGAAGTCGGTGGCTGTGTCAAGACAGATAGACGGACAGCGAAGTCTCAGTAATAGAGTTCCCGTTTTAACTTTTGGGTACGAAACCCTAAAAAAATAATTTTCTATATCGGTTTACAAACATAAAAATATACCGTTGAATTGAGAACCTCCTCCTTTTTTGAATTCGCTTAAAAAACGCTTAGCTTTGCTCTCCGATACGGAGCACTTTTGTATGAGCCCGCGCGGGTATCCGCGTGACGCAGCGTTGGCCCAAGTTAGTATTTATACATACCTACTTAGATTTAGACTAAAATACAAAAAAACTATAATAATTACTTGAAAAGTTCACAGCGTTAATGCGTAAGACAGCTACGTCGTTATTTAATGTATTTGAGTTATAATTGGGGTGGATCGCACAATTGGTGGAAGTTATTCTGGTTCCTCCGCTGAACAAAGTTAGTGAACCCAGTACAGCAACTGTCGATCTGACACCAGCACAGCAATGTGCAGCAGTAGTGACGCGATTATTTTTGATGAGACCACCACCGCAGACACTTTGCTGTCCATTATTCAGCGTCATTACTAGGCCGACCTAAAAGAACAAAATAAATGTGTTAAGACATTACCACCCAAAACCAGAAGTGAAATCATCAATTAAAATACCTACAAGATTCACAAAACTTCATGAAATTCAATCTTAGTTTGACAAAATCAAACTACGTCGTTACCGATACATGAACCTTATCAAGTGAAGCACCATATAGCGAGCACATGTTACGCACATAACTTCACAAACTGATAACTAGATATGTAATGCATTCTGCTGTTGCAATAATTGTGCTGAGTTTGTCGATCCGGGTCGAACTCCTAAACGACTGGACCGATCTTTATGAATTCAGATATATGCACTCACGGTGATGGTCACTATGACCGTGCCAAATTTCAAAATACCATACTCTACCATACTTAGGTATATCTCCTGTCAAACAAACCAACCAACACTAGTAAATAGACTATACAAACACCGAAATCGGTTGTCCAGTCTCTGGCCGGTTGTCGCATACGCGGCGAGACTGGAAATGTTTAACACACGAGCGTATTGCAAGTGGACAACGCTTGCGACACACGTTATTTGTATGCAATGATGCACGTTCTTAGAAAGCTGTTTTCTCTCTTCTGTCTATTGACTCATGTGCTCCATCTAACCTTAGACTTGTTTTTCTTGATTTTAATGAAACAAGGCTTACTTTTTTTCTTTTTTTTTAAATTCCGCGGCCCAGGACTGCGGCCGCTCTAACGTCTGTTGCCGGGCGTCTCTGGTTACTAGCAGAGGGTATGTCCAGTGGCGCCCGGCGGACTTTGACCACCTCTGTGGTCTCTGGGGGTGTTGGGTCGGGACGAGAATCCCGCGTCGTTGGGGTAGGGTTTTATCCCGCGTCAGTGAGTGAATCTGGTTGCGTGCTATGGGGCAAAGGCCCCGCAGCACGCAACCCTTCTAGCCTGCTTCTGTAAGGACGGTGGATGGCGATCCCGCCGTCCTCAGGCCCCGATCATGGAGGTCGATAGTCTTGGGCGTAGTCGCGGAGTCTGGGGCGCCCTGGCCGCCGACTACGGAACTCGGCGGGGAGGGTACGCTCCCTCTCCCTCTCCCTCCCGGCCGCCTCCTTCGCGAGCATGACTTGCTCGCAGAAGGACACGGCCGCGTTCCACCTACTCCGGCTGGAGACCATGGCTTGAAGCATGGTCTCCAGCGAGAGGGTATCCACGCCCAGACCCACTACGAGGTCCCGGCGCTGACTCGCCCACGCTGAGCACTCCACCAACGTGTGGAGTGCGGTGTCATCGTCGGAAACCTCGCAGTGTTGACACCGGGGTGTGACCTCACGATGCATGCGAAACAGATAGCTACCGAAGCATCCATGCCCGGCAACGATCTGCGTCGCACGGTACGTGAGGTCACCATGCTGCCTCTGCAGCCAATCGTCCATGATCGGTCTCACCGCCGCGATGATGGTGGTACCCTACTTGGGTTGCTCAAGTCGCACCCTCCATGACTCCATGAGATCCTGGCGTAGTTGGGAAGGCTGGTCCTCGATTTCTCGAGACGCAGGCCTGTGGTCCCGCTCCAGCGCCCCATTGGAACAATGACGCAAGGGCTCTCGCTTCCAGGTCCCATACTAGGAGACATAACAAGGCTTACTTGTCATTATTATAATACAAGGTTTTTGAAAATAGGTACCTAATGTAAAAACTACAAGAAAATTCGTTCAGTATCTTCGGAGATTGTCATGTACATAACCGACAGACGATAGTTTTATTAACTTGTAGTAGGAAGGTACCTACTTAATATAATATGAAGTCTCATGTCGTTGGAAGGTTCGATTTATGACATAAAATATAAGTAAAGCCTCTGTGCTACCCGGAATTATACTTGCAATAAACCTTTTGGACCACAAGTACCTAAGATCGTGTTTATATTTAATACAACATAAATAAATTATTAATTCCCTAAGTTCGAGCAGGGCGGACGACCTACTCTGCCGTCCGACTTTTAGGCATATAAAAAAAAAGTGATATAAAAAAAATAGGCTATGTGAATATACGTTAACCTTAATAGCGCGATCTCGAAATCATAATATGAAGCAAAGATTGAAAGATGTCGGTCGGTATCGGTAATCGTAGCTCAGTGGTTAGAGCATTCCCCTTATTAGGGAAAGGTCGTGGCCATTTAAGATTTTTTTTACTTTCTTTCATTTTATTTGACTGCCTCGGTGGCTCAGTGGTATGAGTATGCGACTGCCGCCCCTGAGGTCCCAGGTTCGATTCCGGGTCGATTCAAATTATTTGTGTGATCCACAAATGTTTGTTTCGGAGTTTGGGTATTTTCTATGTATAATATGTATGTATTTAGAAATATATAAGTATGTTTATCAGTCGTTTAGAATCCCATAACACAAGCTTATATTAGCTTAATTTGGGCTAGATAACGTTGTGTGAGAATGTCCAAAAATATTTATTTATTTATTTATTTGGTTATTTATAATTTCTATCTAAATATTTTATAAACAAATAGGGCTCCGTAACACACGAAGTAATTGTGATAACATGCTTACCTTGTAAGGAAATTGGCCCGCTGAAGCATGGCTACCTCCAACGATTCTGGACGCCCGTTCCTTTTCTTCTGCCGCACGAATTTCTTCAGCTCTTGGGATACCAAACCTCTCATGGTACATATAACCGGTGGTCTCCTCCACAGTCAGCACATCCTCGAGCGTAATCGTCCGAGCGCTGATACCCGCTACGAGAGCCAGGAAAGCTACAATCAGTACCTTCATAGTGAGGTTTAGTATCCTAATATGCCACAAAACCCGCTATTTATATTAATTTAGTTCTTGTGCATTTATTAATCTAAGGTATTATTTGATTAGATCTTGTTTTAATTTAAGAAGATAAGTATAAAATGATTGATGATGAGTTAAAGTGTTTTTTTTTGTATTATCGGCTTTAATTATCTTTCGTGGCTCAATTCTTAACGATTTACAATTTGTAGGAACGAACCCTTCACCTACTACGTTTTAAGAGTTTTTTTTTTATTATAGTCGAAAAGTATTGACATTATTTTTTGACATTGCAACTTATATGACAGATACCCGCTGTCAGAAGTTTACTTGCCAATTTCCGATCATCGTACGTTTCCATGCTCAAGCCTTTACACGTCTCCAACACAATATTGTTCATAAGAAGAACCATGAACGTAAAAAACATAGAAGTATGACAAAATCTCTAAATGTACGTCTCTCCAACTTAACCATCATCTTAATCATCATTAATGATTGTATTCTGCAATCATTCGGTTTGGTGCCTGTCTGGCGCCACTCACGAGCAAGGCGCCAGCCTTGCTCGTGAGTTTAGCAGACCACCGATTTTTTGACCAATTCCAGTTGCAACGTGTATAGCAGTAGCATGGCGTTTTACATTCATTTACACGACGTAGGTCCCAGGCCACCTTTCCGCCAGGTTCGGTCCGGGACGAGTTATTTATTTGACTGATAATATTATGTAATAAATGAGACCCTAATAAATTAGTTAATTGAGAACTTAAAATAAGTTTAATATATAATATACGTATAGAAAGGTATTAATACTTATAATATACTAGTGGACCCGACAGACGTAGCCCTGAAAAAAAAAAAAGAACCAAAATGGGAATCTAAACCATTCTCGAATCCCCGAATTATATATATAAAGATGTAAACAAACGAACCCTAGGATTTAGATTAATTTAATAAAAGGTAAACTGGTATTTCCAAATTTACTTTATAAGTATGATACATACGACGACGATTATTTAAATCCTATTACATATATTTATCTACTACTAGTTATTTCCCGCGTATCCGCCCGTTTGGAATAGTTTTCTAGTTCCCAATTCCCACGGGAACACATTCCCGGGAAAAAAAGAGTAAACACTCAGGGATAATAATAAATAAATATGTTAGGACAATTCACACAACGCCATCTAGTCTCAATATGAGTGAGTACTAGATAGTGAATATGAGTACTGGATGAACTGATATAAATACTTATATACATTTTTCTTTGTAAATACATACCTACATATTATACATAGGAAACATCCAGACTTCGGTACTAACGTATGTGTCATCACACAAAGTTTGTCCCGACCGGGAATCGAACCCGAGACTCCGGTGTCGAAAGCGGATACACTACCGACCACGCCACCGAAGCAGTCATAATGTAGCGACTTATTAGTGAAAGAATTTTCAAAATCAGTTCTGTAGTTAGAAGCTATGATAGAATACTACAACCAAAATAAATACTTAATTTAAATGTAAACATAAAACATCGGCTTTCGACTCCGGAGTCTCGGGCTCGATTCCCGGGTCAAATCAAATATTTGTGTGATCCACAAATGTTTTTTTCGGAAGTTGGGTGTTTTCTATGTATATTATGTATGTTATTTATTATTATTATTATTTATTTATTTCACATCTACATCTATTTTTACAGGGTAACCCCTAATGCAACATATTTAGAAATATATAAGTATGTTTATCAGTTATTGTCTAGATCCCATAGCACAAGCTTATAGCTTAGTTTGGGCTAGATGACGTTGTGTGAAAATGTCCGAAATATTAAAAAGAAAGAATCTCTAAGTTTGTACGTATATTGTATTAAATCTTATTATCTTTCTGGTATTTATTTTTTATTGAATCAATAATGGCGTTATCGATTTCACTCTACGTAATACGTCTATTACGTATATTACGTCTATAAACCTACATAGTATATAACTTACCTATATTTGACCGAGCGAGGGAAGCGAGCGAAGCGTCTCAGTTTTAACTCGAGGACTGGCCGATTTGGCGTTGTTGGTATGTGTGTCAGTTCGTCTACAGGCCGCATTTATCAGCACATTGTTGCAAGGCGCAACTTTTGTCGAAGGTATTTTTCGATTGGGGGGAAAATGGGGGAGAAATGGAGAAATAACGAAATTCCGGTCTACAGACCGCATTTTTCAGCCGATTTTCATGAAATTTGGCACAAGTGTTCTTTGTTGCAAGGCGCAACTTTTGTCGAAGGGATTTTTCGATTGGGGGGAAAATGGGAAAGAAATGCGGAGAAAATGATCATTCTTATCTCATAAGACGATGTTTTTTTTTATTTCTTTTTTTTTATTGTCGAAGGGATTTTTCGATTGGGGGGAAAATGGGGGAGAAATGGGGGGAAAATGGGGAAGAAATACGGTGAAAATAATCTTTTTTTTTTAAGAAATGCGGAGAATAATTTCTCATTTTCTTTTTTGCTGGTACCTCTGTTGGTGCGCATGGAAATTCAGCCACCAGACCACGTCCCAAAAGGATGTTAGGGACCCAAAACTAACGCGAGGTCTACTGTTCGCAGAACTACTACTTAATTAATATGTGCACATATATCTATGTACATGAACCAATAAAACACAACTATGAGCTACAACTGCAATAAAGGAAAGGAAAGAAAAGATCAGAACTGATTCTGCTTGTGATTCACGATATATTGTGTTCTGATCTGATCTGTTCATATACCTTTTTCCTGACAACGAAGCGGCTGGTTGACATCCAGATTGTCAAAGGGCTTTTTATTGTTACTTCGCTCCTATTAGCAGTAGCGTGTTGTTAAAATAGCCTATAGTCACATAGGCTATTATAACAGCACGCTAACAATATAGCTTAATGTATGGGAAATAGTTTTTCCTATTGGTCCTGTAGTTTCAGAGATTATTCAACGTGGATTTTGCAACTACGCACATATTGATAGAAGTGTGTGTTATACAGCCTACTAGCGGACGCACACGGTTTCGCCCGTGACATAATATATACTGAAACCTTCCTACAGAACCACTCTATCTAATAGTAATATCGATGCAGTAATTTTTGAGTTTATCGGGAACAGACAGACAGACACTGCGGAGGACTTTTGTTTTATAATATGTAGTGACACTCGTTAACAATATAGATGAAATATTTTTTTGAAATTGGTTCTGTGGTTTCGGAACTTATTAACTCCAAACACACAATCAGATCTATTCTCTTTATAATATTTGTACAGACAAAATGTTTGTAGGTATGTTACCCATGACCCATTTAACAATATCCACATTCAATGGTGACACGATTAATTAATAACTAATAATGATTTATAACCTAAAGCGTCGGTGACGCAGTGGTATGAGTACCTGTCAAGTGTTTTCTACTGTGCGGATCTCGTCCGCAATGCGTGTCGATGTCAATGTCAAATTACATGTAATAATGAAATGAGTTTCATGTCGCACGGGCCACCCGCACGCCCCGGTTGCTTTGGTAACGGGGATAGTCGCCAACTGATTTGACGTTGACATCGACACGCATTGCGGACGAAAAGCGCACGCTGCGCTGGTGAAAAAACGTAGCCGCTTTAACTAGTGGTAGTTAATTAGTTCGCGTCAGCTTTGTCTTTAATATCAGCAGGAAATTGAAATTAATTGGGGTAAGTCATTTGAATTGACGCCTGTTTTTAGCATGGAATCAGTTACCTACTGACCCTGTGCATATCTGGGAAGTAGGGAGGGAACGCTCAAAGAACAGGGAATAATAGTAGGTACCACTTACGAAATAATGTTGTTAATTTATTAATACGAGTACTTAGTTTAAATGACAAAAAATCTTTTGCTTGAATTTAGACACTTTTTGAGCATCGCTGTTCCATCACTGAACTTTTATATTTCAATTTATGAGTTACACAGAGTTTCAGCTAAGAACAAACGCCGAATATAGTTTCACCACCACCAAGCACGCGGAAAAATTGTGTGCGTGTCCACTGCAGGCTGCTTGCCGCGTACGCGGTGAGACTGGACACGTTTACGCACACACGCGCACAGATAGTGGACAGTACACTCTACCTAGTGCGACGCACGTGGTTAGGAAGCTGTGTGAAACTACTGACATCTGGTACCGCAGGAATCAAATTCTTTGCTCTATGACTGATAATAATGTAGAAGCGCTTTTTTAGCTTACATGGAGGGGTTAACGGATAGTATTTGCGGTTAATTGTACCTACTCTTAAAAAACATGTCCACCAGTGTCTATTAAAGATATTATATAAGCCAATAATACGATTAATACATAAAATCATCATCAATCATTATTTACTTATCTTCGTAGATTAAAACAATGAATGCATAAAAATACTAAATGTAGAGAATATATGTTATACTAAACCTTAGTATTAGTACTTATACTAAACCTTACTATGAAGGTACTGATTGTAGCTTTCCTAGCTCTCCTAATGTCCGTTATGCTAGCGTACACAAGAGCTATATCGAGTTGGTTACTATGCCATTAAACTCTGCGTAAATACTGCCTAATTAGTGTAAAAATAAAATAAACTCTTCCTCTTTAGTCTAGGAAATAAACACCAATTTCACTGTGTACGCTGGCGTCACGATCAAGCTAGCGTACACATGGCCGTACTCGAAAACGGCTAATTGTAAAGCAACAGAGTTTACACACAAAAATAGTGCTCTAATACTTCTCCCGCTATGCATAATTTCATAACGATTGCTCTTGTAGGAACAGAGATATTGAACAAGACTTTTCAATGACATTCTGAGCTGGCGTTATGGCAGCGTACACATCATAGTTCATAGAGAAAGGGAACTTTTCTTTTAATAAATGCTATATGTATAAATAGTGCGTGAAATTCTGACTCTATTAGTGTAAATGCTTTATGCGAATTCTAAAACTAATTAATTATAAAACTAAGAAGCACTGGCCTATGGACCGGAAACTTCATGGACAAAGGTCATGCAAGTATAAGTAAGAACTACGAAGACAAATTGTCAATGATTCTATCCAATAACGACCTTATTAGGAAGGAGAGAATCTTCGACAAGAAATACAGAATACACATAGGGACACGAGATGAATGGCGCATAGATCCCAGTGATACTTTCTGCTATACAGACGGTTCAAGAAAGGAATTGACTAGTCTATCCGGATCCGGAGTGCACATAACATGCAAAGACGGAACTAAATTGGACAGGTCAATACCCCTAGGAAGATTTGCAAGTGTCTTTCAGGCAGAGATATATGCCATAAAGGAATGCGTGGAAATAATGGAACACCTAACCACAACAAGAAAGGTGACCATATACAGCGATAGCCAGGCGGCACTAAAAGCACTTGACAAAGTGGAGACAACATTGGGTGCAAAGGGGCTCTACCAACATCTATAGGGCCCCAGCGACCTCACCTGCTAGTGGCGCACCTGCTGATAAACGGACGAGGCTCGTTAATTTACGGTACCTATGGAGTGGCTTCGGCCCCTACGTGGGTACCAGGTGGTACAACAGTGTAGGTCCGGGGGGGTACCACCGTGCAGCTGTGCTAAAGCCCCCCAAGTAACCCAGCCCAGGCTGGGTTGCGTTAGGGGTTCAGCAGCTGCACCGCCGGGCCCGGGGCGATGTATGGTGCAGCAGGCATGGGACCAGTGGGGGCGAAACGGAGTCTAGTGTGGGTGGTGTGGGTCGATTCGCCGGCCAGGGAGACCCTTAGCAACGGCGTTGCCGCGGCCGCCCGCAACACAGTCATGGGGCCCGCCTGGGGCCAACCACCCCAGGAGGCTGCCCCACATGTTGCGCATAATCCTGATGTGGGATCGCCGCTCCGGGTGGTAACCGGTGTGGGGTAGCGGCGGCCTTGCATCAGGGGGGTTTGGGAGCCCTTCCGTCCGGCGAGTCGGCTCCGACCTAACCACACGGTTCTAGACAAAGCTAGCCCCTGCGCTTTGTCACTTACTGCTGCACCAGATGTCGCCCTGTCTTCACGCTTCTTCTTCAAAATCTACAATGGCAGTGCAACAAAAAAGAAATAAACGTTACACAGCGGCCCTAGGAAACCCCACAACTTCACATTTCGAGGTGGAGTTCACTAACGTCCGTGGACTCCATGCGAACCTCGATACCGTCCACCACCACCATGAGACGGCACGGCCCGCTGTGATGTTCCTCACGGAGACACAAATACGCCGCCCTGACGACACGTCTTACCTGTGTTACCCCGGCTATGTCATCGAGGAACAATTTCGAGACAAAGCCGGGGTGTGCGTGTTCGTTAGGGCGGATGTTTGCTGCCGCCGGTTGCGCTGCCTAGAGAACCCCTCCAATTCCGTCCTTTGGCTGCACGTAGACCATGGCTCTATGAGCCAGATCTACGTGTGCGTCTACCGATCCCACACAGGGGATTCTGAGACAACAAAGCTCTTCCAGTACCTCAGCGAGACAACTGATGAAGCGCAGGTGCGGTTCCCGAACGCTGACCTAGTATTTCTGGGGGACTTCAATGGCCATCACATTGAATGGCTGGGGTCCCTCAAGACTGATCATGCGGGTAGAGCCGCCCATGCGTTCGCTCTCTCCCACGGTCTGACCCAGATGGTATGCGGGATCACCCGGATACCAGACAGGTCAGATCACGCGCCCGCTCTGCTGGATCTACTGCTGACGAGTCGCCCAGCCCAGTACAGTGTTTCGGTAGGAGCCCCACTGGGTAGTTCCGACCACTGTGTTGTTCACGCTGGCATGAAGGTGTCACCTCCTGCACGTCCTGTACAAACGTCACGACGACTATGGCACTACTCGTCAGCGGATTGGGACGGTCTACGCGATTATTATGCGTCCGTCCCCTGGAGCCAGCGCTGCTTTGTAGGAAAGGCTCCTTCTGATAGTGCTTCTGCTATTGCTGGCGAGATCAGTTTAGGGATGGATTATTACATCCCTTTCACTGATGTCGCCAGTATCCGCAGAGCCCGTCCCTGGTTCGGGCGAGATTGTGCCAAAGCTGTTCGACAAAAACAGTCGGCATATCGCGCCTGGATCAGGGCCCGGGCTGTGCGCGACCCAAACGTGGGCCACCTCAAAGCAGCGTACAACCGGGCCACAAAGTCGAGTAAGAGGGCCTTTAAGAGAGCGGATGCCCAGCGCGTCGCGCGGCTTGGTCAGGAGCTCACTTCCTATCCCACGGGCAGCCGTGGATTCTGGCAACTGGCCAAAGCCGTGCAATCTAACTTTTGTCAGCCCTCGCTGCCACCGCTGCGTTACCCAGATGGAACACTGGCTCACAAAGCCCAAGAGAAAGCGGATATGCTCGCAGACCTCTTTGCGGCTAATTCCCGGGTCGACGACCGTGGCCTGCAGCCCCCCGCCATCGCCAACTGTGGCCACAAAATGCCTGATATTGTTATCAGGCAATGTGATGTACGGGCAGTGCTGCGGTCACTCGACACGCGGAAAGCCAGTGGCCCTGACGGCATTCCGGCGGTGGTGCTACGAAAATGTGCAGCTGTGTTGTCTCCAGTATTAACGCGTCTGTACCGCCTGTCATACTCTTCAGGGCTCGTGCCGGAGGTCTGGAAGGAGGCGAACGTACAACCGATCCCCAAGAAAGGGGATCGGTCCGATCCAGGCAACTATCGACCCATAGCTGTCACCTCAGTCATTTGCAAGGTGCTTGAGCTCCTTATAAATAAGCAGCTCATGCAATTCCTAGAGGATCACTCGCTAATCAATGATCGACCATACGGCTTCAGGCCAAAGCGATCAACGGGTGATCTTCTGGCATTCGTAACGCATGTCTGGGGTGGGGCTATGGAAAGGCACGGCGAGTCCTTGGCTATTAGCCTGGACATCGCCAAAGCCTTCGATAGGGTCTGGCATGCTTCGCTCCTTTCCAAGCTTCCGGCATATGGTCTACCTCCTCAACTGTGCAGCTGGATTGCCAGCTTTTTAAACGAGCGCCGAGTGCGGGTCCTCTGCGATGGCCAGGCTTCTCGCTTCTTGCAAGTGAATGCCGGGGTACCGCAGGGGTCCGTACTATCACCAACTCTCTTTCTTCTGCATATCAATGATATGCTATCCCTCGGGAACATTCATTGCTATGCAGATGACAGCACACTGCACGGGAGTTACTCGGTTCGTCCGACGGCGGGGCGATCTGAGATTGAGGAGGAGAGACGACGACTCGTGGCTGATCTCGACCGTAACCTCGACAGTATCTCTCAATAGGGTACCGAGAACCTGGTCGAGTTCAATGCCCGCAAAACACAGGCGTGTGCATTTACTGCGAAGAAATCCCCTTTCCTTCCCCTACCCTCTCTTCAGAATGCATTATTACCAATGAAGGACAACCTTGATATCCTTGGCATAGACGTTCGTCGAGAGCTCAATAATAAAAACTACATCGAAAGATGTATAGGGCTAGCTTCGCGGAAACTAGGAATACTGAATAAGGTAAAGAGATTCTTTACACCGGACCAGAGGTGTCTGCTGTACAAGACGCAGATTAGACCCTGCGTCAAATACTGCTCTCACCTATGGAACGGCTCCGCGAAATATTTGCTACATGCACTCGAATCGCATTATAGATTGTCCTGAGGTAACGGGAAGCCTTGAGCGTATTGTATCGTATGTACTACGGTGAGTGTTCTGAAGAGCTCTTCAACCTGATCCCACCCTCTCCTGTCCGATCCCGAATAACGCGTGTCGGGCAGAAGTGTCAATCTCAAACTGTAGAAACCATCTTCGCCTATATTGAAATTTTTACAGATAATGTCTCTGTAACAACAAATACTACAAAAAAAACAGAATATAATAAATATTTAAGGGGGCTCTCATACAACAAACGTGATGATATTACTGTTTTGGTACTGAACCCTTTATGCGCGAGTCCGACTCTTGGCCGGTTTTTTTTGAGCTCTTTTTATGAAATTTTTGTTTTGTGTAGGTTCTGGTGACGGTATTACGGTTAACCAAATGACCAGCTGTGTAGATTTGGCACTGATCGCCAACTCACAGTGTGCCCAGACTTTCGGGGACATGATCGTGTCCAGCACCCTCTGCGGCAGTGGCACTGCAGCAAGAAGCCCATGTGAAGGCGACTCCGGCGGTCCACTCTACAGGTACCTACGGGAAACTGGGCATTGGTAACTTATTTTAATAATTTAAGTTGAACTATCTCTTTATATGATGTCTTACACCGTACCTGGTGACAAGGGACACATGCACACTTGCCGTAACTCTGCTTAGTTTAAGACTGGAAGACTTTGTGTCCAATATTGTCCTGACATCTATATACACATATACATTAAAACAAACAAACACGAATAAATCACGTTGATACAAGTTTCGGTGCCACACTCCGGCCGAATAGTTTTCCCTATTATTGGGCTATTCGGTCTTCAAACTTGCCTAATAAATCAGTATTCGGCCTATGGCTGAATATACTATTTGTTACAAGTCTAATCTATATATTAATTCGTGAAGCAAAAAATTTTCCCCCCTTTTTTATGAAAAGGAAAAGGATAATTTCGTACACTTTTATCAGAGGAGCAGTGCAGAAAGCGAATGTATGTTTTTTTTAATTATGGTCTAATTTGGAACACACAATCGGACCACAAGTAATTATAATTAGTGGACCAACAGTGATCGAAATTTGAGCATTTTATTTTAATATTTTCATTCGTCTCTCTTATGAAATTGATCATCCACGCCAGTCTAACTACGATGCGGTTGAACTTCGATATTTTTGTTGAAGCGACTGCCATCTGACATTCACAACCCATGGACATTAACGAAGCACTGTCGTTAGAAAACAAGGAATTTTATTTTAGGGCCCCAACTAACCCTAACGACTGCCATAGATGTTCGTCTATGACAACCGGGACCGACGGCATAACGTATTCTCCTTCTCATATAATATACAATATACATATACCGAACAAACACTAAACGATGCTATACGACTAGTTCGATTAGTTGGAAATCCCTAAAAATCCTCGTGATCGTCACTACAAAACTTCGATATAACCAATGAGTCGTGGAGGTCAGATGGCAGTCGCTGTACGGAAAATCAGCCGCATCGCTGATTCAGCAAATTCTTCCTAAGATAATATTTGATTTCTAGTGTACTTATTTATTTATTTATTTATGTACACACAAGAAGGAAGAGCGAGATAAGAACAGTAGGATAGAGTTTTAGTACAAAGGCACCACTTATTTCTAAGAAATCTCTTCCAGTGGGCCAGGGAAGGAGATGCTTAGTTGAAGAAAAGTATTAAGTGTGCGTAGGTTGATGAGCTTACTATGAAATACAATACATACTTACCTTTATATACATAACGCTTATATACCATACATAAATCCATATACACATATAAAAATCTACTTAATTAATTACTACATACACATCACACACATATATATATATATATATATATATATATTAAATAAGTATATATATATATATATAAATATACATATAAATATACATAAAAAGATAAAGATAGTCACGACAGAGAGGAGAGATAGTGCTCTTTCACTTTCCTCTTAAAGGTGAAGATGGTGTTGCAGCGTTGTATGACGGCGGGAGCGAGTTCCACAGCCTGACCGCATGAACAGTGAAGGAGTAGGAGTAGAAGTCGGATTTGTGAGAGGGACAGGATAGACGGTATTGGAGATGTGACCTACACGGGGCATCAGGTGCGTTAACGTAAGAGAAACGCTCCCGTAGATAGGACGGATAGGAAGGGTTGTGTAGGATGTTATATAACAGACACAATATCCGAGCATTTCTCCGAAGTCGGATTGTGAGCCACTTGAGTTCTTTGCGGAATTGTAAGATATGATCATACTTGCGTAAGTTGAAGATAAAACGAATACACAGATTTTGCAAACGCTCAAGTTTATTAAGAAGCTCCTCGGTGGCATCCAGGTAGCAGGCATCCGCATAGTCCAAGATGGGCTGGATCAACGTCTGCGCAATGGAGATCTTGATGTTCAAGGGCAGGAAGCTTTGAAGACATTTAAGGGTGTGGAAAGTATAGTGGACCTTCTTACTCAATTCGCCGACATGATCACTGTTTATGGCAGCAATAGCAGTTCTATACTCGTTTAAAGTGAAATGGCGATATAGCTGCAAGTCGTCTGCATAGAGATGGAAGTTAGAGGAGATAACTCGGACAGCAGAGTTGATGAAAATGGAAAATAATAAAGGAGAAAGTACGCCACCTTGAGGGACACCGGAACTGAGGTCACACCACTCTGAGTACAATTCATTGTGGCGACCGGACTGCGAGCGTCCCTGAAGATATGAGTCAAACCAGGCCACAGACTCCGGGGTGAAATTGAGGGATTTTAGTATTCCGAGCAGGACGTCGAAATCCACGGAGTTGAAGGCACTACTGAAATCCTGTAGTACCAGAACCTTAAGAGACCTACTCTCCATGGCCCAACGAATATCATCCGTGACCTTTAAGTACTGTACTGTGGTCCGATCGAAATCCAGATTGAAATGGACTGAGGAGATTATTCTGCGATAGGTGACCAGAAAGCTGTCTATGAACGATATGCTCCAGGACTTTGGATAGGAAAGGGAGAATGGAGATAGGTCGGAACTGGGATAATAAGGTGAGATTCGAAGTTTTAGGAAGTGGTATAACGAGTGCTTGTTTCCAAGCCGTAGGAAAGACACCTGCGTACAAAGAAAAGTTAAATATATGGGTGAGGACAGGGAAAATCGCAGGAAGGATCGGAGTAAACATCTTTGAGCATAATTGGTCATTACCTACCGCAGAAGAAGTAATAGCAAGAAGAGATTTCCTTACCTCGTCTTCACAGACTGTGACCAGTTCAAACGAGGGACATGATGGGCTCGGCATCTGGGAAAGATTGGACAGGGTGCGTGCCTTAATAAGTGGGTCAAGTGTAACTGGAGGTTGTGAGAAATGCTTGTTAAGGGCACCCAAATCAATGTCAATGCAATCTACAGAAGGAGATTTGCCGATACCATTAACTTTAAGAAATTTCCAAATCACGGAGGAATCACGGGTATCTAAGGATTTATGGAAATGGCGACGCTTTGCATCACGACACAGACGATTGCAGCGATTACATAAAGCCTTGAAGCGCTCAAAATTTTCTTCGGTGGGACTACGCTTGAGTCTCAGTTTGGCCTTGTCTCTGGCGGCACTGTGTACTTATGTAGGTATACCTAATCAACATAAAAAACGCATTACACACACAAGTTAGATTATATTCCAATGACGTGTGTGGTATTCATGGCTATAATATCTCTATGGTGCTATAAAACTCACTAACTATACCTAACTTTTGTCTGTATAGCCATTAGTCATTGCCGCAGCCGGTTGCACGCGTGAGTTCCCAATTGCTTTTGTAAGAGTTTCTTCTTTCGTCGCTGGATCAACAGCAACATGTAAATGCCAATTTCAGTCACATCCCTCTCTTGGGAGTAGAGGTTCATACTCGACTGCAAAAAAAACGGTAAAACAGATAAACTATACAATTTAATAAATTATCTGTCATTAATTTTGTCTGTTTCATTTAATCCTGCATTCGGTTTATACCCCTAGGGGTTTCACAGTGTGATCTTGAAGACACAAGTCTATACCACAGAGTATGATTCTACTCTAAAAAAACGTTTCCAGTCTCGCCGCGTACCTACACACGAGAGCGGGATTCGCGTACTTACATACCTTGCGTGCTTATAGTCGTACCAGGCCCCTCTTTCCCATTGAGCACTATGGGCACGTGCCCATAGTGCTCAATGGGCGCTGGAGCGGGACCACGGACTTGCGTCTCGAGGAATCGAGCTCAGCGGTTTCAACTCCGACGTTCGTGGAGTGCACAGCGTGGTCTAGAGAGTGCCGGGGCCTCGTCGTGGGTCTGGGCGTGTATACCATGGTATATCTAACTGGAGACATCCGAGCTCCAGCGGGAGCCAGTGCAACATGGCCATGTCGTTCTGCGAGCAGGTCATGCTCGCGAAGGAGGCAGTCGAGAAGGGGAAGGAACGTACCCTTCCCGATGAGTTCCAAAGTCTGCGGCGAGTGTGCCACAGACTCATCTATGCGCAGGACCACCGACCTTCATGATCAGGGACTGGGGGCAGCGGGCTAGCAACCCACTGTGCTTAAAGAAGCAAGTCATAAGGGTTGCGTGCTGTGGCGTTTTATGTGCTTATTATGGGAGAGCAATCTGTCAAACTTTCAGATAAATAAATAAATAAATAATAAATATTTTTGGACTTTCTCATTATATAAGATACAGGCGTGATATGTGTGTGTGTGGGTGAACTTTCTGAGATTAGCGCGTTCAAACAAACAAACTCTTTGGCTCTATAATAAAAAAAAAGATCCTATAGACTTCAAAGAGTTTGCTACTATTCTTAAGTATTTAGATATAAAATAAATAAATAACACAAAAACTGAAATGTCTCGAACAGAGCACTGAGCAGGACTCGAACCCACAGTCTTACGAATACTCTGAACAACAGTGCTACGATGACCTTAAATGATGATAAACATTAGACTGGTTGAATAGATTTTAATTTTTTTATTGGAGTGCCTCGGAGAGCACATTGTCGCGTCTGTCCCGGTTGTCATACGAACATCTATGGCAGTCGTTAGGGGTAGTTGGAGCCCTAAATCAAAAATACGACTAGAAAAAACTACAGAACTTCGATATCCCCCATGGGTTGTGGAGGTCAGATGGCATTCGCTTCACGGAAAATATCGAAGTTCAGCCGAATCGGGAAAGCCGACCCCAACTGAGTTGAGAAAAGGCTCGGTGAATGATAATTGGAATCTACTGCTTCCCGAGTGGTTCGATTTCAACTTTGTTTCATTCCGACTATTATTTAATCCCATTTCTGTAATTTGATGTCGTCATTCGTATCAATGTTTTTCGTGTTTTTTAAATAATGTTTACATACATCGGTTGGTATCTATCTTCTGATTGAAACAACCTTGAAGATATCGATAAGCACTGATTGGAAAAACCAGTTTTTAAATTAGTTTGGTAGATAAAGAATAGAGATTATATAAGTATTAATTTTTAAAACTATTATTACGAGTAGGTGAGTTTCTTTAGTAGTCTTATACCTTACGAGTATTCTAATACCTAGTGATATGCAGTTCCATACACTAATTTATCTTAAAACCTACCTTCTCGGTCAGTGCGCATTCCCCAACTAGGTATTTGCCATGCCTCTGTGCAGGAACAATGTCTCTCAAAATAACCCACTTTATAGAATCTGCAGTCAGTATAATATTGTTTGTTCTCAACTGGACATTTTTTTAGATAACTTTGCAAGCTTTAGGACACGTCTCGAACGTCTTGAGTAAAGCTTTACTGGTAATCTTTATATATATAATTCTACTGGACGTGTGTATGTAACTGAACTCCTCCTAAACGGCTAGACCGATGTTGATGATTTTTTTGTGCGTGTTCAAGGGGATTCAAGAATGGTTTAGATTCACAATTTGATTCTTTTTTTGCAGGACATCGTCTATCGGGTCCGCTAGTTTAAATATAACTTTCTTGTTGTTTTTCTCTTTTAGCTTTTAGCGAGTTTGTTATATTTAAAGGCTGTGTACTATTTGTATTGTGTCATCTGTTATCTGTTATCTGTCTTTGTACCTAACTAAATAAAATAAAATAAAAAATAAAATAAAATACAACCAAAAACCTTCGAGGTTTAAGCAAGTGGATGTTGTGCATGCAGACTGTTTTATGATGAAATGTTTTGGTCAATAAATGAACTAGTTAGGTATGCAATACATTCTACTGTTGCAATAATTGAGCTGAGTTTGTCGATCCGGGTCGAACTCCTAAACGACTGGACCGATCTTTATGAATTCAGATATATGCACTCACGGTGATGGTCACTGTGACCGTGCCAAATTTCAAAAAGATCAGTCCAGTCGTTTAGGAGGAGTTCAATGACGAATGAAATACACGGATCGTCTAAGAAAGAGCTTTGTAAACTCCGCTCAATAAATCTAATCTCAGAACGTTTAGACATTTTGACAAACACAAACTTGAAGAAGTTATCGACACACCTATATGGCGGCAAAATTTGACAAGGCGGCATGGTCGACATACCTTAGACTGCCGGGCGCCACTGGAAATACCTTCTGCGTGCGAGCCAGAGACGCCCGGCAACGGACGTGATAGCGGCCACGGATTAATATTTAAAAAGTTAGGTTACTTACGCAGTATCTTAAATACTACTTTTTTTTACTTTTAACCTTATAGAAAATCTTAAACAAACTAGGCGGTTCACCGGAACGTCGAAATTCAAATATTGATTTTTTTAGTACTGTGAAAGGTACGCTACTTTAATGTTTGAACTCAAAAACTATATAAGCTACATACACCAAAAAAGCAGACCAGCAAAGCACGTTACTGTGTTCTATCTGCATGCCAAATTTCAAGTCGATAGGTTTAAAATTGCCACCAGTATCGTAGCACAATATTGTACTCGTATTTATTACTAATAACTGTTACTTGTTTATATCTAATAAGTGCTATTTTATAATTGCTGTGATTATATCAATGAAACAACTGTGATTATTATGATTAAAACTTTTTTGTAGTAGTAAGTTTTTAAGACAATGACAAGATATTATGATTGTTTACACTTTAATAAATACTTAATTTAATTAGTACTATACTTTTATTCGATATAAGTAATTATAAGTTTTTGATATTGTTGGTGTCGTATTCGTTTATAGAATTTGTGATTTTAGAAAATGCACTCAACCTATCAGCGCCATCTATTGAAATTTTCTAGAAACAAACTGAATGATCTAATCCAACACCAACACGTAATTATTGAACTAGTGATAATTGTGATCAAAACTAATTGCTGTGATATAAACATATATGTACTGAGATTTATACAAGTTATGTACGTATTTGCAAGCTTTCGATTGTAATAAATAAGGATACAAATTATAAATGTTTGTTTATTTTTGTTTAATTATAACAGCTGGCATGGAAAACGTCTAATTGGAAGTAATATTATTATTAAGCGGAATATTTCACAATAATATCATATGAACTTACCAATTTTGTACACGACTGTACTCCATACAAATGTAGGGCAAACGACAACTTTTTTTTTAAATTAAACAAGCTCAAATTTATTGTAGTTCATACGACTATTTCACGACTATTTTTTGGCCTCAGACTAGAAGAGTTATTCTTTTAGTCTGAGTTTTTGGCATAAACTTTAAACCGAAAATCGCAGACGTTCCGTAGAAAGTTGAAGTTTTCAAATGTTCAAGCCATAATCCTCATCAGGTTACCTTTATATCTCTGGAACCTTTTAAGGACTATTTCTGAGATTTGGCATGTCGCTACGACTAATTTCATGACTATTTTTTGGAACCTAAACCAATTCGATAGGCTTTACCGTTTTCTTGCACCAGAGATGAGGATTACAGCTTGACGTTCAAGCCGTAATCCTCACTAACTTATAGCTATAACGCCGAAACTATAATACGACTATTTTTTTTACATGTACGAATATTTATGACTATGACAAAATTCGTTTGCATTGAGATTTCAAATATGAGGATTACAGCTTGAAGCACACCAATATTTGTCGATTGAGACCAAGTATGAGAAAGACCGCTGCGCTCCGTCTTAATTATACAAAGTCTGTATCATAAAATAACTATTTGGACTTATATGTATTTATTCCTCAATAATTGGCTTTCATTTCTATTATTTGAACATTCAATAAGCATTTGGTATGTATACATCTTCGACTGTTCTACAGGTAGTATAGTTAGGAGACTCAGTATTGTACGTTAATCTAGTCACTATGACGTCACCAACATGGCCGCCAATCCCATTGTCATCTTGTGCGGTTGTCACACTGCAAAAAATACCGTATAGTAGTGATTAGTTACTCTTTGCTGCAATAGGCGGATATAGGAGTGTTATATATGTGTGTGTGTAGGCGGCTGAGATCATTTATGTTTTTAACAGACTTCAATTTTCAATTCGGTAGCATCAGGGAACAGTGTGAAATGTATGGTGAATACGAAAAACATATTCCGAGCAAATTAACGTAACGAAGTGATAATGGACACACTTATCGCTCGCGGCTGAACTTCGACATTGACTGTGAAGCGACTCCAACTCCTCAACCCATAGGCGATATTGAAGTTCGGTAGTTAGACCGGTCTGATTTTGTTTATAGGGCTCCATATAGATACCCGTAGATATCGACTATTTCATCATTCACCGAGCCTTTTCCCAACTTAGTTGGGGTCGGTTTTCCAGTCTAACTGTGATTCGGTTGAACTTCTATATTTTCGGTGAAACGACTGCCATCTGATCTTCACAACACATGGGCGATATCGAAGTTCTGTAGTTAGACCGGTCGGATTTTTAAGGGCTCCAACTACCCCTAACGACTGCCATAGATGTTCGTATGACAACCGAGACCGACGGTTTAACGTGCTCTCCGAGGCACGGAGGGGTCTCAGTGTCTTAAGAAATGGTCACCCATCCTAAGACCGGCCTGACTAGATGTCGCTTAACCTTTGCAATATATTAATATTGTCGGTTACCAAGAGACCACGAGCCCCTAGATATAGATATATAGATATCGACTATATATGTGAGTACTTATAATATATTATGTAACTAGCGACGCGCCCATGCTTCGCACGGGTGCAATGTAGACTATGTAGCATGTCAGTCTTAAAATTCAAATATCTCAATGCAAATATTTGTATGCTTTGCATTTTTTGAATGATTGTCTTTATCTGTGGGAATATCATTGTCTTTATCTGTGGTATTAGGATTGTGGAATTAGATTCGTCTTAGAATTTCAATGCCAAACAATGTTCACTCACTACTGACATGCTATCAATTGATACTATCGATCATCCTTTACAATTTTCTTTATTTACCCACGAATTAGTTCTGGCTCTCTGTAATCGATGCCTTCCCTTATCCTGGCTGAGGCGAGCCTCAAGCTCGGCAGACGATTCTCTGGCTCTCCGAACACTATGACTTACCCGATCTTGGCTGCAGCGAGCCTCACACTCAACTGAGGATTCTCTTACTCCTTCAGCTCTATATCTAGCCCGAAGCTGGCTGAGCCGAGCCTCACATTCCCTTGACGAATCTTCGTCTCTAGCTGAACGTGCTCTTTGGGCATTCCCTGTACTAAGACCTATGTTTGAACGACGACGTCTTTCAGATATGACTTTAATCCTATCCTATTCAGTTCTTTTTTGAACTTAAATACCTACATTACTTTAAACCGCTTTTTGGCTATAATTCTATTCTTTTATTCTAATTCCTATCCAACCGTATAATACCATATAACTCGTATTTTTTTTCCATCACGAGATATCTCTTAAGTCATTCGTCCAAATTATATGGTTTGAATGGCAATTTTGGTCTACATTAAATGCACAACGTATGTAAAATATTCAATTAAATAAGGAATAATACTGCATTGGTAAAAACAGCTTGGCAAATGACACATTATTTTTTTGTCATTTATAAAAGATAAAAATGGTTACTGTGAGTTATCCTTAACAGGTAGACGTATGCTAGCGCGGACTTTTTTGTAGACCTTTCTATGGTGTACAATACTGTAGTACATTATTTTGATCTGTCTCGTAAGGTTTCGTCAGCGTTTGCAATGAAAGCGCAAAAAAATGTGTTTATTTATGACATTACATTAGAAACCTCTAAAATAATCGGTATTACTCTAGTATGTTATACATGTATTATACATTAAAACCTTTCTGTTGAATCACTCTATCTATCAAAAAAAACCGCATCAAAATCCGTTGTGTAGTTTTAAAGATCTAAGTAAAATACATAGGGACAGACAGACAGGAAAAGCGACTTTGTTTTATACTATGTATAGATATGTAGGTATACAGAGTGTTACATAATGGTTATATCAACCTGAAGACACCCCCATAAGCTGATCGCCCAGAACGCCTTTTGATATGTTTTGACCGCGAAACAAGAAAAAAAAGTTCGTCGACCAGCTGATGGGGGTGTCTTCGGGTTGATGATCCTTACGTAACATTCTGTATATATACAGGCTGAATTTTTCCAGTGGGCTTGGATGGCCAAAATCCGGAATTATAAGGAATAGTGAAAAATGCTCAAAGGAGTCACGAGCCCGATTTTGATGAAACTTAAAACCTCATCATTAGATTTTTTTAAAACCTATAATCCTAGCTGAACCCATTGATTTAGAAAAAAAATCACACCCTTTATTATTACACTATACGATAGTGTTGCTGTTAAGGATCAAATTCTGGGAAGTAATGATATACGGCAAATTTAAGGAAAACTTAGAATTTTAATAAAATTCATATTTTATGTCAATTGTGTTCGTAATCACAGAACGGAAAATATTAAACCCGTTGCCTTGTGATAAAAATGTTGATGAAAGACACAAAACCTTACATGCCAGCCGCTATGGCACAGCCAATTAAAGTCCTGGGCGTCTCGGAATTACCCACAGACACTTGAATTTTATTTATCTGTAGTATGATGTATGAGTGTGTACGAACTAAGCCTAGGATTAGATTAGTTCAATGCTACCTAAGTTTACCTAAACTGGTATTTCCAAATTCACTCTAAGTAAGTAAGTAGATAGATTATACAACAGCGATAATAAAATTATAAGTACTATTATATTTATATAGGTACCTATCTACCTTACCTTACTAGTTAATACCCGTGGATCGGCCTGAAGTAGTTTTCTCGTTCATTATTACAATACAATACAATACAATTAAACTTTATTGTACACACACTACAAAAATAACATTACAAAAAGAATCCATATTGAATATGTACAAATGGCGGCCTTACCACTAAACAGTAATTTCTTACAGGCAACCTTTGGATGGAAAGATAGAAAGAATAGAATTTAAGAAAAAGGGGGTAGACATAGGTGTAAATGAACTAGTTACATAAATAGATTTTTGGAACAAAAGTACTATTTAGTATATAGTAAATAGAAGAAACAGGTAGAATTAGATAGATATTCTGTATACCATTACACACAAATACATACAAACATACATACAAATACATAGTATACATATATAACTCTAGGTATACATAATATAATACTAATATTATAAATGCGAAAGTTTGTGAGTATATGTATGTATTGATGGATGGATGTTTGTTACTCTTTCTGTCTTGAGTTCTTAGACGTGTTTAAAAACTGCTGTCTCATATTACGTTTTTATTTACCTTACTATCAGATCTCCTAGCCATACATCGGTATTTATGTAAGTATAATAATATGGTATCATCATCATTCACTGAGCCTTTTCCCAACACAGTTGGGGTCGGCTTTCCAGTCTAACTGCGATTCAGCTGAACTTCGATATTTTCCGTGAAACGATGCCATCTGACCTCCACAACCCATGGGCGATATCGAAGTTCTGTAGTTAGACCGCGAGGATTTTGTTTTAGGGCTCCAAATATCCGTAACGACTGCCATAGATGTTCGTATAACAACCGGGACCGACGGCTTAACGTGCTCTCCGAGGCACGGAGGGGTCTCAACTGCTATATAGAAACGGGGAATGTCTCCCTTAGCTCTCGAGAACTGCTTATGCTCCATTGATGGTTGACCCTTTTATGGATATCTGGAGGCAAGCCAAAAAATCGAAAATTTGACCTAGTCCTAAGGGGTCAAAAGTTATAGGCCAAAACCTATGGCGTGGTGCGGCGCGAAGCACCGCGCAAGACACCGTGTGTCTTAAGAAATGGTCACCCATCCTAAGACCGGCCTGGCGAGATATTGCTTAACCCTTGCAATGTGATAAGTTAACTTACTCGGTTACCACTAGACCACGATTCGCTCTCCTCTTCTATCCTACTGTCCTCTTCTCGTCTCTCTTACCTTATTTCTGACAAAATTTCAGTGTGTAATGCATCTCTGCGTACCCCTTCGGGGATATAGGCGTGATTTGTGTCAGTTTAACACTTTGGGAGAAAGACATGAATTGAAAACACACAAACGTTTTTTTATGTTCACCATTCTTCATCTCGGACGCCCTGGGCAAGACCTCGGATGAATAAATCAAGGGAGCCAGAAGCCCTGGTCACAGCGGTCTCTGTAAATGGGGGATCGGGTGTAATTTTTGCAGTTAATGGAGAACTTTTATGTATTATTTGAACCTCGTCCGTAGATAATAAATAAATAAATATGTTAGGACAATACACACAACGCCATCTAGTCTCAAACTAAGCAAAGCTTGTGATATAAGTACTAGATAAACTGATATAAATACTTATATACATTGTTTTTGTTTTTGTAAATACATACATATTTTACATAGGAAACATTCAGACTTCGGTACAAACCTATATGTCATTACACAAAGTTTATCCCACCCGGGAATCGAACCCGAGACTCCGGCGTCGAAAGCGGGTGCACTACCGACTACGCCAACGAAGCAGTCGTGAGATAGGCAGGTGCACCAAATACAAGAGAAGTTGGCTTGGTCCTGGAACCCAAGTGATTCGTTGCTTGCTTGATATTTTAAGTCTTTTTTTTTTTTTTTTTTTTTTTTTTATATTTGGTTCGCCAAATTGACGCCGCCCGCCTGGTGGTAAGTCGTGACGACGTCTAGCGATTGTGGGCCACACTCACAGCACACATTACTATTGAGAGTGGCCCTCAACTTGACGACCTACTGATGTGCCTCTTCACGCTCCCCTAAAGAACCCAGGATTATATGTGGGAGGAAACACGTGCACAGGCAGGGCGTTCCAGGCCACTATCGTTCGGCAGAGAAACGAACGTTTAAAACGTTCGGTTCTCGCGAACATGCTATCCACTGTGTGAGGGTGGCATCTCTGCCCGGCACGAGTCGTTCGGGATCGGAAGGAAGAGGGTGGGATCAGATTGAAGAGCTCTTCAGAACACTCGCCGTGGTAAATACGGTAGAATGCGGCCAAGGAAGCTATTGTTCGGCGCTGAGCTAGCGGCTCAAGGCTTCCCGTTACCTCCGGACAACCTATAATACGGATAGCCCGTCGCTGCATGGCGTCGAGAGCGTCCAGCAGATACTTCGCGGAGCCGTCCCAGAGGTGAGAGCAGTATTCGACGCAGGGTCTAATCTGCGTCTTGTACAGCAGACACCTCTGGTCCGGTGTAAAGAATCTCTTTACCTTATTCAGTATTCCTAGTTTCCGCGAAGCTAGCCCTATACATCTTTCGATGTAGTTTTTATTATTGAGCTCTCGACGAACGTCTATGCCAAGGATATTAAGGTTGTCCTTCATTGGTAATAATGCATTCTGAAGAGAGGGTAGGGGAAGGAAAGGGGATTTCTTCGCAGTAAATGCACACGCCTGTGTTTTGCGGGCATTGAACTCGACCAGGTTCTCGGTACCCCATTGAGAGATACTGTCGAGGTTACGGTCGAGATCAGCCACGAGTCGTCGTCTCTCCTCCTCAATCTCAGATCGCCCCGCCGTCGGACGAACCGAGTAACTCCCGTGCAGTGTGTTGTCATCTGCATAGCAATGAATGTTCCCGAGGGATAGCATATCATTGATATGCAGAAGAAAGAGAGTTGGTGATAGTACAGACCCCTGCGGTACCCCGGCATTCACTTGCAAGAAGCGAGAAGCCTGGCCATCGCAGAGGACCTCGGCACTCGGCGCTCGTTTAAAAAGCTGGCAATCCAGCTGCACAGTTGAGGAGGTAGACCATATGCCGGAAGCTTGGAAAGGAGCGAAGCATGCCAGACCCTATCGAAGGCTTTGGCGATGTCCAGGCTAATAGCCAAGGACTCGCCGTGCCTTTCCATAGCCCCACCCCAGACATGCGTTACGAATGCCAGAAGATCACCCGTTGATCGCTTTGGCCTGAAGCCGTATTGTCGATCATTGATTAGCGAGTGATCCTCTAGGAATTGCATGAGCTGCTTATTTATAAGGAGCTCAAGCACCTTGCAAATGACTGAGGTGACAGCTATGGGTCGATAGTTGCCTGGATCGGACCGATCCCCTTTCTTGGGGATCGGTTGTACGTTCGCCTCCTTCCAGTCCTCCGGCACGAGCCCTGAAGAGTATGACAGGCGGTACAGACGCGTTAATACTGGAGACAACTCAGCTGCACATTTTCGTAGCACCACCGCCGGAATGCCGTCAGGGCCACTGGCTTTCCGCGTGTCGAGTGACCGCAGCACTGCCCGTACATCACATTGCCTGATAACAATATCAGTCATTGTGTGGCCACAGTTGGCGATGGCGGGGGGCTGCAGGCCACGGTCGTCGACCCGGGAATTAGCCGCAAAGAGGTCTGCGAGCATATCCGCTTTCTCTCGGGCTTTGTGAGCCAGTGTTCCATCTGGGTAACGCAGCGGTGGCAGCGAGGGCTGACAAAAGTTAGATTGCACGGCTTTGGCCAGTTGCCAGAATCCACGGCTGCCCGTGGGATGGGAAGTGAGCTCCTGACCAAGCCGCGCGACGCGCTGGGCATCCGCTCTCTTAAAGGCCCTCTTACTCGACTTTGTGGCCCGGTTGTACGCTGCTTTGAGGTGGCCCACGTTTGGGTCGCGCACAGCCCGGGCCCTGATCCAGGCGCGATATGCCGACTGTTTTTGTCGAACAGCTTTGGCACAATCTCGCCCGAACCAGGGACGGGCTCTGCGGATACTGGCGACATCTGTGAAAGGGATGTAATAATCCATCCCTAAACTGATCTCGCCAGCAATAGCACAAGCACTATCCGAAGGAGCCTTTCCTACAAAGCAGCGCTGGCTCCAGGGGACGGACGCATAATAATCGCGTAGACCGTCCCAATCCGCTGACGAGTAGTGCCATAGTCGTCGTGACGTTTGTACAGGACGTGCAGGAGGTGACACCTTCATGCCAGCGTGAACAACACAGTGGTCGGAACTACCCAGTGGGGCTCCTACCGAAACACTGTACTGGGCTGGGCGACTCGTCAGCAGTAGATCCAGCAGAGCGGGCGCGTGATCTGACCTGTCTGGTATCCGGGTGATCCCGCATACCATCTGGGTCAGACCGTGGGAGAGAGCGAACGCATGGGCGGCTCTACCCGCATGATCAGTCTTGAGGGACCCCAGCAATTCAATGTGATGGCCATTGAAGTCCCCCAGAAATACTAGGTCAGCGTTCGGGAACCGCACCTGCGCTTCATCAGCCGTCTCGCTGAGGTACTGGAAGAGCTTTGTTGTCTCAGAATCCCCTGTGTGGGATCGGTAGACGCACACGTAGATCTGGCTCACAGAGCCATGGTCTACGTGCAACCAAAGGACGGAATTGGAGGGGTTCTCTAGGCATCGCAACCGGCGGCAGCAAACATCCGCCCTAACGAACACGCACACCCCGGATTTGTCTCGAAATTGTTCCTCGATGACATAGCCGGGGTAACACAGGTAAGACGTGTCGTCAGGGCGGCGTATTTGTGTCTCCGTGAGGAACATCACAGCGGGCCGTGCCGTCTCAAGGTGGTGGTGGACGGTATCGAGGTTCGCATGGAGTCCACGGACGTTAGTGAACTCCACCTCGAAATGTGAAGTTGTGGGGTTTCCTAGGGCCGCTGTGTAACGTTTATTTCTTTTTTGTTGCACTGCCATTATAGATTTTGAAGAAGAAGCGTGAAGACAGGGCGACATCTGGTGCAGCAGTAAGTGACAAAGCGCAGGGGCTAGCTTTGTCTAGAACCGTGTGGTTAGGTCGGAGCCGACTCGCCGGACGGAAGGGCTCCCAAACCCCCCTGATGCAAGGCCGCCGCTACCCCACACCGGTTACCACCCGGAGCGGCGATCCCACATCAGGATTATGCGCAACATGTGGGGCAGCCTCCTGGGGTGGTTGGCCCCAGGCGGGCCCCATGACTGTGTTGCGGGCGGCCGCGGCAACGCCGTTGCTAAGGGTCTCCCTGGCCGGCGAATCGACCCACACCACCCACACTAGACTCCGTTTCGCCCCCACTGGTCCCATGCCTGCTGCACCATACATCGCCCCGGGCCCGGCGGTGCAGCTGCTGAACCCCTAACGCAACCCAGCCTGGGCTGGGTTACTTGGGGGGCTTTAGCACAGCTGCACGGTGGTACCCCCCCGGACCAACACTGTTGTACCACCTGGTACCCACGTAGGGGCCGAAGCCACTCCATAGGTACCGTAAATTAACGAGCCTCGTCCGTTTATCAGCAGGTGCGCCACTAGCAGGTGAGGTCGCTGGGGCCCTATAGATGTTGGTAGAGCCCCTTTGCACCCCAAACCAAAGTCTTATGTAAGTTAGATTTTTTTTAAGTTAGATTAGTTTAAAAAAAAACCCAAAAATTAAAGCATATTGTGGGACATATCCACACGCACGCCCTCTCTTAGCGACTAATAGAATAGAATCTATATATTTAATACGACAATTTGTCTGTCCGTCTGTCCGTCCGTCGTGTTTTTCAATTTATATACATTTTTTTTTATATTTTATACATATAGGTTCCTATATATATATATATATATATATATATATATATATTTATTATATTTTAGGTGATACAAAGTTCGCTGGGATAACTAGTATGCTTTATTGTACACCAATAAAATACAATAAATACACAGAAGTGAAATAAAAAGTGGATAGTTATTGGCGTATGATTAAAAGAAAGATACAGAGAGTTATGAAAGGAAAGATACAGAAATTAACTGAGTATGGAGAAATATAGAGATAATATATACCTACATAAAATAAATATAAATACTATTGAACAAACAGAGATAAATACATACTAGGTATGCAATGCATTCTGCTGTTGCAATAATTGAGCTGAGTTTGTCGATCCGGGTCGAACTCCTAAACAACTGGACCGATCTTTATGAATTCAGATATAATTATGCACTCACGGTGATGGTCACTATGACCGTGCCAAATTTCAAAAAGATCAGTCGTTTAGGAGGAGTTCGATCACGAACGAAATACACGAGTCGCCTAAGAAAGAGCTTCGTAAACTACGCTCAATTATTATAATAGGAATGTCCACCCAGGTGGTCACAGGTGGTCCGTTGTAAAAAAAAAACTTCCCACGGTCCACCCAGGTGGTCTCAGCAGGTGAACGGTGGTAAATAAGCGGAATAAAAGTATGTACGTCGTCGTAAGACGTCTAAAGGGAAAAAGAAAAAAACAAAATAGATGAAAGCGGTTAGGAGCGGAGGTAATGAGCTTTTACCATTTGCTTGAAGGTAGCCAATGTTGGGGCTCGTCTGATGGACACCGGCAGATCATTCCACAGTCGCGTAAAAGGTAGTTGAATGCTCTGGCACTGCTAATACCAGGGATTCCGACGACCACGACCTCAAGTATCTCACATGTGTGTCATTAACGTGAACCGTTCTTTTAAATAAGTAGGGTGCAGGGATTGAACAAAACATTGTAAAGGATAGAAAGAATATGAGTATTACTAATATGAAGGATAGAACCCGTACTCCAAAGATGACACTCGACCGTTGACAGAGACAGCTGTGATCAGTCCGCTGGCTCAAGGACCGTCGAAAACATAGGTACTTAATTATGTAAGATTTGGTTTTAACGGGAAAGAATACTAACGTGACGTAGGTATTACGAGTAGGTATATATTGGTCACACACACATATCACGCCTATATCCCCGAAGGGGTAGGCAGAGGTGCATTACACACCATAAATGCCGTAGGAGCCCAATTGATTGAAAGACGTAATGACTAGAGGACTAACTATTGGAAAGTCCACTTTGCTTCCTGAACCTTATGATCCCAAATATTGGATAGAAATAGGCGTTACTTGGCGAAAATCCATGACAAAGCAATGGTCTTTCTCAGGTAAACGAGGCAATATCAAGACTGTCTCAGAGAGAACAGCTGTTCTCTCTGAGACAGTCTTGATAATGCCTCGTTTAGAGGCGAAACAATTGTCGACGTTTTGTTGTCTTTTTAATTCTGCGAAAAATTAATGCTATTATAAATTTTAAAAAGTTTTTTCTTAAAACATTTTACTTACCATTGCTTTGTCCTTATGATCCGTAATGAAATTTGCCAGTATTTTTGGACCCACGTAATAGGGAGCAAGTCTATTACCGTCACCGGGCACACATATAATGGGTTATGTCCAAAATTGCCAAATGAATTTAATAAAAAGTACATAGCAGCTATGTTATGTAGTAATTTTGAAAAAAAAATGAAACCCGTTACCTTGCGATGAAATGTTGGAAAGGCAACAAAATCTTACGTTACAGCCGCTGTGGCACTTTTATTTCCTGACGTTTCGACTAGGTTACACCTGTCTATTTTGTGTATGTTTTACCACAAAATAGGTAAGTATACCTAGGAGTGTGTTAATAAATGTGTGCAATTACATTATTATGTGAGGCGAGCCGCAGTAGAGCAGTCTATGACAAGAGTTTTTTGGCAATGGCTCCAAGGATATTCAATAAGATGCCAGTGTCTGCTCTGGAAATTGGAGATTTAAACAGGTTTAAAATAGAACTGCTGGCTTTTTTGGAAAGGAAGGCATATTATTCAGTGCGGCATTATTTAATTTATGCTTTTTAGGACATCTGAAACTGGACATTTTTCACTGACATTTTATACACCCATAATTATTGACATTTATTTTTGTAATTTGATACCATTTTTAGAAAGAAAGAAAGAAAGAAAAACATTTATTACTCCACTTATATACCTACAGTTACAAAAACAACGAAAACAATCACACCTTGTAAAAAAAAAGAAATATAATAATACATAATTTTGTGGAGTAAATGGCCGCCTCTCAGTGTTATGCTGTCTGCGTGGTGCAAGGCAGACAGCGCTGGTTTTCAGAGACGGCCTGATGGTAGAAAAACGAACACAGGGAGAAAAGAAAATAATTATCCCTATAACATCGAAATCTAAAATATCTATGGAATAAACAAAATCAAAAAGATTAAAAAGACCAACATTGGAGCACAATTAAGGAAAAATAAATAAAGAAAAAATACGAGTAGGAAAAAAAATAAAAAATAAAAAATTTGAAATTTTCACTAACATTTTATAAATAAGTAATATAATATAATAATTAATAAAATATAATATAATATAATTAATATAATATAATATAATAATTATAGGTACTTACTTACATAATTATTGACATTTGTAATTCGATTTATTTTGACATTTTCCAATTTATTTTAATATGTATATGACATTATTGTATCGTTCTATAAATATTGCATGCTCGGTGAGGCAGAGCACAGCGGATCTAAATTCCTGTTCAGCAGTGTTCAGCAATAAATAAATGATTGATTGATTAGCCACACACAACAATATGAATGAAAATATTTCCTTCTTCAAATTAAATTAAGTTTATAATTATGAAAATGATGTAAAATGATGGAACACATGAAAAATTAAAGTGTCATAGTAAAAAAAACTATATAGCCTTTTATTTAAATGATTTCAAGTACAACACAATAATGATATTATCTATATATTTAATACGACAATTTGTCTGTCTGTCTGTCCGTCCGTCGCGTTTTTCAATTATAATTAATAATACATTTTTTTTATTTTTTTATTTTTAATGTTCGCTGGGATAACTAGTTTTAATTTAATAGCAAAAAGGTTTTTATTTTGTTATAAAAAATAATTATTTATTTAGTAGTCAGATTTTGGATCACCGGTACATAAGATGTTAACATTTTAAGAACGGTCGACAGTGTGTATAACTACACTAGTGGTCGCCCGCGACTTCGTCCGCGTGGTAATTTGGATTTTTTCCCGTTCCCGTCGCGCCGCGTCATATTTTGAACAATTCACACAATATCTTTATAAATTGTAGCCTATGTGTTATTCTGATGTATAAGCTATATTATTGTAAAGTTTCATTAAAATCCATTCAGTAGTTTTTACGTGAAAGAGTAACAAACATCCATCCATCCATACATACATACTCACAAACTTTCGCGTTTATAATATTAGTAGGATATTCAAGTATGACAACATTCTAAATTCTAACACACATATCACGCCTATATCCCCGAAGGGGTAGGCATAGGCGCGTTACACACTCACAATTTGCCCGTATTTTTAGACCCACGTAATAGGGGGCAAGCCTATTGCCAGGGTTATGTCCAAAATGGCAGAATTAATTTAATAAAATGAGATATACTTATATTATAATTTAGAAACCTAAATTTGAAATCCGTTGCCTTGCGATGAAATTAATGTTGATGAAAGACAACAAAATCTTACGTGCCTGCCGCTGTGGCACAGACAATTAAAGTCCTGGGTGTCTCGGACTCATTATAGAATATTCTAATTCTAATATTTCTCAGAATATTCTATTTCTTAATAAAATCAAATCTACTATTACAATGTCAGTAAAATAATAAAATCTTAAAAAGAAATTAAATACATTACTCGTTATTAAATAGTATACCTAATTTCAACATAATTTTAAGTGTCGTAGTCAAAGTATACATGGAAAGTGGAAATTTCCCTTTCATGCTTTTAGCATTAACCGTTTGAGAGCAACCCGAGGACGGACGGACAGACGGGCAAACGGAAGGACATGGCGAAACTATCAGGATTCCCAGACTTAAAATCTATATATTTAATACGACAATTTGTCTGTCTGTCTGTCCGTCCGTCGCGTTTTTCAATTTACATACATTTGCATGAAATATTAAAATAATCTTTTTTTTTATATATGTATATATATATATATATTTTTTTTATATATTTTATATTTGAGGCGATACAAAGTTCGCCGTGATAACTAGTATGTGTTTATTGGGTAACTTGATGAACATTTTCGGCGATATCATTAATATTATAAGAATGTTACGACAATTCACACAGCGCCATCTAGTCTCAAACTAAGCAGAGTTTGTGATATGAGTACTAGATAAACTGATATAAATACTTATATACATTTTTTTTTGTAAATACATACATATTGTACATAGGAAACATCCAGACTTCGGTACAAATGTATGGGTCATCACACAAAGTTTGTCCCGACCGGGAATCGAACCCGAGACTCCGACGTCGAAAGCGGATTGGTTATCGACAAGCTCTTCTGAAGTCATGCTCAGGCTGTTCATATTAAATGATTTTTTTTTTCAAAATTCTACCTTCTACCTACATTTCGAAAAAAAAAAACAATGCTAGTCGGTAGGTTTCGGTTGACAAAAATACACGTCAAAAATTGATACAACAACCGACTTAAAATTACCGAAATGGGACCAAATAATTGTCAGAATGGGACCAAATTGAAATGGGACCATTTGGCAAGTAGTAGCTTTACTTAGCAATTCAAAATCGGTTCACCCAATCCAGAGATATGAGGTAACAAACACAAAACAACATACAGACGAATTGAGAACCTCCTCCTTATAAATATAAGAGCACTTTGTCAATCTGTGATGTCTCACCATAAAATATGTACATTGTACCTAAATGAAGTAAAATAAAACAATTTCAAAAAGTAATCTTCAATAATCATTATATTTACAATCATATTTTACAATAAATTATCACCAAAATATTGAACAATCACATTTTCGTTGGCACACTTTTCTCCCGACTTTTGTAGTACATGCTTATGGCCTTTGTTGCTTCGATATTCGCGTGTGTTGCCAGTTCTCCTGGAATAATTAATTTTAAAGCCGACTGGATCTCTCTACTGCTTAAAGTTGTTTTATTACTGTGGGCAACTAATCTTCCAGCTTCCACGGCAATCTTTTCTAATGTATCATTCACAAAACTGTTCATAATAATCATAGAAGTTCTTGATATTCGCATTGGTTCTTTTGCAACTGTTTTCAATAACTTGTAGATATAAATGGCGAACCCCATGTAATTTTTCTTTTTATGTTTCTTCGACTTTGATATGGGTTTCTCAATGGATTTTTCCATAGATTTAACAGGTTTTTTCGGTCCTTTCACGGGTGCCATTTTGTTTCGTCTTTTTTTGTTAAAAAATATAAAATGTCAAATTGTTGGAAATTAGTTTTGCGTTCGGTTTTATAGATTTTTGTTGTCACAGAAGTTGTGAGTAAGAAATTGCGTAACAGATTATCTAATTTGCAAATAGAATGCAAAGATTCATCTGTATTAAATCATATATTTTAATTCTACCCTCAACCAGCAAGAATTCAGATCATAAATCCTATAAAACACGTACAAAATACGACTACGCTGCATTCACGAAATTACTTCGTTCACGTTTACTTAAAAAAAAGAAAATGACAGGACGCGGTAAAGGCGGGAAAGGTCTAGGAAAAGGAGGCGCCAAACGTCACAGAAAAGTTTTAAGAGACAATATTCAAGGTATCACAAAACCCGCGATCAGAAGATTAGCAAGACGAGGTGGTGTTAAAAGAATATCGGGTTTAATATACGAAGAAACAAGAGGTGTACTTAAAATTTTCCTAGAAAATGTCATCAAAGATGCTGTAACGTACACAGAACACGCAAAAAGAAAAACAGTGACCGCCATGGATGTTGTCTATGCTTTGAAGAGGCAAGGGCGGACGTTATACGGCTTTGGTGGATGATGGATGGTTAAAATTCAATTATTAAAAATATATCTTCGTATTTATTATTTTGATTTGTTGTTGACAAGGCCCTTATTAGGGCCAAAATTTTGATGTGTTTCTTTGAACAGCACAGTCTAACATGATCACACACCCCTAACTAAACAAACTTTCTATGAAATAATTGTTCTTTAAATGGATATAATTATCTTCGATCAACATTGTTAAATAGAAGAAATCTTATACCTAACTAAATGTCCCGACGAATATCTTGTCACTTGAGAATAAACGGACCGTTAAAAGCTTCCCTGAATTTCTAAAAAGATTTCAAGACAAAAATTGACCGGTCAAGTCATTCTCGAGTTTGAGCGAGACCAATCAACTGCAATATAAAATACATAGTAATTGATAAAAGATAGTAGCTACCTACATGAAAATATCTAATTAAACCAGCAGTCTTATTCTAAATCATTCGAAAAAGTTACCGTCTCGACAGCTGCTCTCATTCCGTTGTTGCGATCCGACAGATTCATAATAATTGCTATTCACAAACGCTATCGATGTTATCAAACGCGCACGCTATACTCGTACTAATTTGATTAAGTAGTTCGTAGACAACTATAAAACTAGGTATGCAATGCATGCTGCTGTTGCAAAAAACTGAGCGAAGTGTTAAATTTTCGAACGACAACCATTGTTTTTTTCGGTGATTATTCCTCGATTTTCAAATTTTTTTTTGTTCTAAACCACCCTCACGGCACACGTTATCACTGTGGTAAGTTTGAAGGAGATCGGTTTAGGCGTTTAGGTGGAGTATGCGGACAAACGAAATACAAATGAGTAGCCTAAGATTGAGCATCGCTCAAAAAAGTGTTGATATAAAAAAATCAAATATAATGTAAAGATAATAGATAGATAATAGCATAATTTGCTTAAAAGGAGCTTCTAGAATCAAAAATTGTAAACTTTATTCATACAATAAATTTATTCTTATTCTTATCGAGAGTTTGCTGAAAGCGGTTTCCGTATTAGATAGTTAGGTGAATTTTTGATTCTTACAGGTAAGGATATCTTTAAGTACCTACGTCATCGGGGAAACGAGGACAAATGATAATCATTCGTTTTTGAAACCGGTAAGTTGCTACTTAATCCGGATAATGTATGCTGATATTAGTGTCACATGGGTATTTTATATCATAAGTACTAGTGGTCGCCTAATGGTCGAACATTATTTGAGCTTTTTTTCCCTAATTTCCCCCCAATCCAAAAAAGCTCTCGATTAAAAAAAAATATTAAATCAAGGAATACTTGTGCCAAGTTTCGTGAAGATCAGATAAAAACTGTGGCCGCTAGCCCCGGAACACATACAGAAAGACGGACGAAAACAAAATTGGCCAATCTCGAAGTGTAGACGCTTCCCTCGCTCAGTCAACTAGCACCCACGGCTTCGCCCGCTTGACACACAAAAGCTTTCTCGAGAACCACTCTATCCATTGGTGAACACCGCATCAAAATCCGTTGCGTAGTTTTAAAGATCTAAGCATACATATGGACATAAGCGACTTTGTTTTATACCTAGTATGTTACGATTTAACAAACATATTATTATAATCACACCTATATCCCTGAGATGGTAGGCAGAAGTGCGCCAGACATACTAGTTTTGTCAGTAGTTTCGGCGTTTTGTTTTTTTTATATCTATATATAGAAATGGGGAATGTCCCCCTTAGCTCTCGAGAATTGCTTATGCTCCAATGATGGTTGACCCCTCCATGGATAGCTCTCGATCTGGAAGTAAGCCAAAAAATCGAAAATTTGACCTAGCCCTACGGGGTCATAAGTTATAGGCCAAAACCTATGGCGTGGTGCGGCGCAAGACACCGTACTAGTAATTAAAAATTAGACTAACTACATTCATACGAGTATCTAAGCCTCAAAGTCGAAATTACTTATGATAGACTTTTTTTTCATATTCTGAGACCATCAATATAATACTAGCTTTAAGTAAGTTTATTCAAAAGGTAAGACAAATATTTCTTTTTTAAACACAGTAGGTACATAATGGAAAAAACAATTATGAATATAATGAATAGTTAAGTAAGTACCTAGGTATGTACATTATCGAGAGGGTATATTTTAAAATACCCATCAATGTTATTTAATAAAGTGTAGATATTTAACTTAACTTTACCCTCTAAAATATAAATAATCTCTTCCCCGTTACTTCGAAAAGTATATAAACCACAGATCAATTCATTTATAATCTGTTTACCATCTGTCAACTGTCATCTGTCATAGAGGAAAACAAAATGGCGCGTACGAAGCAAACTGCCCGTAAATCCACCGGTGGAAAGGCGCCAAGAAAACAACTAGCAACAAAAGCTGCAAGAAAGAGTGCCCCAGCTACAGGTGGGGTTAAAAAACCTCACCGATACAGGCCAGGGACTGTGGCTCTTCGTGAAATAAGAAGGTACCAGAAAAGTACGGAATTGTTAATTAGGAAATTACCTTTTCAACGTTTAGTGCGAGAGATTGCTCAAGACTTTAAGGCTGATTTAAGATTTCAAAGTTCTGCTGTAATGGCTCTTCAAGAAGCTTGTGAATCGTATTTAGTTGGTTTATTTGAAGACACGAATCTTTGTGCCATTCATGCTAAGCGAGTCACCATAATGCCAAAGGACGTTCAATTGGCGCGAAGAATTCGCGGCGAAAGAGCGTAGTTTACATAACTTTTTTTTTGTTATGACAGTTGGCGATTAATAAACAAAAATTGACAAAGCCCTTTTAAGGGCTGCAAACATTTGTTTCTGAATGGAAAGTCTAAACAATAGGCCTAATACAAAAGTACCATTCACTATCAATTTTTTTAATAGGGAAGCGATATGTACCCGGACCACAGACTAGAGACGATGGAAGTCTGTGCCTGGCCTTCTGAGATTTTAATAAGTAGGCACCTAGCATCGGTGCTGACTGTTATAATGAAGGTTTTATCAACGTACAGAATGGCTTGCACCTGTTACGTGACACCAATAAACAACTAGCAACATGCTATACTGTGGGTATGTAATGGACATCTTCCTATCTTCTCCGGAATAAAGACGGTAGTAAATATCTATATTCTTAATAAAATAATTTAGAGGGTATTTTTAAATTTTCATATAACGATTTCAATCCACTGCTATTTATGTAAGTACCCTCTAAGAATGAATATCCCTACTTAAGATAAGCAGGTACACACTCTATACCATCTCGCTTGATTCCCGTGTAAGCAGAGGAATAAAATGTAACCACACTTTGCAAGTTTTTTTGTACCGCGTTATAGGTAGTGAGCCTATTTCTTTGTTAAACAGGAAATTTTATGACAGAACCTTTTTCGTTGTTTGGTAGGTGCTCCATTTATTTGTAGGAATGGTTAAAGCTGCTAAGATCTTGGTAGGTATCACTACATCATTCACACACACACACACACACACACACACACACACACATATCACGCCTATATCCCCGAAGGGGTAGGCAGAGGTGCATTACACACCCACAATTTGCCAGTATTTTAGTCCCACGTAATAGGGGTCAAGCCTATTGCCATCACCGGGCACATTTATAATGGATTATGTCCAAAATGGCCGAATTAATTTAATAAAAAGTAGCAGCTGTATTGTAATTTTGGAAAAAACATGAAACCCGTTGCCTTGCGATGAAATTTTGATTAAAGGCAACAAAATTTTACGTGCCAGCCGCTATAGCACAGCCAATTAAAGTCCTGGGCGTCTCGTCCTACACCATTCATAGTTAATATTAACTACTTTTACCCCCATTCCAAAAAAGTTTCACAACTAAAAAAATATTTTAATTCAAGGAACCCTTGCGCCAATTTTCGTGAAGTTCGGATAAAAAATATAACCACTAGCCTGGAACACATACTTACATACAGACAGACAAAAGCAAAAATTATACAGTCTCGAAATGTAGACGCTTCGGAAAGATTTGTAATTTTGTGTGTTTGTAATGAATAAACTCAAAAACTACTGTACCGATTTCAAAAATTCTTTCACCATTGGACAGCTACATTCACCCTGAGTAATATAGGCTTTTTATCCCGGTAATGTGTTCCCACGGGGACCGGGAACAAGTAAACTAAATCACGCGGGCGTAGCTGCGGCGATCAGCTAGTAGTCAATAAAATGACAAACTGAATACGCTAACCTCAATAGCGCGATCTAGAATTTTATTATAATGATAATAAAGATTGGATGATGTTGGTATTGGTCATCGTAGCTCAGTGGTTAGAGCATTCCCTTTGATACGGAAAGGCCGTTCGAGTCGATGACATTTCAGTTTATGTGATTTATAATATCATGACAAGACTTAGGTAAGAATCTATGTAGAAACAATAAACTAAATGCAGTCCTAAAAAGGACTTTGTCCAAAAATCAGACCATTACAGCCATAATTTTAACCTGTCATCTATCCATCACTTTTGACAGTTTTCTTCGGAAGCAGTATAGGATTTATAGATGGAATCACGCCTCCTTGTGATATCGTAACTCCTGATAGCATTTTATTTAATTCTTCATCATTTCTGATAGCGAATAAAATGTGCCTTGGAATTATTCGACTTTTCTTGTTATCCAAAGCTGCTTCGGTTGCTAATTCAAGGATTTCTGCCGCCAAATATTCTAAAGCTGCTGCTAAATATATTGGAGCGCCTCCCCCAACCCTTGGTGCGAAGTTTCCTTTTTTTAATATCTTATGTATCCTTCCAACTGGGAATTGTAACCCAGCTCTGGATGAGCGGGATTTGTTTTTAGATTTGACTATTTTAGAAGACATCTTGACTTATGGTACCTCTGAGTTTAATAGTGTTCAAAATAATTCGATGGTTTTTGTAAATTTGTGGAGTCTGGCAAGTTGTGCGTAGAGTACGGAGTTGACAAATTCGATGCGAACTACAAGTACCTATATAATAATTATTACTAATGATCAAGTAGACACCTATTTCTAATACTTTAGGTACCTACCTATACTACCTACATTTTAAGTATCTACCTAAGTCGGCGTACCTACTTACGTCAAAAAAAATACGTTTGTTGTATGTGAGCCCCCTTATATATTTATTATATTCTGTTTTTTAGTATTTGTTGTTATAGAGGTAACAGAAATACATCATCTGTGAAAGTTTCAACTTTCTAACTACGTATCACGGTTCATGAGATACAGCCTGGTAACATCGGAGCCTTAGTAATATAGGGTTCCCGTTTTACCCTTTGGATACGGAACCCTAAAAATAATTATAGTAGATAGGTAAGTAACAAATAGTTGTATTTCAAAATATTTCGCCAAAGTTTCAACCTGGAGATACATGTGAAGTACTTACCATATTTTAGTACGTATTCTAAATAACAAGATGGCGTTAGTTGGCGCTGGTATTGGAGTGTCATAGATATAATGTTGGGCGACGCAATATTTTTCTTTGTACCTGTAAATGCGAATGAAATTGATATTTTTAAATACATTGTTACCAACATTGTCGGTTACCATTAGACCACGAGCTCCTCCACCAAGACCCATATAGTTTATTAGCAGACAAAACCGCATCAAAATCGTAGAAATAGATTTAAGGACCTAAGCATACACGGACAGACAGACAGAAAACGACTTTGTTTTATAACATTTATACAATGTTATGATGGTTTCGATTGTCGGCAATTGGCGAAAGTTATATAATACTAGCGGACTTCCGCAGCTTCACACGCTTTTTTAATATTTGATTCGACCCGGAATCGAACCTGGGACCTCAGGGACGGCAGTCGTATACTCACACCACTGCACCACAGAGGCAGTACTTAAATTAAAAAGAGGAAATAAATACGTTAGGACAATTCACACAACGCCATCTAGTCTCAAACTAAGCAGAGCTTGTGGTATGAGTACTAGATAAACCGCTTCATCCAACTGATATAAATACTTAGGTATATAATTTTATTTTTTGTAAATACATACATATTATACATAGGAAACATCCAGACTTCGGTATAAACGTATCTGTCTTCACGCAAAGTTTGTCCCGACCGGGATTCGAAACTCCAGCGTTCGTAGGCGGATGCACTACCGACCACCAACGAAGCAGTCAAGATTTTATTAGCGAATAGATTCCGTAACTCATCGGATGTCATCGGATGTATTCGGGTGGAGCCGCGGCGATCAGTTTTTTTTTCTAATACCTAAATGTAATCATTTATTTCTAAGTTTTATTTATTGTACAGTCAAGAACTAACGATGGACTCTTCACCGTTATTATTACAATACGGTTGTATTCGGAAAAAAACGATGACTCCAAAGACTGCCCGAGAGACATTTACAAAATAGAAGCACTGTTTACATACAAGTGAAAAGGTTCATGTATCTGGGCCATGTCCGGGCCACCAGCTGGCGACGCCCTTGGACCCGATTTAGGTATATATTTATCTTTAATTTCTATACTCATTCCAATCCAGTAATTTTCCTCTCAGAACTATTGTATCTTTTCTTTAATCCTACGCCAATAGCTATCCGCTTTTTCATTTTACTTCTATCTACTTATGTCCATCCTAAGGTTGCCTGTAAGAGATAACTTGATGATGGGCCGTCAATTGTACATACCAATGATAAACTAGTTTCTATATTTTATGTATTTGTATTGGTGTAGGTACAATAAAGTATATTGTATTGTATTGTAACCCGGAACCTCTAGTGTCCCGCAGGTGGTGCGTTCACCCGGATCATTAACACAGTTAGGTTAAGTACCTACTGAAGCCTCTTCAAATGCGTTTATGACGCCAAAACAAATCTTATTTTACCTACCAATTTATAGAAACGCCTGGTAAGAAACTTATGGCAAGTCTCTTTAGGAAGTAACTTCGATATTTTTCCGTGAGGCCATATCGAAGCTGTAGTCACTTACGACCTATCAGGTTTTTATGGCTCCATCTACCCGTAACGACTACCATAGATGTTCGTATTACAACCGGGATCTGCTTAACGTGAGCTCCGAGGCACCGAGACGTTTAGTGTCTTAAGATATGATAAGAATGGTAATAAGGTACATCGCAAACACAACACAATGTCGTTGCTACCTCGGAAGATTGGAAGGCCTTTTGTGTGGGACGCTACGTGCATTGACACCTTAGCACCTTCCCACCTTCCAAGCACATCCGGATGTGCCGGCGCTGCTGCTGCATCGGTTGAAGGCCTCAAACGGCTTAAATATGCTAACTTAGCAGGTGATTACATATTTGAGCCGTTTGGGGTTGAGACACTGGGGTCTTGGGGTCCGAGTGCTCGCCGCCTTTATAGAGACATTGCTAAACGTTTAATCGATGCTTCTCAGGACCAGAAGGCTGGCTATTTTCTGGCCCAAAGAATAAGTATCGCCATCCAACGTGGCAACACAGCCAGCATTCTGGGAACCTTCCCAGTCGGCAATGACAAGGAGGATTTTTTAAACGATATTTTGTATAATGTAAATATTTTTAGTATATACTTAAGTATATTGTAATTCTTATTGTAAATAAACTTCATTAATTGACCTTATACAAGGTGCGAAATACGCGAGTTAGAATACCGATTGAGACCATTATTTTTATACTGTACTGAATGGAGTCAGGCGTTACCTGGCGAAAGTCCATGTTAAAACAATGGTAAATATGATGTTTAATTTTTAAATAATAGTATAATTTCGCTCAAGAAGAAGACATTACAAACGTCGACATATGTTTCACCTCTTCACGAGGCATTCTCAAGACTGTCTCAAAGAGAGAACAGCCTGTTCTCTCTTTGAGACATAATAATAAACTGTAATGTCTTCTTTTTGAGCGAAATTATGCTATTATTTAAAAATTAAACATCATATTTACCATTGTTTCATTATTTGTATAACAAACAAACAATCGGCACAAATTATGTACACAAAGAAAGACCTTCCTCGAGAATCACTCTATCCATTGGTGAAAACAACATCAAAACCGTTGCGTAGTTTTAAAGTCTTAAGCATACATACAGAACGGGCGACTTTGATTTATAATATGTTATGACCGTGGTTATGACAAACGTAAATAAATAAGAACTACCTACTTTATTTAAAACAGGTGTTGGATCCGAAGTGATAGCTCTTGAAGTGGTACCTATAAATTATTATATCTTATATTACCTAATAGATAAGAATTGAAGGTTAAACTCGTGTCGATTTTTGCGGGGGAAAATGGATGTCAATAATGCGGGAAGGGACGCGGGCTTGACGGTTCCAAACTTCAAACACTGACAGAAATCGTCAACATTTTAATTAGGAGTAAACAAATATTTGTTTGAATCGGATTTTTCGGATTAGTATTGGAAATTAATACAAATAATAAACATTAACCCTAGATATATAACTTGCGTCAAATCAACTCCTTAATTTTTTTATAACTTTTATTATTCGCGTGTTTTTCGTAACTGTACGCTTTCCGCTTTAACTAACTCAGTAAACACATGGAGCTTGCAGGTTGCACACCACGGCGACAGCGTATACGACAACCGCGTTGGTCTATGTTGCACACATATCGCATTGGTAAGTGTTACCCGTGTGTGTCCAATATTTCTTACAACAAGTTAGAAACAATAATTATAAAATAAAATAGTTTCTAATCTTATGCTAAACCTATTCGGTATATAACGACTGTTATTAAGACGGAGCGCGGCGGAGTCTTCCCATGGATGGTCCCAATCGAAAATGTATGTAAAGAGATACCGGTCGCAATTTTAAACCTATCGACTTGAAATTTGGCTGCAGATAGAACACATTAACGTGCTTTGTTGTATAGTTTTTGGTGTATGTGGCTCTTATAGTTTTTGAGTTATTAAGAATTAAAGATTAGAAATTAAGAAAATTAAGAATTAAAGATTAGATTAAAGATTATGAAGAAGAGAAGAGCCTTTGACAGTACTAAAAAAAATTTGACTGTCGCCTCGCGCACGAAATTTAAATTTTTAAATGCAGCTTTTAAGAGTTTATTGTTGGCCCGCGTCATTGTTGAAAATTGTTTTTTTTTTTTTTAGAGGTTAGATAGTGTTCTCCGTCTTAATTATTTCGATGTAACCGCCCACGTTCCAGCGAATACCTAGTACATACATCAATATGGTTTGCAAGAACCCCTTCTCGGGTGAAGGCCTTCTCCAAAGAGTTCCACTAGCTCTTCTATAGCAATGTTAAAAACACGTCAACTATTGATATAAAAACCGACTGCAAATTACAGGAACGAGACCAAATAAGTGTCGAAATGGGACCAAATTTAAATGGAACCACACGGAAGCAGTAGATTTCAATTAAATTCAAAATGGATCCACCTAGTCGAAAGATATGCCGTAACAAACATAAAAAATACACATATTGCACAAAAACACATATACTTCCACTGTTATAATATTATTTTAATTGACCGGTTTCACCTCACGGCATCGTCTAAACACTAGTGTTTTGATGTCCGTATGAATATGTATAGACGACTTTTTTATGTGAATTAAAACTATATTTTGTATTAATCTCTGATGATGTCGTGAGGTGAAACCGGTCAGTGAAAATAAATCTATAAGAGTGGAAAAGTAGATATATGTGTTTTTGTGCAATATGTGTAGCAGATTCCACCAAGTGCCGTCAATAGACAGTATAAATAGTCAATTATATCATCTATATACTATATACTGTTATAAAGAGGAAATATTTGTATTCGATCCGATCCAGGCAACTATCGACCCATAGCTGTCACCTCAGTCATTTGCAAGGTGCTCGAGCTTCTTATTAATAAGCAGCTCATGCGATACCTGGAGGATCACTCGCTAATCAATGATCGGCAATATGGCTTCAGGCCAAAACGATCAACGGGTGACCTCCTGGCATTCGTCACGCATGTATGGGGTGAGGCTATGGAAAAGTTCGGCGAGTCGATGCTTCGCTCCTTTCCAAGCTTCCGGCATATGGTCTACCTCCTCAACTGTGCAGCTGGATTGCCAGTTTTTTAAACGAGCGCCGAGTGCGGGTCCTCTGCGATGGCCAGGCTTCTCGCTTTTTGCAAGTGAATGCCGGGGTACCGCAGGGGTCCGTACTGTCACCAACTCTCTTTCTTCTGCATATCAATGATATGCTTTCCCTCGGGAAAATTCATTGCTATGCAGATGACAGTACATTGCACGGGAGTTACTCGGTTCGTCCGACGGCGGGGCGATCTGTGATAGAGGAGGAGAGACGACATCTCGTGGGTGATCTCGACCGAAACCTCGACAGTATCTCCCAATGGAGTGCCGAGAACTTGGTCGAGTTGAATGCCCACAAAACACAGGCATGTGCATTTACAGCGAAAAAATCCCCTTTCCTTCCCCTACCCACTCTTCAGAATGCTATATTACCAATGAAGGACAATCTAGACATCCTTGGCATAGACGTTCGTCGAGAGCTCAATAACATCGCGGAAACTAGGAATACTGAACAAGGTAAAGCGATTCTTTACACCGCACCAGAGGTGTCTGCTGTACAAAACGCAGATTAGACCCTGCGTTGAATACGGCTCTCACCTCTGGGACGGCTCCGCGAAGTATTTGCTGGACGCACTCGACGCTATGCAGCGACGCGCTGTTCGCATTATAGACTGTCCGGAGGTAACGGGAAGCCTTGAGCCGCTAGCCCAGCGCCGAACAATTGCTTCCTTGGCCGCGTTCTATCGTATTTACCACGGTGAGTGTTCTGAAGAGCTCTTCAACCTGATCCCACCCTCTCCCTTCCGATCCCGAACAACGCGTGCCGGGCAGAGATGTCACCCTCATACCGTGGAAACCGTCTTCGCGAGAACCGAGCGTTTTAAACGATCGTTTCTCTGCCGAACGATGGTGGCTTGGAACGCCCTGCCTGCGCACGTGTTTCCTCCAACATATAACCCTGGGCTCTTTAAGCGAAGCGTGAAGAGGCACATTACAGGGTCGGCAAGTTGAGGGCCACTCTCTATAGTATTCCTGTGTACTGTGAGAGTCGCCCTCAATTGCCAGACGTCGCCTCAGCTTACCATCAGGCGAGTGGCGTCAATTTGTCGACCTAAATATTAAAAAAAAAAAAAAAAAAAATTTTTGTGTGTATGTTTGTAATGAATAAACTCAAAAACTACTGTGCCGATTTCAAAAATTCTTTCAACATTGGAAAGCTACATTCACCCTCAGTAACATAGGCTACGTTTTATCCCGGTAATGTGTTCCCACGGGAACTGGGAATGAGTAAACTAAATCACGCGGGCGGAGCTGCGGCAATCAGCTAGTAGTATAAAATATACACTCGAATTGAGAACCTCCTCTTTTTTTGAAATCGGTTAAAAAGAGGAAAGATTTGATTATTGGTTTTAATTGAATAGGCTTTGTATCTACGGAACCCATTTTGAAAAGTCACATTATACTCGAGCGAGAAATTGGTCCAAGATAATCTGATATGATTTAGTCCGAGACGCCCAGGACTTTAGTCCGAGACGCCCAGGACTTTAATTGGCAGTGCCAAAGCGGCTGGCATGTAAGATGTTGTTGCCTTAAATCAACATTTCATCGCGAGGCAACGGGTTTCAAAGATTTTTAAAAATTAATAATTAATTTTGGACATAACCCATTATAAATGTGCCCGGTGACGGCAATAGGCTTGCCCCCTATTACGTGGGACTAAAAACTGGTAAATTTTGGGTATGCAATTCACTTCTGCCTACCCCTTCCGGGATATAGTCGTGATATGTGTGAGAAATTGGAAACGGAAGAACTGAATCATGCGAGTGGAGCCACGGTAACCAACTAGTCTCTATACTAATATGATAAAGGACATCATCCATTTTATTGATTTGCATTAAAATCTCAGGATTACTAGGCCGATTTGAAAAATTCTTTATCTATCTAAATAATTAGAGGACACCCGCCGTTTCACTCGCTTGACAAATTACAATACACAAAAACCTTCCTCGGGAACCACTCTATCCATTGGTGAAAACTGCATCAAAATCCGTAGCGTAGATTTAAAGATACATGTAGATTATACTACGCTATAAGCCTTATTGTTAGCAAGTAGCATAGAGCATGTAACATCACGCTACAATCAAAAGGAGCGGAGTTTCAAAAACTACATTACAACACGGAGGAAGTCGCGAGCGTTTGCTAGTCATTTGTATGTAACTGCTTCGGTGGCGTGGTCGGCGGATTCGATTCTCGGTCGGGACAAACTTTGTGTGATGACACATACGTTTGTACCGAAGTCTGGATGTTTCCTATGTATAATATGTATTTACAAAAAATATGTATATAAGTATTTATATCAGTTTATCTAGTACTCATATCACAAGCTCTGCTTAGTTTGAGACTAGATGGCGCTGTGTGAATTGTCCTAATATATTAATTTATTTATTTATATGTAACTATAATGAAGTCCTTACTTTTAATAAATACAGTAAAACTTATCGAATAATATGGATCCTAACCTCAGGTGCGACACCCCTGGCCGCAGCTGCGCATGTGTAGTCAGCTGCCATCGACCGTTACACCCCAGCACGTGCTAAAGGTGATATTATTATTACATACAGAGAAAGTGTGTAAGCAGGGGTCAATTATAACAGATGTAACTGAATTTGAGAGGTTTTGGAAGAGTAGGTACCTACCTACCTAGGACAGTATAGATAGGTCTGTAGAGACTTTAGGTTGTAACATTGGGCCTGCCTGTTGGATTTAGACACGAATCATGACGTAGTATGCACAGGCTTTTGTGCCTGACATTTCGAACAGGTTACACCGGCTGTAGTTACAGCCTGACTAGGTATTGATATGTGCATGGTACATATTGCGTCAAGATTCGTGTTCATTCCTATAGAATATAATATATAATAAAATGGATTATGACATAGATACTTTGAAAGTTAATGACGGGATTTCGGTTGAATGAAGCTATTACCAGGCCTGTGTCACTCGCCTAACAATCGCAAAAAATACGTGACATCAGCGACAACTTGAAGTTGTAAGTCAGTATAGGTAGCACACGCACACGTGACACGGCATTGACGATAGAGTTGATATTGAAGAATTAACGTCATAATTATTGGTCAAATTATGCTGGCACTTGCCTGACAACCCTAACGTGTGAATGATGTTCTCTGTAAATAAAAGAATGTGCGTTAATTAACGTCGGAGTGCAAGTTCTGTATGTAAGTACTTTTCCTTATTCTGTGATATTACCTATAGTCTTAATATTATAAACAGGAAATATGTATTTATATCCAATCAGTAAATACTTACTACCTAAACTCTAAAATTAATGATCAGATATTAATAAATATACTAAGTATAGTAAGTTATTTTCTTTCGGAAGTATTTAAATATGTTTTATTTCCAAAATAAATATTGAGTTGAGAGGAACAAAATAAAAATAGACGTCAGCTAGCAAATGACAAATAATTCCTTGGTTTTCATTTCTAATTAATATCTTAGAATTTCATTTATTTTAATTTTGTACGTTAAAAATCAACCAATTTACTGTCTGCAAATACATTGTTAAACCGGACTCGAACAAAGTACAAAGAGCCCTTCTCACCCCATGTAGAACGACCTTTCAAAATACTTATTCATTCAATAACTGCACTAAAGTATGAATTAGTTTCGCTATGAATCAAATTATTACTCAATTTTTAACCTTATTTGCAATTTTTAAAGTATATTTTAACATAAAGACGTTCGTTGACAAATAAAATTCAATTTATACTACGTGTCATTAGATTATTGACCTTATAAGTTCTACTACAAAAGAGTCAAATTCTAAGGCATAGTTTTACATTTCGTATTCCAAGAGCGCGTGCCTGTTTGCAGGGGTGCGCGAGCGCTGTTTCCGACCCCGACAGTTTTTTTTTTAAATAGAATTCCATTTGCAGTTGACTGTTGAACTTCAAAGTAGATAGACGTGTGTATAAATAAAAATACTAAGTATTTATATTTTAATTATAAGAATCTGTGTTAATAACTGCGATAAATTATTTAGAACATAATGATAGTTTGAGTGAAAAGTTTAAATAATTAAGTGTTAAAAGAGTCAAAATTTAAAGAAAATCTTAATACGTTACGTATTTCCAATTTGCCTTTTAGTTTTAATATAAGTTTATTTATTAAATGATTTTAAATAAATGCATAGATGTTAAAAACTTGTAAATAAGGAAAATAATACTAAGAAAGTCAAAGGACCGTAACCGTTACGGTACGAGCTCACCCTTTTCTTAAGAAAGGAACCACGGTTAACGGCCATCGGGGAAAAATACGCTTCAATCATGGATTCACCAAAAATTGTATACAAATATTATTCAAACCCAGCATTTTGCTCTCAAAGCGAAGTTGTATTCGCTCAAAAATCATGCGTCACAAAGATAGTGTCGCCTGAACGAAAAAGAATGCCGCCACTAGGCGCTAACTCACCGAGAAAGTATGAAATAAATAACAGAATACTAAGAACAGATATATCTGATAATCCTTTAAGGATGTCACCGGCTGGAGCTGCAAGAATGAAGGATGAACCACCAGAACTCCCACCGAAACCACCGAAATTTCAATCAAGACAATTCAGCAGGCAGGCGTCGCTCATTTGTAAACCAACTCGAGTAGTACGATGTAACACACGCAGTGAAGATTTAGAAATGGCACAGCTGAAACAACAAAAGAAAATGAGATACACAGACAGACATAATTACAGTGATGATGGTTTAGAAGATCGTCTTAAACATAGATATGAAGTTATTGAAGATTATGACGATGGTATTGACTATTCGCCAACAAAGAAACGTATAGTACAAGCGAAAGATGAAGAAATACAGGAATACAACGTTGATAGACCAGATGATAATGAATTAAAAGAAATACCAACGGAAATTGTTAAAACAGTAAATGGCAGAACACACAGATATGCTATAGTACCATCAGATGACGACGAACCGAAAGCTGTAACATTTACATCACCAATTATGTCTAAAAAACATTTAATAGCAACTCAAAAATTACACGAATTGTTGTCAACGCCTAGGAAATTAAAGAGTTACGCCAGCCAGCCATCGATTCGAATGACACCAAATAAATCGAATGATTCAAAGTTTTTTGAGACTCCAAGGAAAATCATTGCAAGCACTCCTACCCAAGGAGTAACACCTTCAAAATCTTGCGCTAACTTAACCATGTCAAGAAATAGTGCAACTACATCGCCTATATCACCAAAAGCTCAGCAGAAATTAAACTACGGAGTTCCAGAAACAGTGGCAGAGTTTAACAGACATGACGTTTTTGTAACTAGCTTCAGGGATAAGAGTAGAGATAGAAGTTTCGAAATGGAACGAGAGAATAGCAGAGAAAGAAGGGATTATGAAAGAAGAAAAGAGAGTTACAGGAAAGATAAAAATACGGCGGTAATTGTTCCAAGGTATGTTATTTTGAATTGTACAGGTTAAAAGGCGTAAGCGGAGCTTTGCATTTGTGTGAGTGCAGTGTACGTGAACGTATATGTGACCTCTCTTACACACACATGTGTTGTACACACAGCTACACAAAGAGTTTTTTCTCTTGTTTTCGTGGTCACTCACACAAATGTAAAGCTCCGCTTATCCCTCGCGAACTATACATGCTAGCAGACGCGGCAGTTTATAAATAGTTACCGTTTCCTGCGGGAACACATTCCCTGGATAAAAAGCCTATGTTATACCTTATTACATCAGCTATCCGCCTGTGAAAGTCCCATTAAAATCGGTCTAGCCGTTCCAGAGATAACCGAAATAAACAGAAGCTGTTTATTTGAAGTTACACACAGATACTTGCAATTTTATTTATCTGTATCGATTTTAAGATTGTACTTATGTCAAAAGATACACATCAAAAGTTGACACAACAACCGACTTCAAATGATCGAAATGGGACCAAATAATTGTCAGAATGGGACCACTTCCGAAGTAGTTTTAATTTAAAAAAATACAATATCGGTTCACCCAGTCCATAGATATGACGTAACAAACATAAAAAAACATACAGTTGAATTGAAAACCTCCTCCTTTTATTGGTAGTCGGTTAATAAGTAATTCAATTTGTTGGGTGTTAAGGTTTACGTACTACGAACACAATACCGGGATAAAAAGTAGCCTATGTTACTCTGGGTGAATGTAGCTTTCCAATGGTGAAAGAATTTTTGAAATCGGCTCAGTAGTTTTTGAGTTCATTCATTACAAACATACACACAAAAATACAAATCTTTCCTCTTTGTAAAAGTAGTATAGACATTGGCGAATCGATGGAGCCACGTTTTTAAAGAAAGAAGAAGAAAGTAAGAGCGTATTAAATGCCTATCTTTTTTTTAATATTATTTCATTTATTTAAAACCTTAACATATTTATTACATTTATAAATAGATTTATAAAAAAGTAAATACATTTAAAAATATAAAAATCAGTGACCCACCAGTAGCGGAGTAGGACCCAAACTACGGCGGTGGAGGCTACAGACTAAGAAACCTCCTAACAATACGGCACGTGTCAAGGACAACAGCCTTCTGAATCTGACTCTTGATCCAACAATCTAACGAGAGTCTCTTGAGATGTTGGTCGAGACTCTTCGCTATTAATCCGTTTGCCGAAACGACCATCGGCATAATGATCGTCGAGTCTACTTCCCACATGGCGGTTATCTCGAAGGACAGATCAAGGTACTTACTAAGTTTGTCCTTCTCTGCCTTCACGAGATTCTCGTCATGCGGGACGGCGACATCGACGAGCACTGCCCGACACTAAATGTGCAGGATCCGGTGAGTCTAACACTCAATGGTTAGAGTGCAAACTTACAATAGCTAGGTATATTACGAGTATCAACACACATTAGGTACATAAATAACATTATTACACACATTAGGTAGGCACATTGATAGTCGATAACAGGTACCTACCTACTTCTTATATCAAATAATATTTTATCTGACTCTCGTCTTATATCCTAGGGCAAACTATTTACTCTGCCTGTCTATGTCTTCGAGAGTAAAGTCATGATTCTGTGTTGTAAATACGAGTATAAGACTAATTTTGCAACTTCTGAGATTAGCGCGCTCAACCAAACAAACGTTTAAGTATGTTAGAGTCCCGTAGTAAATGTTTCGGAACCCCTATTAGTTCCCTATGTCTGTCCGTCCGTCAATTTAGATTAGCAATTGATGACATACATCACGCTTATATCCCCGAAGCGATCTATAGAAAGAAAGAAATTACTGGCAAACTGTGGGTGTTTAATGTATTAAACACCCACAGTTTGCCAGTAATTTTTTTGGTCCCACGTAATAGGGGCAAGCCTATTGCCGTTGCCGGACATTATAGAAAATCAATAAGGCATAACCATCCTGTAATCAAACCAAAATTTTAACAGTCAGGATAGATGTTACATACCACTGAAAAGATCTTTTTGCAGTCCGAGCGATACCCTGTTGTGTTACCCTACTGGTACAGGTAGGGTAAGGTAGTACCCTACTCGTACTATATAGGTACACACACACATACACATTTCACCACAAAAAAAAAAACTACATCGAAAGATGTATAGGGCTAGCTTCGCGGAAACTAGGAATACTGAATAAGGTAAAGCGATTCTTTACACCGCACCAGAGGTGTCTGCTGTACAAGACGCAGATTAGACCCTGCGTCGAATACTGCTCTCACCTCTGGGACGGCTCCGCGAAGTATTTGCTGGACGCTCTCGGCGCTATGCAGCGACGGGCTATCCGTATTATAGATTGTCCGGAGGTAACGGGAAGCATTGAGCCGCTAGCTCAGCGCCGAACATTAGCTTCCTTGGCCGCATTCTACCGTATTTACCACGGCGAGTGTTCTGAAGAGCTCTTCAATCTGATCCCACCCTCTTCCTTCCGATCCCAAACAACGCGTGCCGGGCAGAGATGCCACTCCCACGTTCGCGAGAACCGAACGTTTTGAACGTTCGTTTCTCTGCCGAACGATAGCGGCCTGGAACACCCTGCCTTTGCACGTGTTTCCTCCCACATATAATCCTGGGTTCTTTAAGCGGAGGGTGAAGAGGCACATCAGTAGGTCGTCAAGTTGAGGGCCACTCTCTATAGTATTGTGTGGCTGTGAGAGTGGCCCACAATCGCTAGACGTCGTCACGACTTACCACCAGGCGGGCGGCGTCAATTTGGCGAACCCAATACAAAAAAAATATCGCCTATATCCCCGAAGGGGTAGGCACAGGTGCATTACACACCCACAATTTGCCAGTATTTTAGTCCCACGTAATAGGGGGCAAGCCTATTGCCGTCACCGGACACATTTATAATGGGTCATGTCCAAAATGGCCGAATGAATTTAATAAAAAGTAGCAGCTATATTGTAATTTTGGAAAAAAAATGAAACCCGTTGCCTTGCAATGAAATGTTGATTAAAGGCAACAAAATCTTACGTGCCAGCCGCTATGGCACAGCCAATTAAAGTCCTGGGTGTCTCGGACTATTAGGAGTCTCGAATAGGTACTATAACCTAGGGTAAGTTTTTTTTTATGATTTATTTACAATAAGAATTACAATTTACAAAATATACATAATTATATAGACTAAAAATATTTACATTACAAAATATCGTTTAAAAAATCCTCCGCGTAAATTAATCTTAATATAGTATTAAACAAAGTCACCCGTTGTCTGTCTGTCCCTATTTATGCTTAGATCTTGAAAACTACGCAACGGATTTTGATGGTTTTTCACCAATGCATAAAGTGGTTCTCGAGGAAGGTTTTAGTATATAATTTGTCGAACGGGCGATGTCGCGGGCGTCCTCTAGTATGATACGAGAGTTCCATACAAGCAGTCCTATGGTAGCTAATTGTTCACAACAAAATATGTTATTACAACGCCATCTAACGACAACTAAGGAAAACTTGTTTTAGGTACAATAAAGTTTGTTGTTTTCCAGGGTTGCTCCTCCACCCTCAGTCTACTCAGAAGACACGTACAAGTCTTTCTCAAGTTGGAAAACGGCTTCTGCCGCAACTGCTTCATTGAGGATAGCTGCAGTTATGCTTACCATGTGCGGTGGGTTAACTACGGGATTGAGTTTCTACATGATGTATGCTGTAAGTACACTACTTACTGTAGTCTGTAAGTAGTTAATTTTAAAGTGATAGAAAAGTGATGCTCAAGGTTCTGAATCTGTAAGACCACCACGGCTAGCACAACCAGTGTCAGGTCAAGTAGTGAGAAACCGATAACCCGATCGACTAATTCGACTACAGTTGACACTGCCATAATGAAGATTACTGCATGATTCAACTGACAAGTCAGCAAGTTTATATTAACGCCATCTGTTGTAGAATAGTAACACTTTTACAAAAATTGACGCCCGTCAGCTAGCCAATTATAAGATCTTGGCAGGCCTGCCAATTCATCCTACATCAATAAGAACTTCTTTTCTCGTGTTCCAGTTCGGCAGACACTACTACCTGGACTTCGGAGTACTCTCTGGATTTACCTGCTTCCTCCTTGGACTGCTCGGCTTCAGGTTTAGAAGACAACAGCTTCTACCTAACAGGAATTATATTTCTGGTGAGTTTTTGAGTAAAGAGTTTTGATCAAATAATTAAACCTATCTAGTCAAGACGTTTTATAGATGGCGCGGTTTCTCCATATTAGTACACTTTGCAACACACAGATGGCGCTTTACAGATAATTAGTGTATGTGGTCCGACCCGGGTCCGACAACAGTGATCAATAACCAGTTACGAAAAGAGAAAAATAATTCCATTTAGGTTACGAAAACCAGTTACAAAATCGGAAATTTAATTCTGTTTTCGTAATTAGTTCTGAAATTAGAAAAAAAAATCATGTTCGTAGCTGGTTACGAAAACTGAGTTACGTACTAATATTGATAGAACCCTATGGACTTTTGTAAAAAATATTAACATTCTGCACTTCATCTATAATATTTGTGGACCAACAAAGTTATTGGCAAATTGTGGGTGTATAATCCATCTCTGTCTACCCCCTCGGGATAACCGTCATTATTATTACGTATGTATTACAATACAAATGTCATATGTTTTCTTTCCAGGTTACATAGTACTATCATCCTTTTCTCTACTCAGCGCGTTTGGCCTTCTAACACTTCTCTGCGTGAAGCCTAACCCTGGTACTCCACTAAATGACGTCACATCCGGGGCTATCTGTGGAGTCAGCATCCTCTCCCTAAGTCTTGCAACTGTTGGAGTGTTAGCTTCATACTGCTGCTTTAAGGATCCCCCAGATAATAGAGTTGGGTCTACAAGATGGTACTAGATTACCAACAAAAACCTGTTTCGTATCACGTAATAGTGGGTGAGGTCATTGGTGTGTCACTTCGCGTGCAGGTGAAGATGACTTGGGTCGTTGAGATATAGGTAGATAAATAGGGTATTAAAAAATGAACTTAATCGTTATACATTGTACCTACTAAATTGTTCAGTCATTTTAAATAAATAGTAATTTATTTAGACAGGAACTATAAATACTTCTTTAAACTTTCGCGTTTTGTACACATTATAAACTTAAGACTAACGGGTCTTTTACGCGATTATGGAGATATATACATACCTCTTTATTACCCGACGTTTCGGCCCTGTTACAAGAGCCGTGGTCACGGGTGGCAGTCCACCTAATCAAGAATCAAAGAATCAATTTCATTTATTCAGTTTAGGCACATAAAGAGCACATATGAATATCAAAATTTTACAATTTTGTCAAGTAATATTATAAAAATACTAAATTAAGTAAGTACATAAATAACCATTAGAAAATGATTCTTTCGCTGGTTCGGTAAGTTGGTTCTGCTGAGAAGATACCAGCAAGATCGCGTAAAAGACCCGTTAGTCTTAAGTTTATAAAGGAACTATAAGTTGGTTATGTATGTACATACATAACCAAGTTTCTTTATCGAAGTACAGTAAGAATTACAATATACATAATTATGTATGTACTGAAAATATACAAAAAACATAACCAAGTGTACCTTGTATTGCATATAGACCAATAAATGACAATATTATACTTAGTGTAATTAACCTGTCAACCCACGCGAAAACTTAATATAAATTGTTATGGAATTCAAAATTAAACAGTCATTTTATATTTGTTGTAATTTTCTTCATTCTTCCTTTCCTTAAATCATTTCACCAAGATCAACCAAAAACCAAGTCTTAATAATAATTTAATTTAAACGCTGTTGTAGCAATTAAATAATTATTAAATCTTAAAAGCATTTCACGATGAAGCAAAAAGGTATGTTCCAATCTTAGAGCATTAATCCAACCGGAGACGCCACTAACACGCATACCCCGCTGCCAAAGGTATGAGACCGCGGGTCATGCCCGTTATATAAAACTAGTTGCTTTCCATCGCGCGGCTCACTGAGTTCACTCCTATTAAAATGCCGAGTTGCTGTGCATTTTGATGTAAAAAGCTATCAGCGACATCAAATAAACAAAAGGATAACATTACCTTTCACCTGTAAGTATTATTTCGTTCGAATATTATCAATTAATTCATTAAAATACCAAAAATCCAAAAGAATTTTTGGCATGGCTTCAAAGGCCTTTGTGCCTAATATCGGTATTATTTCAATGTTCTTATTCAAATGCCAAAAAAATAATGCTAACCGACAGTGTTACCATTTTATGAATTACAATCTAATCTGGGGTAATTTTTAAGCTAAGTTTTCTTATCAATTTAATTAATTTTGTACTAAGCTTAATAAGATTTTGTACAGTATATTTTTAGTTACGTGTTGAAAGGTATTTTTACGATATCGAATAAGAACGAAGGGATTGTTGTTTAAAACAATACATAAGTCATATCTTCAATTAATATAAAGAAATATTTATTTTTAATTACTGCAACATAATCTAGTTTTTCAAAACCCTGTAAATATTACTAACATTATATTATTGGCTGCTCTGTTTGCTGAGATAATTAAATACACATAAGACGTTAATAATGTCAATATAACATTTATTGTCATTATGTTGGAGCACTAATATAGCCTTTCAACCATAGACCAACGCGGTCGTCGTATACGCTGTCGCCGTATTCGACGGGACAAGGCATTATGCATTTTCCCGATACCTACATAAAACTCTGCCATGTTTGGTGCGGGGGGGTCATCGACACGCACACATTCTCAGACGGTCAAACCCAATCGGGTGCCACTACGAAACTCACACATGACAATATGAATAACACATTAACATTTTCACAAACACATACATTATACATTTTGTAATAACACTATAATGACAAGACAAAAAGTTACCGACCACTTGTGATGTAACAGTGTCGATACACGCTATCGATAAATTTGATAAATCGACTAGGAAAATCAGGTTTCAAAAATGTCACTAAGGTGGATGTCGTTTATGAAAACAAGACTTTTTTACTATTTATAAACATATAAATAAGTATTATTTAGTAAAATTACAATTTTTACAAAGTTCAAGAAGTAAGACCAAAAATATTAACATCTGTGGGTTCCTTACGCCTGCCGCAGAACTTTCTGCAACCACCAGTAAAATTCATAAAAGGTTGTGTCCAAAACTTTTGTAGGATCATTTTGGTACCCGTTGCTATTCAGAGGGACATTTCCCTGGATATCTCTAGCTAAAAAAATTATTAAGATTGGATTTTGGTTTGGGTATTGACCAGTTTCAACATTTTGTACAATATAATATAAAAATGTGTGACTCTGATTGAAGAAGAAAAAGTGGACCAAGTGAAAGAGTTCGTGCACTTTGGGTCCAAGTTTACAAGGGATAAAGGGTATTATGACGATGATATTAAACGAAGAGTTATGGCAGAGAATCAAGTGATTTGGTAACTGCATAACTTTATGAACAGTCAGAAGGTCCGGTCAGAAGGCCTGGTTGGCTGTGCGTAGAGGAGAGTTTGTCCCTTTATTTTTGTAAGGTAGTGAATATTGGGTGTGGCAGAAGAAGCATGAAAGTAAAATAAATGCAGTGTGCAGTGAAACTGAGAAGTTTGAAAAGTATGGCTAAAGTGAGGAACAGCCGCGTGATACGGGAACTATGCGGTGTGTAGTGATCTTGATAAAGGGATGGTTAGATGGTTCGGGCACGTAGAAAAGATAGATGAAAGGAGGTTGATGAAACAGGTCAGTTCATATGGCGGGTGTTGATGGACAGGTTGGTAAGTAGAATACCATAGTCCAATGGAAAGGAGACCTAACTGTATGTTACAAATATAAAAATAGCGGGCTTAGTTTATGAGGCCTAGGTCCGTATTGCTAATGTGTATTAACAAAATGTTCACGCCGGCAAAGTTGCGCTTGATAAAAAAGACAATTATTAATATAGGTATTAAACTGAATGATATAACAATAACATTATGGGTATTTACGTTATTCTCAGATCAGAAAACATATCTTTAACTAGCTTTGTAGGTAGGTACTAATAACATTTCTTGAGAACCACTTCATCCATTGGTGAAAACCGCATAAAAATCCGTTGCGTAGTTTTAAAGATCTATGCATAGGCATAGGTACATACGGCAAGAAGTGACTTGTTTTATACTATGTTAAGATTACAATAATGATTATATTGAACCTCTTTGCTATTGTTTTTTTTATCGATATATAACTTGGTACATCGTGTTGTCATGGCGACATATAACAAAGTAATTGTCAGGATTCCTGTTAGCATGGCATCGAATGAGTTTGTCGATAACCAATGATATCGCAGAAAATTCCGAACGCGGGACTCAATTTACCTACACATTTTTGAAATTTCCTGGGATATTATTGGATAACGACAAACTCTTCCGAGCGCCATGGTAAGGGAGAGTGACAACACTCATGTCAGTCGTTCGACCAATCAGCGGACTATAGACACCATGTTGATAGAAACATCCAAATAAAATACTGTGATTATTGCAAATAAATAGGTTTAAAAAGAAATTAATAATATAATTTGATTAAATATTAAATAGAAATTAAAGGTAAAACATCTTCTTGTAAACTTGATGTAGCAGATCGCTTTTACAGCAAAATAAACTGAACATTTTAGTGTAATGTCATATCAGCCGCGTTACTAGATTTTGACCAAGGAAAATCATTGCAAGCACTCCTACCCAAGGAGTAACACCTTCAAAATCTTGCGCTAACTTAACCATGTCAAGAAATAGTGCAACTACATCGCCTATATCACCAAAAGCTCAGCAGAAATTAAACCACGGAGTTCCAGAAACAGTGGCAGAGTTTAACAGACATGACGTTTTTGTAACTAGCTTCAGGGATAAGAGTAGAGATAGAAGTTTCGAAATGGAACGAGAGAATAGCAGAGAAAGAAGGGATTATGAAAGAAGAAAAGAGAGTTACAGGAAAGATAAAAATACGGCGGTAATTGTTCCAAGGTATGTTATTTTGAATTGTACAGGTTAAAAGGCGTAAGCGGAGCTTTGCATTTGTGTGAGTGCAGTGTACGTGAACGTATATGTGACCTCTCTTACACACACATGTGTTGTACACACAGCTACATAAAGAGTTTTTTCTCATGTTTTCGTGGTCACTCACACAAATGTAAAGCTCCGCTTATCCCTCGCGAACTATACATGCTAGCAGACGCGGCAGTTTATAAATAGTTACCGTTTCCTGCGGGAACACATTCCCTGGATAAAAAGCCTATGTTGTACCTTATTACATCAGCTATCCGCCTGTGAAAGTCCCATTAAAATCGGTCTAGCCGTTCCAGAGATAACCGAAATAAACAGAAGCTGTTTATTTGAAGTTACACACAGATACTTGCAATTTTATTTATCTGTATCGATTTTAAGATTGTACTTATGTCAAAAGATACACATCAAAAGTTGACACAACAACCGACTTCAAATGATCGAAATGGGACCAAATAATTGTCAGAATGGGACCACTTCCGAAGTAGTTTTAATTTAAAAAAATACAATATCGGTTCACCCAGTCCATAGATATGACGTAACAAACATAAAAAAACATACAGTTGAATTGAAAACCTCCTCCTTTTATTGGTAGTCGGTTAATAAGTAATTCAATTTGTTGGGTGTTAAGGTTTACGTACTACGAACACAATACCGGGATAAGCCTATGTTACTCTGGGTGAATGTAGCTTTCCAATGGTGAAAGAATTTTTGAAATCGGCTCAGTAGTTTTTGAGTTCATTCATTACAAACATACACACAAAAATACAAATCTTTCCTCTTTGTAAAAGTAGTATAGACATTGGCGAATCGATGGAGCCACGTTTTTAAAGAAAGAAGAAGAAAGTAAGAGCGTATTAAATGCCTATCTTTTTTTTAATATTATTTCATTTATTTAAAACCTTAACATATTTATTACATTTATAAATAGATTTATAAAAAAGTAAATACATTTAAAAATATAAAAATCAGTGACCCACCAGTAGCGGAGTAGGACCCAAACTACGGCGGTGGAGGCTACAGACTAAGAAACCTCCTAACAATACGGCACGTGTCAAGGACAACAGCCTTCTGAATCTGACTCTTGATCCAACAATCTAACGAGAGTCTCTTGAGATGTTGGTCGAGACTCTTCGCTATTAATCCGTTTGCCGAAACGACCATCGGCATAATGATCGTCGAGTCTACTTCCCACATGGCGGTTATCTCGAAGGACAGATCAAGGTACTTACTAAGTTTGTCCTTCTCTGCCTTCACGAGATTCTCGTCATGCGGGACGGCGACATCGACGAGCACTGCCCGACACTAAATGTGCAGGATCCGGTGAGTCTAACACTCAATGGTTAGAGTGCAAACTTACAATAGCTAGGTATATTACGAGTATCAACACACATTAGGTACATAAATAACATTATTACACACATTAGGTAGGCACATTGATAGTCGATAACAGGTACCTACCTACTTCTTATATCAAATAATCTTTTATCTGACTCTCGTCTTATATCTTAGGGCAAATTATTTACTCTGCCTGTCTATGTCTTCGAGAGTAAAGTCATGATTCTGTGTTGTAAATACGAGTATAAGACTAATTTTGCAACTTCTGAGATTAGCGCGCTCAACCAAACAAACGTTTAAGTATGTTAGAGTCCCGTAGTAAATGTTTCGGAACCCCTATTAGTTTCCTCATGTCTGTCCGTCCGTCAATTTAGATTAGCAATTGATGACATACATCACGCTTATATCCCCGAAGCGATCTATAGAAAGAAAGAAATTACTGGCAAACTGTGGGTGTTTAATGTATTAAACACCCACAGTTTGCCAGTAATTTCTTTGGTCCCACGTAATAGGGGCAAGCCTATTGCCGTTGCCGGACATTATAGAAAATCAATAAGGCATAACCATCCTGTAATCAAACCAAAATTTTAACAGTCAGGATAGATGTTACATACCACTGAAAAGATCTTTCTGCAGTCCGAGCGATACCCTGTTGTGTTACCCTACTGGTACAGGTAGGGTAAGGTAGTACCCTACTCGTACTATATAGGTACACACACACATACACATTTCACCACAAAAAAAAAACTACATCGAAAGATGTATAGGGCTAGCTTCGCGGAAACTAGGAATACTGAATAAGGTAAAGCGATTCTTTACACCGCACCAGAGGTGTCTGCTGTACAAAACGCAGATTAGACCCTGCGTCGAATACTGCTCTCACCTCTGGGACGGCTCCGCGAAGTATTTGCTGGACGCTCTCGGCGCTATGCAGCGACGGGCTATCCGTATTATAGATTGTCCGGAGGTAACGGGAAGCATTGAGCCGCTAGCTCAGCGCCGAACAATAGCTTCCTTGGCCGCATTCTACCGTATTTACCACGGCGAGTGTTCTGAAGAGCTCTTCAATCTGATCCCACCCTCTTCCTTCCGATCCCAAACAACGCGTGCCGGGCAGAGATGCCACTCCCACGTTCGCGAGAACCGAACGTTTTGAACGTTCGTTTCTCTGCCGAACGATAGCGGCCTGGAACACCCTGCCTTTGCACGTGTTTCCTCCCACATATAATCCTGGGTTCTTTAAGCGGAGGGTGAAGAGGCACATCAGTAGGTCGTCAAGTTGAGGGCCACTCTCTATAGTATTGTGTGGCTGTGAGAGTGGCCCACAATCGCTAGACGTCGTCACGACTTACCACCAGGCGGGCGGCGTCAATTTGGCGAACCCAATACAAAAAAAATATCGCCTATATCCCCGAAGGGGTAGGCAGAGGTGCATTACACACCCACAATTTGCCAGTATTTTAGTCCCACGTAATAGGGGGCAAGCCTATTGCCGTCACCGGACACATTTATAATGGGTCATGTCCAAAATGGCCGAATGAATTTAATAAAAAGTAGCAGCTATATTGTAATTTTGGAAAAAAAATGAAACCCGTTGCCTTGCAATGAAATGTTGATTAAAGGCAACAAAATCTTACGTGCCAGCCGCTATGGCACAGCCAATTAAAGTCCTGGGTGTCTCGGACTATTAGGAGTCTCGAATAGGTACTATAACCTAGGGTAATTTTTTTTTTTTTATGATTTATTTACAATAAGAATTACAATATACAAAATATACATAATTATATAGACTAAAAATATTTACATTACAAAATATCGTTTAAAAAATCCTCCGCGTAAATTAATCTTAATATAGTATTAAACAAAGTCACCCGTTGTCTGTCTGTCCCTATTTATGCTTAGATCTTGAAAACTACGCAACGGATTTTGATGGTTTTTCACCAATGCATAAAGTGGTTCTCGAGGAAGGTTTTAGTATATAATTTGTCGAACGGGCGATGTCGCGGGCGTCCTCTAGTATGATACGAGAGTTCCATACAAGCAGTCCTATGGTAGCTAATTGTTCACAACAAAATATGTTATTACAACGCCATCTAACGACAACTAAGGAAAACTTGTTTTAGGTACAATAAAGTTTGTTGTTTTCCAGGGTTGCTCCTCCACCCTCAGTCTACTCAGAAGACACGTACAAGTCTTTCTCAAGTTGGAAAACGGCTTCTGCCGCAACTGCTTCATTGAGGATAGCTGCAGTTATGCTTACCATGTGCTGTGGGTTAACTACGGGATTGAGTTTCTACATGATGTATGCTGTAAGTACACTACTTACTGTAGTCTGTAAGTAGTTAATTTTAAAGTGATAGAAAAGTGATGCTCAAGGTTCTGAATCTGTAAGACCACCACGGCTAGCACAACCAGTGTCAGGTCAAGTAGTGAGAAACCGATAACCCGATCGACTAATTCGACTACAGTTGACACTGCCATAATGAAGATTACTGCATGATTCAACTGACAAGTCAGCAAGTTTATATTAACGCCATCTGTTGTAGAATAGTAACACTTTTACAAAAATTGACGCCCGTCAGCTAGCCAATTATAAGATCTTGGCAGGCCTGCCAATTCATCCTACATCAATAAGAACTTCTTTTCTCGTGTTCCAGTTCGGCAGACACTACTACCTGGACTTCGGAGTACTCTCTGGATTTACCTGCTTCCTCCTTGGACTGCTCGGCTTCAGGTTTAGAAGACAACAGCTTCTACCTAACAGGAATTATATTTCTGGTGAGTTTTTGAGTAAAGAGTTTTGATCAAATAATTAAACCTACCTAGTCAAGACGTTTTATAGATGGCGCGGTTTCTCCATATTAGTACACTTTGCAACACACAGATGGCGCTTTACAGATAATTAGTGTATGTGGTCCGACCCGGGTCCGACAACAGTGATCAATAACCAGTTACGAAAAGAGAAAAATAATTCCATTTAGGTTACGAAAACCAGTTACAAAATCGGAAATTTAATTCTGTTTTCGTAATTAGTTCTGAAATTAGAAAAAAAAATCATGTTCGTAGCTGGTTACGAAAACTGAGTTACGTACTAATATTGATAGAACCCTATGGACTTTTGTAAAAAATATTAACATTCTGCACTTCATCTATAATATTTGTGGACCAACAAAGTTATTGGCAAATTGTGGGTGTATAATCCATCTCTGTCTACCCCCTCGGGATAACCGTCATTATTATTACGTATGTATTACAATACAAATGTCATATGTTTTCTTTCCAGGTTACATAGTACTATCATCCTTTTCTCTACTCAGCGCGTTTGGCCTTCTAACACTTCTCTGCGTGAAGCCTAACCCTGGTACTCCACTAAATGACGTCACATCCGGGGCTATCTGTGGAGTCAGCATCCTCTCCCTAAGTCTTGCAACTGTTGGAGTGTTAGCTTCATACTGCTGCTTTAAGGATCCCCCAGATAATAGAGTTGGGTCTACAAGATGGTACTAGATTACCAACAAAAACCTGTTTCGTATCACGTAATAGTGGGTGAGGTCATTGGTGTGTCACTTCGCGTGCAGGTGAAGATGACTTGGGTCGTTGAGATATAGGTAGATAAATAGGGTATTAAAAAATGAACTTAATCGTTATACATTGTACCTACTAAATTGTTCAGTCATTTTAAATAAATAGTAATTTATTTAGACAGGAACTATAAATACTTCTTTAAACTTTCGCGTTTTGTACACATTATAAACTTAAGACTAACGGGTCTTTTACGCGATTATGGAGATATATACATACCTCTTTATTACCCGACGTTTCGGCCCTGTTACAAGAGCCGTGGTCACGGGTGGCAGTCCACCTAATCAAGAATCAAAGAATCAATTTCATTTATTCAGTTTAGGCACATAAAGAGCACATATGAATATCAAAATTTTACAATTTTGTCAAGTAATATTATTAAAATACTAAATTAAGTAAGTACATAAATAACCATTAGAAAATGATTCTTTCGCTGGTTCGGTAAGTTGGTTCTGCTGAGAAGATACCAGCAAGATCGCGTAAAAGACCCGTTAGTCTTAAGTTTATAAAGGAACTATAAGTTGGTTATGTATGTACATACATAACCAAGTTTCTTTATCGAAGTACAGTAAGAATTACAATATACGTAATTATGTATGTACTGAAAATATACAAAAAACATAACCAAGTGTACCTTGTATTGCATATAGACCAATAAATGACAATATTATACTTAGTGTAATTAACCTGTCAACCCACGCGAAAACTTAATATAAATTGTTATGGAATTCAAAATTAAACAGTCATTTTATATTTGTTGTAATTTTCTTCATTCTTCCTTTCCTTAAATCATTTCACCAAGATCAACCAAAAACCAAGTCTTAATAATAATTTAATTTAAACGCTGTTGTAGCAATTAAATAATTATTAAATCTTAAAAGCATTTCACGATGAAGCAAAAAGGTATGTTCCAATCTTAGAGCATTAATCCAACCGGAGACGCCACTAACACGCATACCCCGCTGCCAAAGGTATGAGACCGCGGGTCATGCCCGTTATATAAAACTAGTTGCTTTCCATCGCGCGGCTCACTGAGTTCACTCCTATTAAAATGCCGAGTTGCTGTGCATTTTGATGTAAAAAGCTATCAGCGACATCAAATAAACAAAAGGATAACATTACCTTTCACCTGTAAGTATTATTTCGTTCGAATATTATCAATTAATTCATTAAAATACCAAAAATCCAAAAGAATTTTTGGCATGGCTTCAAAGGCCTTTGTGCCTAATATCGGTATTATTTCAATGTTCTTATTCAAATGCCAAAAAAATAATGCTAACCGACAGTGTTACCATTTTATGAATTACAATCTAATCTGGGGTAATTTTTAAGCTAAGTTTTCTTATCAATTTAATTAATTTTGTACTAAGCTTAATAAGATTTTGTACAGTATATTTTTAGTTACGTGTTGAAAGGTATTTTTACGATATCGAATAAGAACGAAGGGATTGTTGTTTAAAACAATACATAAGTCATATCTTCAATTAATATAAAGAAATACTTATTTTTAATTACTGCAACATAATCTAGTTTTTCAAAACCCTGTAAATATTACTAACATTATATTATTGGCTGCTCTGTTTGCTGAGATAATTAAATACACATAAGACGTTAATAATGTCAATATAACATTTATTGTCATTATGTTGGAGCACTAATATAGCCTTTCAACCATAGACCAACGCGGTCGTCGTATACGCTGTCGCCGTATTCGACGGGACAAGGCATTATGCATTTTCCCGATACCTACATAAAACTCTGCCATGTTTGGTGCGGGGGGGTCATCGACACGCACACATTCTCAGACGGTCAAACCCAATCGGGTGCCACTACGAAACTCACACATGACAATATGAATAACACATTAACATTTTCACAAACACATACATTATACATTTTGTAATAACACTATAATGACAAGACAAAAAGTTACCGACCACTTGTGATGTAACAGTGTCGATACACGCTATCGATAAATTTGATAAATCGACTAGGAAAATCAGGTTTCAAAAATGTCACTAAGGTGGATGTCGTTTATGAAAACAAGACTTTTTTACTATTTATAAACATATAAATAAGTATTATTTAGTAAAATTACAATTTTTACAAAGTTCAAGAAGTAAGACCAAAAATATTAACATCTGTGGGTTCCTTACGCCTGCCGCAGAACTTTCTGCAACCACCAGTAAAATTCATAAAAGGTTGTGTCCAAAACTTTTGTAGGATCATTTTGGTACCCGTTGCTATTCAGAGGGACATTTCCCTGGATATCTCTAGCTAAAAAAATTATTAAGATTGGATTTTGGTTTGGGTATTGACCAGTTTCAACATTTTGTACAATATAATATAAAAATGTGTGACTCTGATTGAAGAAGAAAAAGTGGACCAAGTGAAAGAGTTCGTGCACTTTGGGTCCAAGTTTACAAGGGATAAAGGGTATTATGACGATGATATTAAACGAAGAGTTATGGCAGAGAATCAAGTGATTTGGTAACTGCATAACTTTATGAACAGTCAGAAGGTCCAGTCAGAAGGCCTGGTTGGCTGTGCGTAGAGGAGAGTTTGTCCCTTTATTTTTGTAAGGTAGTGAATATTGGGTGTGGCAGAAGAAGCATGAAAGTAAAATAAATGCAGTGTGCAGTGAAACTGAGAAGTTTGAAAAGTATGGCTAAAGTGAGGAACAGCCGCGTGATACGGGAACTATGCGGTGTGTAGTGATCTTGATAAAGGGATGGTTAGATGGTTCGGGCACGTAGAAAAGATAGATGAAAGGAGGTTGATGAAACAGGTCAGTTCATATGGCGGGTGTTGATGGACAGGTTGGTAAGTAGAATACCATAGTCCAATGGAAAGGAGACCTAACTGTATGTTACAAATATAAAAATAGCGGGCTTAGTTTATGAGGCCTAGGTCCGTATTGCTAATGTGTATTAACAAAATGTTCACGCCGGCAAAGTTGCGCTTGATAAAAAAGACAATTATTAATATAGGTATTAAACTGAATGATATAACAATAACATTATGGGTATTTACGTTATTCTCAGATCAGAAAACATATCTTTAACTAGCTTTGTAGGTAGGTACTAATAACATTTCTTGAGAACCACTTCATCCATTGGTGAAAACCGCATAAAAATCCGTTGCGTAGTTTTAAAGATCTATGCATAGGCATAGGTACATACGGCAAGAAGTGACTTGTTTTATACTATGTTAAGATTACAATAATGATTATATTGAACCTCTTTGCTATTGTTTTTTTTATCGATATATAACTTGGTACATCGTGTTGTCATGGCGACATATAACAAAGTAATTGTCAGGATTCCTGTTAGCATGGCATCGAATGAGTTTGTCGATAACCAATGATATCGCAGAAAATTCCGAACGCGGGACTCAATTTACCTACACATTTTTGAAATTTCCTGGGATATTATTGGATAACGACAAACTCTTCCGAGCGCCATGGTAAGGGAGAGTGACAACACTCATGTCAGTCGTTCGACCAATCAGCGGACTATAGACACCATGTTGATAGAAACATCCAAATAAAATACTGTGATTATTGCAAATAAATAGGTTTAAAAAGAAATTAATAATATAATTTGATTAAATATTAAATAGAAATTAAAGGTAAAACATCTTCTTGTAAACTTGATGTAGCAGATCGCTTTTACAGCAAAATAAACTGAACATTTTAGTGTAATGTCATATCAGCCGCGTTACTAGATTTTGACCAAGGAAAATCATTGCAAGCACTCCTACCCAAGGAGTAACACCTTCAAAATCTTGCGCTAACTTAACCATGTCAAGAAATAGTGCAACTACATCGCCTATATCACCAAAAGCTCAGCAGAAATTAAACCACGGAGTTCCAGAAACAGTGGCAGAGTTTAACAGACATGACGTTTTTGTAACTAGCTTCAGGGATAAGAGTAGAGATAGAAGTTTCGAAATGGAACGAGAGAATAGCAGAGAAAGAAGGGATTATGAAAGAAGAAAAGAGAGTTACAGGAAAGATAAAAATACGGCGGTAATTGTTCCAAGGTATGTTATTTTGAATTGTACAGGTTAAAAGGCGTAAGCGGAGCTTTGCATTTGTGTGAGTGCAGTGTACGTGAACGTATATGTGACCTCTCTTACACACACATGTGTTGTACACACAGCTACACAAAGAGTTTTTTCTCTTGTTTTCGTGGTCACTCACACAAATGTAAAGCTCCGCTTATCCCTCGCGAACTATACATGATAGCAGACGCGGCAGTTTATAAATAGTTACCGTTTCCTGCGGGAACACATTCCCTGGATAAAAAGCCTATGTTGTACCTTATTACATCAGCTATCCGCCTGTGAAAGTCCCATTAAAATCGGTCTAGCCGTTCCAGAGATAACCGAAATAAACAGAAGCTGTTTATTTGAAGTTACACACAGATACTTGCAATTTTATTTATCTGTATCGATTTTAAGATTGTACTTATGTCAAAAGATACACATCAAAAGTTGACACAACAACCGACTTCAAATGATCGAAATGGGACCAAATAATTGTCAGAATGGGACCACTTCCGAAGTAGTTTTAATTTAAAAAAATACAATATCGGTTCACCCAGTCCATAGATATGACGTAACAAACATAAAAAAACATACAGTTGAATTGAAAACCTCCTCCTTTTATTGGTAGTCGGTTAATAAGTAATTCAATTTGTTGGGTGTTAAGGTTTACGTACTACGAACACAATACCGGGATAAGCCTATGTTACTCTGGGTGAATGTAGCTTTCCAATGGTGAAAGAATTTTTGAAATCGGCTCAGTAGTTTTTGAGTTCATTCATTACAAACATACACACAAAAATACAAATCTTTCCTCTTTGTAAAAGTAGTATAGACATTGGCGAATCGATGGAGCCACGTTTTTAAAGAAAGAAGAAGAAAGTAAGAGCGTATTAAATGCCTATCTTTTTTTTAATATTATTTCATTTATTTAAAACCTTAACATATTTATTACATTTATAAATAGATTTATAAAAAAGTAAATACATTTAAAAATATAAAAATCAGTGACCCACCAGTAGCGGAGTAGGACCCAAACTACGGCGGTGGAGGCTACAGACTAAGAAACCTCCTAACAATACGGCACGTGTCAAGGACAACAGCCTTCTGAATCTGACTCTTGATCCAACAATCTAACGAGAGTCTTGAGATGTTGGTCGAGACTCTTCGCTATTAATCCGTTTGCCGAAACGACCATCGGCATAATGATCGTCGAGTCTACTTCCCACATGGCGGTTATCTCGAAGGACAGATCAAGGTATTTACTAAGTTTGTCCTTCTCTGCCTTCACGAGATTCTCGTCATGCGGGACGGCGACATCGACGAGCACTGCCCGACACTAAATGTGCAGGATCCGGTGAGTCTAACACTCAATGGTTAGAGTGCAAACTTACAATAGCTAGGTATATTACGAGTATCAACACACATTAGGTACATAAATAACATTATTACACACATTAGGTAGGCACATTGATAGTCGATAACAGGTACCTACCTACTTCTTATATCAAATAATCTTTTATCTGACTCTCGTCTTATATCTTAGGGCAAACTATTTACTCTGCCTGTCTATGTCTTCGAGAGTAAAGTCATGATTCTGTGTTGTAAATACGAGTATAAGACTAATTTTGCAACTTCTGAGATTAGCGCGCTCAACCAAACAAACGTTTAAGTATGTTAGAGTCCCGTAGTAAATGTTTCGGAACCCCTATTAGTTTCCTCATGTCTGTCCGTCCGTCAATTTAGATTAGCAATTGATGACATACATCACGCTTATATCCCCGAAGCGATCTATAGAAAGAAAGAAATTACTGGCAAACTGTGGGTGTTTAATGTATTAAACACCCACAGTTTGCCAGTAATTTCTTTGGTCCCACGTAATAGGGGCAAGCCTATTGCCGTTGCCGGACATTATAGAAAATCAATAAGGCATAACCATCCTGTAATCAAACCAAAATTTTAACAGTCAGGATAGATGTTACATACCACTGAAAAGATCTTTCTGCAGTCCGAGCGATACCCTGTTGTGTTACCCTACTGGTACAGGTAGGGTAAGGTAGTACCCTACTCGTACTATATAGGTACACACACACATACACATTTCACCACAAAAAAAAAACTACATCGAAAGATGTATAGGGCTAGCTTCGCGGAAACTAGGAATACTGAATAAGGTAAAGCGATTCTTTACACCGCACCAGAGGTGTCTGCTGTACAAAACGCAGATTAGACCCTGCGTCGAATACTGCTCTCACCTCTGGGACGGCTCCGCGAAGTATTTGCTGGACGCTCTCGGCGCTATGCAGCGACGGGCTATCCGTATTATAGATTGTCCGGAGGTAACGGGAAGCATTGAGCCGCTAGCTCAGCGCCGAACAATAGCTTCCTTGGCCGCATTCTACCGTATTTACCACGGCGAGTGTTCTGAAGAGCTCTTCAATCTGATCCCACCCTCTTCCTTCCGATCCCAAACAACGCGTGCCGGGCAGAGATGCCACTCCCACGTTCGCGAGAACCGAACGTTTTGAACGTTCGTTTCTCTGCCGAACGATAGCGGCCTGGAACACCCTGCCTTTGCACGTGTTTCCTCCCACATATAATCCTGGGTTCTTTAAGCGGAGGGTGAAGAGGCACATCAGTAGGTCGTCAAGTTGAGGGCCACTCTCTATAGTATTGTGTGGCTGTGAGAGTGGCCCACAATCGCTAGACGTCGTCACGACTTACCACCAGGCGGGCGGCGTCAATTTGGCGAACCCAATACAAAAAAAATATCGCCTATATCCCCGAAGGGGTAGGCAGAGGTGCATTACACACCCACAATTTGCCAGTATTTTAGTCCCACGTAATAGGGGGCAAGCCTATTGCCGTCACCGGACACATTTATAATGGGTCATGTCCAAAATGGCCGAATGAATTTAATAAAAAGTAGCAGCTATATTGTAATTTTGGAAAAAAAATGAAACCCGTTGCCTTGCAATGAAATGTTGATTAAAGGCAACAAAATCTTACGTGCCAGCCGCTATGGCACAGCCAATTAAAGTCCTGGGTGTCTCGGACTATTAGGAGTCTCGAATAGGTACTATAACCTAGGGTAATTTTTTTTTTTTTATGATTTATTTACAATAAGAATTACAATATACAAAATATACATAATTATATAGGCTAAAAATATTTACATGACAAAATATCGTTTAAAAAATCCTCCGCGTAAATTAATCTTAATATAGTATTAAACAAAGTCACCCGTTGTCTGTCTGTCCCTATTTATGCTTAGATCTTGAAAACTACGCAACGGATTTTGATGGTTTTTCACCAATGCATAAAGTGGTTCTCGAGGAAGGTTTTAGTATATAATTTGTCGAACGGGCGATGTCGCGGGCGTCCTCTAGTATGATACGAGAGTTCCATACAAGCAGTCCTATGGTAGCTAATTGTTCACAACAAAATATGTTATTACAACGCCATCTAACGACAACTAAGGAAAACTTGTTTTAGGTACAATAAAGTTTGTTGTTTTCCAGGGTTGCTCCTCCACCCTCAGTCTACTCAGAAGACACGTACAAGTCTTTCTCAAGTTGGAAAACGGCTTCTGCCGCAACTGCTTCATTGAGGATAGCTGCAGTTATGCTTACCATGTGCTGTGGGTTAACTACGGGATTGAGTTTCTACATGATGTATGCTGTAAGTACACTACTTACTGTAGTCTGTAAGTAGTTAATTTTAAAGTGATAGAAAAGTGATGCTCAAGGTTCTGAATCTGTAAGACCACCACGGCTAGCACAACCAGTGTCAGGTCAAGTAGTGAGAAACCGATAACCCGATCGACTAATTCGACTACAGTTGACACTGCCATAATGAAGATTACTGCATGATTCAACTGACAAGTCAGCAAGTTTATATTAACGCCATCTGTTGTAGAATAGTAACACTTTTACAAAAATTGACGCCCGTCAGCTAGCCAATTATAAGATCTTGGCAGGCCTGCCAATTCATCCTACATCAATAAGAACTTCTTTTCTCGTGTTCCAGTTCGGCAGACACTACTACCTGGACTTCGGAGTACTCTCTGGATTTACCTGCTTCCTCCTTGGACTGCTCGGCTTCAGGTTTAGAAGACAACAGCTTCTACCTAACAGGAATTATATTTCTGGTGAGTTTTTGAGTAAAGAGTTTTGATCAAATAATTAAACCTATCTAGTCAAGACGTTTTATAGATGGCGCGGTTTCTCCATATTAGTACACTTTGCAACACACAGATGGCGCCAATGGAAAGGAGACCTAACTGTATGTTACAAATATAAAAATAGCGGGCTTAGTTTATGAGGCCTAGGTCCGTATTGCTAATGTGTATTAACAAAATGTTCACGCCGGCAAAGTTGCGCTTGATAAAAAAGACAATTATTAATATAGGTATTAAACTGAATGATATAACAATAACATTATGGGTATTTACGTTATTCTCAGATCAGAAAACATATCTTTAACTAGCTTTGTAGGTAGGTACTAATAACATTTCTTGAGAACCACTTCATCCATTGGTGAAAACCGCATAAAAATCCGTTGCGTAGTTTTAAAGATCTATGCATAGGCATAGGTACATACGGCAAGAAGTGACTTGTTTTATACTATGTTAAGATTACAATAATGATTATATTGAACCTCTTTGCTATTGTTTTTTTTATCGATATATAACTTGGTACATCGTGTTGTCATGGCGACATATAACAAAGTAATTGTCAGGATTCCTGTTAGCATGGCATCGAATGAGTTTGTCGATAACCAATGATATCGCAGAAAATTCCGAACGCGGGACTCAATTTACCTACACATTTTTGAAATTTCCTGGGATATTATTGGATAACGACAAACTCTTCCGAGCGCCATGGTAAGGGAGAGTGACAACACTCATGTCAGTCGTTCGACCAATCAGCGGACTATAGACACCATGTTGATAGAAACATCCAAATAAAATACTGTGATTATTGCAAATAAATAGGTTTAAAAAGAAATTAATAATATAATTTGATTAAATATTAAATAGAAATTAAAGGTAAAACATCTTCTTGTAAACTTGATGTAGCAGATCGCTTTTACAGCAAAATAAACTGAACATTTTAGTGTAATGTCATATCAGCCGCGTTACTAGATTTTGACCAAGGAAAATCATTGCAAGCACTCCTACCCAAGGAGTAACACCTTCAAAATCTTGCGCTAACTTAACCATGTCAAGAAATAGTGCAACTACATCGCCTATATCACCAAAAGCTCAGCAGAAATTAAACCACGGAGTTCCAGAAACAGTGGCAGAGTTTAACAGACATGACGTTTTTGTAACTAGCTTCAGGGATAAGAGTAGAGATAGAAGTTTCGAAATGGAACGAGAGAATAGCAGAGAAAGAAGGGATTATGAAAGAAGAAAAGAGAGTTACAGGAAAGATAAAAATACGGCGGTAATTGTTCCAAGGTATGTTATTTTGAATTGTACAGGTTAAAAGGCGTAAGCGGAGCTTTGCATTTGTGTGAGTGCAGTGTACGTGAACGTATATGTGACCTCTCTTACACACACATGTGTTGTACACACAGCTACACAAAGAGTTTTTTCTCTTGTTTTCGTGGTCACTCACACAAATGTAAAGCTCCGCTTATCCCTCGCGAACTATACATGATAGCAGACGCGGCAGTTTATAAATAGTTACCGTTTCCTGCGGGAACACATTCCCTGGATAAAAAGCCTATGTTGTACCTTATTACATCAGCTATCCGCCTGTGAAAGTCCCATTAAAATCGGTCTAGCCGTTCCAGAGATAACCGAAATAAACAGAAGCTGTTTATTTGAAGTTACACACAGATACTTGCAATTTTATTTATCTGTATCGATTTTAAGATTGTACTTATGTCAAAAGATACACATCAAAAGTTGACACAACAACCGACTTCAAATGATCGAAATGGGACCAAATAATTGTCAGAATGGGACCACTTCCGAAGTAGTTTTAATTTAAAAAAATACAATATCGGTTCACCCAGTCCATAGATATGACGTAACAAACATAAAAAAACATACAGTTGAATTGAAAACCTCCTCCTTTTATTGGTAGTCGGTTAATAAGTAATTCAATTTGTTGGGTGTTAAGGTTTACGTACTACGAACACAATACCGGGATAAGCCTATGTTACTCTGGGTGAATGTAGCTTTCCAATGGTGAAAGAATTTTTGAAATCGGCTCAGTAGTTTTTGAGTTCATTCATTACAAACATACACACAAAAATACAAATCTTTCCTCTTTGTAAAAGTAGTATAGACATTGGCGAATCGATGGAGCCACGTTTTTAAAGAAAGAAGAAGAAAGTAAGAGCGTATTAAATGCCTATCTTTTTTTTAATATTATTTCATTTATTTAAAACCTTAACATATTTATTACATTTATAAATAGATTTATAAAAAAGTAAATACATTTAAAAATATAAAAATCAGTGACCCACCAGTAGCGGAGTAGGACCCAAACTACGGCGGTGGAGGCTACAGACTAAGAAACCTCCTAACAATACGGCACGTGTCAAGGACAACAGCCTTCTGAATCTGACTCTTGATCCAACAATCTAACGAGAGTCTTGAGATGTTGGTCGAGACTCTTCGCTATTAATCCGTTTGCCGAAACGACCATCGGCATAATGATCGTCGAGTCTACTTCCCACATGGCGGTTATCTCGAAGGACAGATCAAGGTATTTACTAAGTTTGTCCTTCTCTGCCTTCACGAGATTCTCGTCATGCGGGACGGCGACATCGACGAGCACTGCCCGACACTAAATGTGCAGGATCCGGTGAGTCTAACACTCAATGGTTAGAGTGCAAACTTACAATAGCTAGGTATATTACGAGTATCAACACACATTAGGTACATAAATAACATTATTACACACATTAGGTAGGCACATTGATAGTCGATAACAGGTACCTACCTACTTCTTATATCAAATAATCTTTTATCTGACTCTCGTCTTATATCTTAGGGCAAACTATTTACTCTGCCTGTCTATGTCTTCGAGAGTAAAGTCATGATTCTGTGTTGTAAATACGAGTATAAGACTAATTTTGCAACTTCTGAGATTAGCGCGCTCAACCAAACAAACGTTTAAGTATGTTAGAGTCCCGTAGTAAATGTTTCGGAACCCCTATTAGTTTCCTCATGTCTGTCCGTCCGTCAATTTAGATTAGCAATTGATGACATACATCACGCTTATATCCCCGAAGCGATCTATAGAAAGAAAGAAATTACTGGCAAACTGTGGGTGTTTAATGTATTAAACACCCACAGTTTGCCAGTAATTTCTTTGGTCCCACGTAATAGGGGCAAGCCTATTGCCGTTGCCGGACATTATAGAAAATCAATAAGGCATAACCATCCTGTAATCAAACCAAAATTTTAACAGTCAGGATAGATGTTACATACCACTGAAAAGATCTTTCTGCAGTCCGAGCGATACCCTGTTGTGTTACCCTACTGGTACAGGTAGGGTAAGGTAGTACCCTACTCGTACTATATAGGTACACACACACATACACATTTCACCACAAAAAAAAAACTACATCGAAAGATGTATAGGGCTAGCTTCGCGGAAACTAGGAATACTGAATAAGGTAAAGCGATTCTTTACACCGCACCAGAGGTGTCTGCTGTACAAAACGCAGATTAGACCCTGCGTCGAATACTGCTCTCACCTCTGGGACGGCTCCGCGAAGTATTTGCTGGACGCTCTCGGCGCTATGCAGCGACGGGCTATCCGTATTATAGATTGTCCGGAGGTAACGGGAAGCATTGAGCCGCTAGCTCAGCGCCGAACAATAGCTTCCTTGGCCGCATTCTACCGTATTTACCACGGCGAGTGTTCTGAAGAGCTCTTCAATCTGATCCCACCCTCTTCCTTCCGATCCCAAACAACGCGTGCCGGGCAGAGATGCCACTCCCACGTTCGCGAGAACCGAACGTTTTGAACGTTCGTTTCTCTGCCGAACGATAGCGGCCTGGAACACCCTGCCTTTGCACGTGTTTCCTCCCACATATAATCCTGGGTTCTTTAAGCGGAGGGTGAAGAGGCACATCAGTAGGTCGTCAAGTTGAGGGCCACTCTCTATAGTATTGTGTGGCTGTGAGAGTGGCCCACAATCGCTAGACGTCGTCACGACTTACCACCAGGCGGGCGGCGTCAATTTGGCGAACCCAATACAAAAAAAATATCGCCTATATCCCCGAAGGGGTAGGCAGAGGTGCATTACACACCCACAATTTGCCAGTATTTTAGTCCCACGTAATAGGGGGCAAGCCTATTGCCGTCACCGGACACATTTATAATGGGTCATGTCCAAAATGGCCGAATGAATTTAATAAAAAGTAGCAGCTATATTGTAATTTTGGAAAAAAAATGAAACCCGTTGCCTTGCAATGAAATGTTGATTAAAGGCAACAAAATCTTACGTGCCAGCCGCTATGGCACAGCCAATTAAAGTCCTGGGTGTCTCGGACTATTAGGAGTCTCGAATAGGTACTATAACCTAGGGTAATTTTTTTTTTTTATGATTTATTTACAATAAGAATTACAATATACAAAATATACATAATTATATAGGCTAAAAATATTTACATGACAAAATATCGTTTAAAAAATCCTCCGCGTAAATTAATCTTAATATAGTATTAAACAAAGTCACCCGTTGTCTGTCTGTCCCTATTTATGCTTAGATCTTGAAAACTACGCAACGGATTTTGATGGTTTTTCACCAATGCATAAAGTGGTTCTCGAGGAAGGTTTTAGTATATAATTTGTCGAACGGGCGATGTCGCGGGCGTCCTCTAGTATGATACGAGAGTTCCATACAAGCAGTCCTATGGTAGCTAATTGTTCACAACAAAATATGTTATTACAACGCCATCTAACGACAACTAAGGAAAACTTGTTTTAGGTACAATAAAGTTTGTTGTTTTCCAGGGTTGCTCCTCCACCCTCAGTCTACTCAGAAGACACGTACAAGTCTTTCTCAAGTTGGAAAACGGCTTCTGCCGCAACTGCTTCATTGAGGATAGCTGCAGTTATGCTTACCATGTGCTGTGGGTTAACTACGGGATTGAGTTTCTACATGATGTATGCTGTAAGTACACTACTTACTGTAGTCTGTAAGTAGTTAATTTTAAAGTGATAGAAAAGTGATGCTCAAGGTTCTGAATCTGTAAGACCACCACGGCTAGCACAACCAGTGTCAGGTCAAGTAGTGAGAAACCGATAACCCGATCGACTAATTCGACTACAGTTGACACTGCCATAATGAAGATTACTGCATGATTCAACTGACAAGTCAGCAAGTTTATATTAACGCCATCTGTTGTAGAATAGTAACACTTTTACAAAAATTGACGCCCGTCAGCTAGCCAATTATAAGATCTTGGCAGGCCTGCCAATTCATCCTACATCAATAAGAACTTCTTTTCTCGTGTTCCAGTTCGGCAGACACTACTACCTGGACTTCGGAGTACTCTCTGGATTTACCTGCTTCCTCCTTGGACTGCTCGGCTTCAGGTTTAGAAGACAACAGCTTCTACCTAACAGGAATTATATTTCTGGTGAGTTTTTGAGTAAAGAGTTTTGATCAAATAATTAAACCTATCTAGTCAAGACGTTTTATAGATGGCGCGGTTTCTCCATATTAGTACACTTTGCAACACACAGATGGCGCTTTACAGATAATTAGTGTATGTGGTCCGACCCGGGTCCGACAACAGTGATCAATAACCAGTTACGAAAAGAGAAAAATAATTCCATTTAGGTTACGAAAACCAGTTACAAAATCGGAAATTTAATTCTGTTTTCGTAATTAGTTCTGAAATTAGAAAAAAAAATCATGTTCGTAGCTGGTTACGAAAACTGAGTTACGTACTAATATTGATAGAACCCTATGGACTTTTGTAAAAAATATTAACATTCTGCACTTCATCTATAATATTTGTGGACCAACAAAGTTATTGGCAAATTGTGGGTGTATAATCCATCTCTGTCTACCCCCTCGGGATAACCGTCATTATTATTACGTATGTATTACAATACAAATGTCATATGTTTTCTTTCCAGGTTACATAGTACTATCATCCTTTTCTCTACTCAGCGCGTTTGGCCTTCTAACACTTCTCTGCGTGAAGCCTAACCCTGGTACTCCACTAAATGACGTCACATCCGGGGCTATCTGTGGAGTCAGCATCCTCTCCCTAAGTCTTGCAACTGTTGGAGTGTTAGCTTCATACTGCTGCTTTAAGGATCCCCCAGATAATAGAGTTGGGTCTACAAGATGGTACTAGATTACCAACAAAAACCTGTTTCGTATCACGTAATAGTGGGTGAGGTCATTGGTGTGTCACTTCGCGTGCAGGTGAAGATGACTTGGGTCGTTGAGATATAGGTAGATAAATAGGGTATTAAAAAATGAACTTAATCGTTATACATTGTACCTACTAAATTGTTCAGTCATTTTAAATAAATAGTAATTTATTTAGACAGGAACTATAAATACTTCTTTAAACTTTCGCGTTTTGTACACATTATAAACTTAAGACTAACGGGTCTTTTACGCGATTATGGAGATATATACATACCTCTTTATTACCCGACGTTTCGGCCCTGTTACAAGAGCCGTGGTCACGGGTGGCAGTCCACCTAATCAAGAATCAAAGAATCAATTTCATTTATTCAGTTTAGGCACATAAAGAGCACATATGAATATCAAAATTTTACAATTTTGTCAAGTAATATTATAAAAATACTAAATTAAGTAAGTACATAAATAACCATTAGAAAATGATTCTTTCGCTGGTTCGGTAAGTTGGTTCTGCTGAGAAGATACCAGCAAGATCGCGTAAAAGACCCGTTAGTCTTAAGTTTATAAAGGAACTATAAGTTGGTTATGTATGTACATACATAACCAAGTTTCTTTATCGAAGTACAGTAAGAATTACAATATACATAATTATGTATGTACTGAAAATATACAAAAAACATAACCAAGTGTACCTTGTATTGCATATAGACCAATAAATGACAATATTATACTTAGTGTAATTAACCTGTCAACCCACGCGAAAACTTAATATAAATTGTTATGGAATTCAAAATTAAACAGTCATTTTATATTTGTTGTAATTTTCTTCATTCTTCCTTTCCTTAAATCATTTCACCAAGATCAACCAAAAACCAAGTCTTAATAATAATTTAATTTAAACGCTGTTGTAGCAATTAAATAATTATTAAATCTTAAAAGCATTTCACGATGAAGCAAAAAGGTATGTTCCAATCTTAGAGCATTAATCCAACCGGAGACGCCACTAACACGCATACCCCGCTGCCAAAGGTATGAGACCGCGGGTCATGCCCGTTATATAAAACTAGTTGCTTTCCATCGCGCGGCTCACTGAGTTCACTCCTATTAAAATGCCGAGTTGCTGTGCATTTTGATGTAAAAAGCTATCAGCGACATCAAATAAACAAAAGGATAACATTACCTTTCACCTGTAAGTATTATTTCGTTCGAATATTATCAATTAATTCATTAAAATACCAAAAATCCAAAAGAATTTTTGGCATGGCTTCAAAGGCCTTTGTGCCTAATATCGGTATTATTTCAATGTTCTTATTCAAATGCCAAAAAAATAATGCTAACCGACAGTGTTACCATTTTATGAATTACAATCTAATCTGGGGTAATTTTTAAGCTAAGTTTTCTTATCAATTTAATTAATTTTGTACTAAGCTTAATAAGATTTTGTACAGTATATTTTTAGTTACGTGTTGAAAGGTATTTTTACGATATCGAATAAGAACGAAGGGATTGTTGTTTAAAACAATACATAAGTCATATCTTCAATTAATATAAAGAAATATTTATTTTTAATTACTGCAACATAATCTAGTTTTTCAAAACCCTGTAAATATTACTAACATTATATTATTGGCTGCTCTGTTTGCTGAGATAATTAAATACACATAAGACGTTAATAATGTCAATATAACATTTATTGTCATTATGTTGGAGCACTAATATAGCCTTTCAACCATAGACCAACGCGGTCGTCGTATACGCTGTCGCCGTATTCGACGGGACAAGGCATTATGCATTTTCCCGATACCTACATAAAACTCTGCCATGTTTGGTGCGGGGGGGTCATCGACACGCACACATTCTCAGACGGTCAAACCCAATCGGGTGCCACTACGAAACTCACACATGACAATATGAATAACACATTAACATTTTCACAAACACATACATTATACATTTTGTAATAACACTATAATGACAAGACAAAAAGTTACCGACCACTTGTGATGTAACAGTGTCGATACACGCTATCGATAAATTTGATAAATCGACTAGGAAAATCAGGTTTCAAAAATGTCACTAAGGTGGATGTCGTTTATGAAAACAAGACTTTTTTACTATTTATAAACATATAAATAAGTATTATTTAGTAAAATTACAATTTTTACAAAGTTCAAGAAGTAAGACCAAAAATATTAACATCTGTGGGTTCCTTACGCCTGCCGCAGAACTTTCTGCAACCACCAGTAAAATTCATAAAAGGTTGTGTCCAAAACTTTTGTAGGATCATTTTGGTACCCGTTGCTATTCAGAGGGACATTTCCCTGGATATCTCTAGCTAAAAAAATTATTAAGATTGGATTTTGGTTTGGGTATTGACCAGTTTCAACATTTTGTACAATATAATATAAAAATGTGTGACTCTGATTGAAGAAGAAAAAGTGGACCAAGTGAAAGAGTTCGTGCACTTTGGGTCCAAGTTTACAAGGGATAAAGGGTATTATGACGATGATATTAAACGAAGAGTTATGGCAGAGAATCAAGTGATTTGGTAACTGCATAACTTTATGAACAGTCAGAAGGTCCGGTCAGAAGGCCTGGTTGGCTGTGCGTAGAGGAGAGTTTGTCCCTTTATTTTTGTAAGGTAGTGAATATTGGGTGTGGCAGAAGAAGCATGAAAGTAAAATAAATGCAGTGTGCAGTGAAACTGAGAAGTTTGAAAAGTATGGCTAAAGTGAGGAACAGCCGCGTGATACGGGAACTATGCGGTGTGTAGTGATCTTGATAAAGGGATGGTTAGATGGTTCGGGCACGTAGAAAAGATAGATGAAAGGAGGTTGATGAAACAGGTCAGTTCATATGGCGGGTGTTGATGGACAGGTTGGTAAGTAGAATACCATAGTCCAATGGAAAGGAGACCTAACTGTATGTTATAAATATAAAAATAGCGGGCTTAGTTTATGAGGCCTAGGTCCGTATTGCTAATGTGTATTAACAAAATGTTCACGCCGGCAAAGTTGCGCTTGATAAAAAAGACACAATTATTAATATAGGTATTAAACTGAATGATATAACAATAACATTATGGGTATTTACGTTATTCTCAGATCAGAAAACATATCTTTAACTAGCTTTGTAGGTAGGTACTAATAACATTTCTTGAGAACCACTTCATCCATTGGTGAAAACCGCATAAAAATCCGTTGCGTAGTTTTAAAGATCTATGCATAGGCATAGGTACATACGGCAAGAACTGACTTGTTTTATACTATGTTAAGATTACAATAATGATTATATTGAACCTCTTTGCTATTGTTTTTTTTATCGATATATAACTTGGTACATCGTGTTGTCATGGCGACATATAACAAAGTAATTGTCAGGATTCCTGTTAGCATGGCATCGAATGAGTTTGTCGATAACCAATGATATCGCAGAAAATTCCGAACGCGGGACTCAATTTACCTACACATTTTTGAAATTTCCTGGGATATTATTGGATAACGACAAACTCTTCCGAGCGCCATGGTAAGGGAGAGTGACAACACTCATGTCAGTCGTTCGACCAATCAGCGGACTATAGACACCATGTTGATAGAAACATCCAAATAAAATACTGTGATTATTGCAAATAAATAGGTTTAAAAAGAAATTAATAATATAATTTGATTAAATATTAAATAGAAATTAAAGGTAAAACATCTTCTTGTAAACTTGATGTAGCAGATCGCTTTTACAGCAAAATAAACTGAACATTTTAGTGTAATGTCATATCAGCCGCGTTACTAGATTTAGTCTGGTGAGTGGTCAAGACGCCAAATTGTTTTGTTTCTAGCTTATGCCCCAGTGGTCATGCGGTGGCAGCGGGGAACGCTGATGAAGGCGGCGGTATGCTTTCAACCGATAGTAGCAATGCACACAGACATAATTCAAAAAAGGAGTATTATCTTACATTCGATAATAAAATATTTCGAAAAATAAGCGATTTATTTTGTTGGAAGTTGCCACACTTTGATAGAATTAGAGCTGGGACAGCATAATCACCAATATCGATATTAATATTTCAGTACCATATTAACAATTTTAATAATCAGTTGGAGCTAGGTCCGGGGAGTATGGTAGGTGATGGGGTCATTATTCCAACATTCCTCCTCTACTTTCGCGACCGTCTGTTGGTCTGGTGGGGTCTAGCGTTGTCCTGAAGCAGCAGTGGGCTAGAGCAGTTCACCAATCTCTGCTGATTAACGGCTAGCTATGCTGGTTTTTGGAGATCAAACTGGCCAGTTCTATAAAATGCCAATTTCATATCTAAAGACCTAATATTATAAAGGTGAAAGAGTAACAAACATCCATACAGGATGTTTGTTACTCTTTCACACAAAAACCATTTGTAGGTAAATATTGACAATTTACAATAAAAGTATTAAATAAAATAAAAAACCTTTTATTTATCGCTTATTTAAAATTAATATAAATAAGTAACCTATTTATTGTTAGTTTGGTACCCGTATTTCATACGAGTCGGGTCCAACGACTGATTAAAATAACTCTAATAAAATTTATTTTGGAAAACTTTTGGTCATTTTAAAGTGCTCAATTTACAAAGACTTACAAATTATTAGCAAAACCCCTGTACGCCTCATTAAAGAATGCATATTCTATTTAATAAATATAATGAATATAAAAAATAAAATTAAAAATTGTGTAAAATTTTAAATGTAAATATTAATGACCGGGCCTGGGTCCAAGCGTCTCTTCCAGTTCGCTTGGGCAGGCTAGGTATTCGTAGAGTCACAGATGTCAGTCTGCCAGCATTTCTGTCGTCGGTCCATAGCACCGAAGAATTAGTCAGGAAAATTTTGTCAAATACACTGATTGATTCCGAGGTGCGATGCAAGACCGATGCCATAAATGCTTGGAGGATGTCTTGCCCACCGCTTGATTTGCTTGATTCACCTCTCTGTAAATTGAGAATTAATACACTAATTGACAGTTCTGTCAATATTTCAGAGCGTGCACGCCTACTAGCTGTTGGAGAATGGGAGTCAGGGTTATGGATCCAGGCGCTCCCATCGCCCAACATCGGTACAATGTTGGACGACACAACCTTCCGCATTGCCACTTGTCTTCGGCTGGGTACACCTTGTGTATCCCCGCATCATTGCACCTGTGGAGTAGCCGTCGATAATCTGGGACACCATGGCCTTTCTTGTAGCAGAAGCGCAGGTCGTATACCTCGGCACGCTATTCTAAACGACATAATTCGTAGGGCTCTTTCCACCGCAGGTCTTCCGGCCGTACGTGAACCAAATGGTTTAGCACGAAGCGATGGAAAGAGACCGGACGGTATGTCGTTGCTACCGTGGAAGATGGGAAGGCCTTTGGTGTGGGACGCTACATGCGTTGACACCTTAGCACCTTCACACCTTCCAAGCACATCCGGATGTACCGGCACTGCTGCTGCATCGGCTGAAGGCCTTAAACGGATATTTGAGCCGTTTGGGGTTGAGACACTGGGTCATGGGGTCCGAGTGCTCGTCGCCTTTATAGAGACATTGCTAAACGCCTAATCGATGCTTCTCAGGACCAGAAGGCTGGCTATTTTCTGGCCCAAAGAATAAGTATCGCCATCCAACGTGGCAACACAGCTAGCATTCTGGGAACCTTCCCAGTCGGCAATGACGGCGGAGGATTTTTTAAACGATATTTTGTAATGTAAATATTTTTAGTCTATAATTATGTTTATTTTGTATTTTGTAATTCTTATTGTAAATAAATTTCTTGATTCATATAAATGAATATTATTTTAATGACGTTATAATACGTAAACAAAGTCATCACATATGATAATTGATAATTTATCTTCACGCATTTGAAACACCAAAACATCGATACATAATATCGACATAGTCAAGCTCTAGCTTGTTTACATTAATGAGATGTCACTGATAGAGGTCCCTGTGTGTGAATGTGAGTGCGTGCGTATAGTTTAAATTAGTGTTCAATATTTTTGTTGTGTGAGTGCATAGCGACATGATTCAAAAATGCATTAGAAGTTAACAATTAAATTAGTGTGCCTCCCCCGTCCCCCGCTGAAGGTGGCAGACTTTTGTTCGTACAAAATAGCGCGCGTCTCTTCTCCCGTTGGTTTATTACTCTGAGGTTCCAATGAGTAGAAAAAAATAAAATTATAACGTGTATATTGGAAGTTTTGAGATTTAAACATTAAAGCGTAGAATGGAACGTTTTATTATCTTCCTTTCTGTCACTGTCAAATGTCAAAGTCTGTGTCACACTTTGACTATCCCGACAAATGTTTGCGTTGCAGTACAAACAAACTTACACTGTTATATAATGCATTATTGTAACTACGTCTTTGTTTTACATGTGGCAAATATATATTTGCATCTCTTTTGTTTGAAGTTTCTGTCACATTGAAATGTTTTGTTCAGCGCAACACTCGACGAGATTTTTTTTATTCATAATGCTTTGTGTTATGTTTGTAGGTACCTACTTACTTTACTTTGTAGTTTGTAGCTAATTCGATAACAATAATTGAACTATTTGTTATCAATTTCTTAAATATATTTCTGACGAAATGTAGCACAAATTCTAGTGAAGTGACTGATCTATTCCATAACCCATCGAGTGATGCATTTTATATAATAAATAAGTTTCAAAGTGTTTATTATACCTAATCAAAGTGAGTATTTCTTGCATTACTAATTTATTGCTATGATTTATACCACAATCTGCATAATAATGAACATGGTTTATGTCAGGAACAAAGGGTTTTGATATGCATTGAGTTGTTTAGATTTGTTGAATGATCTATTTAAGTATTATGGACCCTATATTGTAGGTACTTCGCCACTTTGTTAGTCATACGAAATACGAGTAATACGAATCATTTAATACGGTGTAAGTATTCATTCTAAGTAGGTATCGAATGTATGTGCAGGTAATGGAAGAATGAAAGGCAATAAATGTATACAGCAAATACAAAATGTATAAAAAAATTAAAACTGTTTACTATGAAATATAACGTAACAAGTACTTACTTGCATATAAGTGACTCTAGCTGATCGCCGCAGCTCCGCCCGCGAGATTTAGTTTACTCGTTCCCAGTTCCCGTGGGAACACATTACCGGAATAAAAAGTAACCTATGTTACTCAGGGTGAATGTAGCTTTCCAATGGTGAAAGAATTTTTGAAATCGGCACTTTAGTTTTTGAGTTTATTCATTACAAACATACACACCAAAATACAAATCTTTCCTCTTTATAATAGTAGTATAGATAGGCACAGGTGGGGTAAGCAGCGGTCCATCGTAGCAAATGAGGTAGGTGTATAGATGAAACCTTCCATAATGTGCGGTGGCTAATTATTTAATTTGACTGGTGGTCTAAAGATATTGACCACCACTTATCTGATCAACTTTAGTTGACACAGACGTGTTCTTCAGAAAAGTTGCATTTCCCTTTAGATAACTTAGATCTTTTAAACTACGTAACGTATTCTGATGTGGTTTTCACCAATGGATAAAGTGGTTTTGGAGGAAGGTTTTTAGTATTAAAGTCAAGGTGAAACAGCGTCCGGCAGTTTTTAATAATTAAAAGAGGGGAGACGAGAAAAGAGTTAGCGGAGTCAACTAGTTATTATCTGAAAAAAAGGATGGCACCTATTTTGACGTAATTTATGATACTGACAGCTGTTTTGATATTTAATAATAATAAGTTGAGGTTAATAACATTTATCAAGAGTACATACTTTCTTATTTCCTTTTAAAAACGTATAATTATAATCTATTGCTTATCTATATTATGTACTACTGGTCTCCCGTGGCTTCATCCGCTCAACAAATTATATATTAAAACCTTCCTCGAGAACCACTCTATCTACTGGTGAAAACTGTGTCCAAATCCATTGCGTAATTCTAAATTTTTAAGCATACATACGGAGAGACAGACAGTTGGAAGCGACTTTGTTTTATACCATGAGTATGAGGATTTTTATCTTTTAAACTACTAAACCGATACAGAAAATTCTTTCACTACTCGACGTAGCTACATTATTCTTGAGTGAATCTGGTATTGTGTTCCCATGCGAATTTGGAACAAGAAAACCACCACAAGGGCATAGCAATAAGAGATGAAAAGATGGAAGGCCTCGACTGGAATCAGACAGTTGAAAATCTTCATCATCTTCACGACGAGTCACTTCATGAAACTCCCAAGAGGAAACATGAGGATAACAGGACACTGTCGACTAAACAGACATCTGACAGTGATAGGAGTAAAAACCGACCCCAAATGCCCAGAGTGCATGGACAGCGAAGAAACAAGCTTCCACCTGCCGGCTGAATGCCCCATGTACAGATCAGAATGATCAGATGGGAAATCCTGGGGTTGGACAGACTGAACGAAGAAGACATAAGCAATCTAAAGGTCCACCTTAATAAATCTGATCATCTGTTCCAACAGATGATCAGATTTATAAAGGACACGGGAAAGTTCGACGGAGGGGCCATGAGCTGGATCAACCACACTCTCCCAAAGGGGAGAACTGGGGAAATGGACGAAATGGCCCGCAAACGTCGCGGGTAGATCGTCCGTCCGGTTGCCGTCGTCCCCGTTGGAAAAAATAGATAACTAGTTATCCCAGCAGAACTTTGTATCGCCTAAAACATTAAAAAAAATATATATATATAAATAAAGAATAAAAAAAAACATATATATACATATATAAAATAAAAAAATAAAAAATGTATGTAAATTGAAAAACGCGACGGACGGACAGACGGACAGACAAATTGTCGTATTAAATATATAGATAATCAATTACATGGACTTGGATCGGAGCGCGTGGCTGGTAGCCTTTTAGGTTACCTCTGACGCTGGGCAAACGCTAGGCCCAAACGCTCAATAGCAATACCAAACAACGTTTCCTTGTCCCACACTGCGAACTAATTCAGAGTAACTAGTTCTTCTGTGCGGGAAAAATCAAGCATTACCTTGACATTGGCGAAATCATTGATTGATATCGATGGAGACACGTTTTAAAAAAAAAAAAGAAGTAGTACATACTTTTACCTCATACATGTGCATTGTGTTAACCATAACCCAAGGAGTAAAAAAATGCGACGTTGCCAGCCCACTATGCTCTAATCACTTAAAATATCTGTCACTATTACCCTATGTTTACTCTGTCGTTAATGTTTATAACAATTTAGAGTTTGTAAGTGAGTCCTTATCTCAGTTCTGAGTGTACAGTTATTGATGTGTGTTATTGCCATTTTACGATATTGGTTGTAGGAAGCAAGATGTCGGATCCGTATATCAGGGAAGCGGCTGAATCGTTACTGAGCAGCGTGAGCCCACATCAGCGAACATTGAGTAAGTACCTATACTATTTTGTTTATTACGGCAGACTGACGGTGGCGCAGTGGTATGAGTATGCGACTGCCGTCCCTGAGGTTTGATTCCGGGCCGAATCAAGTTATTTGTGCGATCCACAAATGTTTGTTTCGGTGTTTGGGAATTTCTTATGTTTAATATGTAAAATAGTAAATAAATATTTTGTCATTCACGTCATCTAGCCCAAACTAAGCTATAAGCTTGTGCTATGGGATCTAGACAACTGATAAACATAATTTCTAAATACATACATAACATACATAGAGAGCACCCAAACGATGAACCAAACATTTCTGGATCACACGAATATTGAATTACTATTACTGAGACTTCGCTGTCCGTCCGTCCGTCTGTCTTGGGCTGTATCTCATTAACCGTGGTAGTTAGAAAGTTGAAATTTTCACAGCTAATGTATTTCTGTTGTCTCTATAGCAACAAACGTGATTGTTTTGGTACGGAACCCATTGTGCGCGAGTGCGACTCGCACTAGGCCGGTTTTTTTCTTCATCGTCAGCTATTTTTAAAGTAAGAAAATATCGAAGTTCAGTTGTTTGGTAGTTAGACTGCAAAGCCGACCCCAACTGGGTTGGGTGTGAACGTTTGTGTGTACATCAGTTTCTCAATAACCGTTAAACGGTTAAACTATCATTTACCCGACTTCAAAAAAGAAGGAGGTTGGAAGTCCTCTTTTTCAACCGACTTTCAAAAAGGATGGATGAAAGAAGATTGACGAAACAGATACAAAAGGCGGGCGTGAATGGACAGGCAGGTAAAGTCGACCTAGGCGAACGTACTTCGAACAAATCGGATATGTTTTGACCAAAGATTACGTCAAGAGTACCCAGAACCGGAGAGCGTGCATGAAGATAGTTATGAAAGTGGAAGATGTGAAAGAAGTATGCCAGGACCGTAGCAAGTGGAATTCCATAGTCTCTGCCTAACCCCATGGGAAAGAGACGTGACACTATGTATGTATTTCAAAAAAGGAGGAGGTTCTCAATTCGACTGTTTTTTTTTCTGTTTGTTACTTCTTTGGAATGGGTGAACCGATTTTGAAATTTTAATTAAAAGCTGCTACTTTCCAAATGGTCCCATTTCAATTTGGTCCCATTCCGACAATTATTTGGTCCCATTCCGACAATTATTTGGTTCCATTCCGACAATTATTTGGTCCCATTCCGACAATTATTTGGTCCCATTTCGATAATTATTTGGTCCCATTCCGACAATTGTTTGGTCCCATTCCGACAATTGTTTGGTCGCATTTCGGCATTTTGAAGACGGTTGTTGTATCAATTTTTGACGTCTGTTTTTTAAGACGGTTATTCGACTGTTTTAGAGTTTTCGAAACGAGAATCTCTTATAAAACAGTAATGTCCGTCCGTCCGTGAACTACTTTCAACGGTAAGAGCTAGATACTCAGTGTAAACGCCAATCGACTTAGCATAGTCGAAAATCCCCCAAAATGAAATTTACCTTTGACCTCTGATCTCAAGGTCAAGGTCAAAACGAGGTCAAATCGAGAACGGTAATAGAGACTCAAGACCAGCTGCAATCAACTCAGCATGGTCAAAGACCTCTAAAATGATGTTGGACTACATGTCATGTGACTTTTTTTAGATTTTATGAAAAAACTTTCGAAAACTCTAAAATATATTTCAAATTTTTGCCATATTTTTAACTTGTTTATATATTTGTTAGGTTAGTTTGTTAATTTGTTTCGACTGGGTAAACCGATTTTGAAGCTACTACTTCCCAAATGGTCCCATTCTGACAATTATTTGGTCCCTTTTCGGCAATTTGAAGTTGTAGCGGGAATACTTAAATGTTCCTGTTGGTTATTGTTTTTAGAGTTTTCGAAACGAAAATCTCTTATACAACAGTAATGTCCGTCCGTCCGTGAACTACTTTCAACTCGAGAACGGTAAGAGCTAGAGACTCAGTGTAAACGCCAATCGACTCAGCATGGTCAAGGACCTCTAAAATGAACTTGACCTTTGACCTCTGATCTCAAGGTCAAGGTCAAAACGAGGTCAAATCGAGAACGGTAATAGTTAGAGACTCAAGACCAGCTGCAATTAACTCAGCATGATCAAAGACCTCTAAATTGATGTTGATTTTTTTTTTTTTTTAAGATTTTATGAAAAAACTTTCGAAAACTGTTTTTATGTTTTAATACCTTGTATCCCAATTGAACTACAACATAAATGCATACTATAGGAAGAGAAACTGTCACTCGTAATACTGGTTCGTCTTGATACTACATACTGCGTTAGTACCGACGATGTAACTAGATGGCGCTACCGGTAAATTAGAAGTCGGTGTTAAGATTCTCGGCGGGTCAATGACCTCCTCGGCATATTATTGATATTGTTGCGAAATACTTGCTACGAGTAGGGACTAGGAGCGTGTTTGGATACCTCAACCACTGCTTGTGTATCCATGTGGATCTCCTAGGACTGACTCGAGGACGGTAGACGGCCACCCTCCATTGCTGGATGCCTTATACCTACTCGAGTCCGCTCGTAGGAAAGCCGGATGGCCAGAGGCTATTTTTGATTACTATTATATTACGTAAAACCCCTCTCCGAGTACTTTCTTTGTACCCCGCACCACCATCCGATGTGTCAATATTTGACGTGTGTTCTTTTCTCTTTCCAGCTCACTCTATAAACCTAATGTCAGAAGAAATGGTGGCTGGCCATCGGCCTTACGGGAAGATGTCGACTGTCCGAAGGTTTTTTTGTCTGTTTGTCACGTTCGATCTACTGTTTACAAGTTTAATGTGGCTTATATGTGTTATGGTAAGTTTTATTTAAACTTATTATTGCTTATGATTAGTAATCTGTCGTGTAATCGTGGAATCTTTATTCGTTCTTTTATTACGGTGGGTCCAATACCCCTTTACACCCAGTAAAGGAGTCCCACCAAGATCTTAGGGTCCCAAGTTGAAAATGATGTAGGTACTGAAATAGGCAAGTGCTCGTCTCAGTACAATAGACTGACTGTTAGCCCATATTGTGCGTCGCACTTTTTACAAGTTGCTGTACGTGGGTACGTGTGAGTGGATTTATTTAGGCCAATTTAGACAATAAATGTAAACAATTATAAATAATATTGTTACGAGCCGGGGTTCTACGGAATGGAAAATGCCGATCGAACTACCTCAAAACACTTTATTTATTACACCACTAATTTACACTTCACTATAAGCTACACTTAAAGTCACTGAATACTTTTAATCGCACTTGAACTCGCAGGTATAACTCGTATTATCGCTCTGGAAATACTGATGATCCGCCACCGAAGTGCTCCGCCTTTATAGTGCGGTCATTACTCTAGATTACTCTGGAATTTTCACGGAAGAAATATCGCGAACATTCCACACCTTCGAGATGCTTCTAGATAACACGTTACATAGAAGTACCTTGACAGAACATTCCCGAAAGACGTTACGTAGTAGTACTGCGATTTGCTACTAGATGGCGCCGAGTTTGGTAGTCTTATTACTCGCTACGAGATGGCGTTACACTGCCCCCTCCTAAGACATGCTCGTCCCGAGCATTGTCAGGCCCATAATATCGCGCCAATCGATCCACATGAACTATCTTTGGCGCACTTCTTGGACTCTTCCGTATTCGGTAAGTGACATCGTTAATCTTGGTCACAACTCGGTATGGTCCATCCCATTTAGCTTGCAGCTTAGGAGACTTCCCTTTACTGCGGACTGGGTTATGTAACCACACTAACGAACCTTCATCGAAGCTCTTATTGTTTGTCTTTCGGTCGTAACGGGTCTTCATCTTTTCAGACATTTGTTGACCTGATTGTCTGACATGCTCATAAATGTCATTCATCCTGCTGCGCAAGTCATTCGCATAATCAGTGATATTGCGTGGAGCGTCTGGTGGTATACCGGTTAGTAAGTCGGCAGGCAACCGTAATTCTCTTCCAAAGTTCGCATAAGCTGGTGTCACTGACGTGCTTTCGTGAACCGCACTTCGGTAAGACAAAAGAAACGGTTGGATGTGCTTGTCCCAATCTTTTTGCCTGCTTTCCACAACTTTTGCCAGATATCTCTCCAATGTCTGATTAAATCGCTCCACCATTCCATCTGACTGCGGGTGGTAAGAGGTCGTTCTGGTTTTGTGAGTACCCATGACCCGACACATTTCCTGGAACACCTGAGATTCAAAATTTCTTCCTTGATCGCTATGGATTTCTAGAGGCACCCCGAAACGACAGAAGACTTCGTGAACTAATTTATCTGCGACCGTAGTAGCTTCTTGATTAGGTATAGCGAAGACTTCTGGCCACTTCGTGAAATAATCCATCACAACCATGAAGTACTTGTTTCCGCTTTCACTTTCAGGAAACGGTCCCGCAACATCTAGGGCTATCCTTTCCCATGGTGCCCCAACGTTATACAGTTTCAGTGCACCTCTGCTCCGTGTATGAGGTCCCTTCACAGCAGCACAACTCGTACATTTGCGACACCAGTCCTCAACGTCATCGCGGCAGTGGATCCAGTAAAACCGCTCACGTATCTTCAACAGAGTCCTTTTTACTCCCATATGGCCCCCTGAACATCCATTATGGTAGAGCTGTAGCACATCTGGGACCTTAACTTTAGGGACGACCATTTGCAAATGACAGCTGTCTCCTCGAGCATTTTCCCATTTGCGGCACAAGACTCCATCCTGAATAACTAAACTGTCCCATTGTGCCCAATAACTTTTTGTGATTGAACTCATTGAAGCGACGTCACTCCACATGGGTTTAGGAGCACTTGCTTCAATCCACTCAAATATTGGCTTGATCTCTGCGTCGTCCTGTTGAGCATGTTGTAGGATTTCTTTCCATTCGTCGCTCAGATCCGTTTTGAGCATCTTCACAGGTATGGCTTCCTTTATCTCCTGTTTGGCAAAGTGCTTACGGTCTTCAGGGCAAGGTCTTCTTGACAATGCGTCTGCGTTGCCATGGGATCTCCCATCCTGGGTTTGTGAGATCGAAACCTTTGGGGCTCTTCTAACATCAGCCGGCACCCGCCACGCAGTCCTGGCTATTGTTCGTTTTCCCTGCTGTTGCTGGGCGGTGACGTTAGTCACCCTATCTCCTTGGGAACGACTTTCTTCTCTTTCAGCAGTCCGCTTTGGGCAACTGGATCGAAGGTGGCCCCTCTCACCACATGTGTAGCACCTAGGGCTATACCTCGTGAAACGGTCGCGAGCCGGTGATGCTACAACTTCCCTGACGCGGTGAGATCGATGATCTTTCCGTACGGCTTCGACCTCCAAAGCATGAGCCAAGCCGTCTTTGAGAGTCTCATGGTGCCCGAGCCTCACAGCAGCCCTGACTTCCAGGTCGTGGATGCCGTCGATGAATGCTTGCACCAGATTCCCATTGATGAGCGCAGGTACCGACTGGTATGCTTTCCGTACCAGCTTCTCAACTTCCAGGGCCCACTGTTGCAAGTTTTCACCAGAGCGCTGGACACGATCCTTCAGCTGCGCACGATACACGTGTTCCAGGTGAGCGTCACCGTATCTGGTTTCCAAGGCTTCTAGTAGCTGCTCGTAGGAAACATCGTCTCCGAGAGCTTCTAGGATGGTTAACGCCTTGTCTCGCAAACCCAATGTAAGCGCAGTCATGGCCTGGGCTTTGCTCCACCCGTTTGCCTTCTTAACGGCTTCAAACTGCTTTTTATAGGCTGACCATGAAGATGTCCCATCGAATGGCGGTACTTTAAATCCACGCGCTGAAGGTACGGCAGGTAAGGAAGTCGCAATCCCATCTCCAGCTTTCAGATTTCCCAGCTCTTTCCTCACATCTGTAATCTGGTTTTTTACATCTTCAATCCGAGTTTCGGCTTCCGTGATGCGGTTCTCAACATGATGAACTTGATCCTTCATCACATTCATCTCCTTGCCAAAAGTCGCTCGAAGATCTTTCATGAGGAGCGTCTGTTCCTCCTGGCGGCGTGCCTGCTCCTCCTTGTCGCGCAGCAGCTGTTCTTCCAACCGGCGGGCCTGCTCTTCCTGGCGGCGTGCCTGCTCCTCCTGGCGGCGTGCCTGCTCCTTCTGGCGGCGTGCCTGCTCCTCCTTGTCACGCAGTAGCTGTTCTTCCAACCGGCGGGCCTGCTCCTCCTGGCGGCGTGCCTGCTCCTCCTGGTGGCGTGCCTGCTCCTCCTTGTCCCGCAGCAGCTGTTCTTCCAACCGGCGGGCTTGCTCCTCCTGGTGGCGGGCCTGCTCCTCCTGGCGACGGGCTTGCTCCTGTAGCATCTCCATCAGCGCAGCAAAGTCTGGAGGTGCTGGCGCTGGAGATACCGTGGGCGGGCCTGCTTCCACCGTTGGCTGCTCCTGACCACACAACCTCTCCGGCGTATTACCTCCGAAGCGCCTGCTGTCCAACTCCTGCTGGCGCTGACCCCTGGTACGGACGCCCTCTGTGTCTTCTTTCGGTAACACCGGCATTGTCCAAATCCCCAATTCTGACACCAATTGTTACGAGCCGGGGTTCTACGGAATGGAAAATGCCGATCGAACTACCTCAAAACACTTTATTTATTACACCACTAATTTACACTTCACTATAAGCTACACTTAAAGTCACTGAATACTTTTAATCGCACTTGAACTCGCAGGTATAACTCGTATTATCGCTCTGGAAATACTGATGATCCGCCACCGAAGTGCTCCGCCTTTATAGTGCGGTCATTACTCTAGATTACTCTGGAATTTTCACGGAAGAAATATCGCGAACATTCCACACCTTCGAGATGCTTCTAGATAACACGTTACATAGAAGTACCTTGACAGAACATTCCCGAAAGACGTTACGTAGTAGTACTGCGATTTGCTACTAGATGGCGCCGAGTTTGGTAGTCTTATTACTCGCTACGAGATGGCGTTACAATATGTTGTAAAAACACGGCACGTGCTTGCCACGTATTTCCTGCCACTCACACGTCACTTATAAGTGTCAAACCAAACCACACTGTCAGTTATTGTGACAGTACCGTGTCACTTACGTCAATTTTACGTATGTGGCCACAGATAAGTTATATTATTCTTTGTGTAACGTTGAGTGTAAAGTTGTGATGCAACAATAAAAAAAAACTTTCTTTCTTTTCTTTCCAAAAACATAATTTATTAAAAGTTACAGAGACTTATGTAGGCAGTGTTCTTATAGTGTTACAGAAAAAAGGGTATGGGAACACGAGTAGGTTTTAAAGAAACGAGCCTTGGCAAGTATTCTGCGAGTGTAAATAAAATATAAAATAAATAAAATAAAATAACGTTTATTATCTTTGAAATTTTCAGAAAATTATTTAGATTCTTCAGAAGTTGGTGTGACTCTACCGAGGGTTCCAAAATGCAACGAGACTGAGAAGAGCCCTCAAGAAACTCAGCTCGGCTTTTTTCAAAATATTTCATCTTAAATCTAATACAGAGTTATTTAGAAAGGAGCAATTCGTTACGTTGTTACAACCAGGCCGCCTTGTCATCTAAGAAATCATTAATACTATAATAAGCTTTATGGCACAATTTACTTTTTATTAGTTTTTTAAATTTATTGACAGATAAATTTGCTATTTCGGTTGGCAATGTATTGTACATTCGAATAAAGTTCCCCGCAAAAGAATTACTCACTTTATGAAGCCTAAATTTAGGAACAGCCAGTTTATCCTTATTTCTTAAGTTTAGATTATGATTATCACTATTTTTCACAAATTTATTTTTGTTCTTGTGGGTATACAATAAAATTTCATAAATATACTGTGAATACACTGTAAGGATGTTAATATGCTTAAACTTATCTCTTAATGACTCCCGGGACCCCATTCCATAGATAGTCCGGATAGCCCTCTTCTGCAACACAAAGATGCATTCAATATCGGCAGCGTTACCCCACAGTAGTATGCCATATGTCATGATACTGTGGAAGTAGCTGAAGTAGACAAGACGCGCCGTTTTAATGTCTGTAAGTTGTCGGATCATTTTGACAGCATAGGCTGCTGAACTAAGCCTGGCCGAAATTTTCCCGATATGAGGCCCCCATTGCAATTTGGAGTCTAACGTTATGCCCAGAAAGACAGTGTCATCGACCAATTCTATTATATCATCCCTAACCTTAACACTGGTTTTAACAAGTCTTACATTAGGTAAGGTGAATCTTACACATTTAGTTTTATTTTCATTTAATAATAAATTATTAGCACAAAACCAGTGGACTATCCTAGAGAGGGCAATGTTTACATCGTCAAGTTCGCGCTGTCCACGTTTAACTTTAAATATTAAAGAAGTGTCATCAGCAAACAAAACTACCTCGTGGTCGTCTCTTATGAGGTGAGGGAGATCATTAATATATACTAGAAAAAGAAAAGGGCCCAAAATTGAACCCTGCGGTACCCCCATTGCTACAGGAGAACCAGGTGACTGTTTACCATTGATCACTACTTTCTGGACCCTATCACTTAAGTAAGAATTGACGAAATTCAAGGCCGTCCCCCGGATTCCGTAATGATCAAGTTTCTTAATTAAAGTCTGGTGCTGAACGCAATCGAAGGCCTTAGATAAGTCACAGAATACACCATAAGCATCATATGACTCATCCCAGGCCCTGTATATACACTCTAATAATTTAATACCGGCATCAGTGGTGGACCGACCACGAGTGAAACCGAATTGTTTTGTATGTAATAGTTTATTAACGTTAAAGTGATTTTGCATTTGATTAAGCATAATTTTTTCAAAAATTTTACTAAATGTAGGTAGTACAGAAATGGGACGGAAATTGGACGGATCTGAAGTACTACCCGATTTAAACAGGGGAATTAATTTACTAGATTTCATTAAATCAGGGAACACACCACTATCAACACAATTATTAAATATTATTACTAGTTCAGGAGCAACCATTTCAATAAAAGAATTTACTAAATACACAGAGATGCCCCAGAGGTCAGCTGTTTTCTTGATATTTAAAGATTTAAAAGTTTTTAAGATAGTGTTTATGTTAACTTTACTGAATTTAAATATAACGTTACAACAAGGAACGTTTGCTTTTAACAAAGATTCTGCAATGGGGGTTGAAGAGCCTAGGGTTTTTGTCAAATCTACAGGAATTCGGGAGAAAAAATTTTCAAATTCGTTAGCGACCTCGAAGTCTGATGTAGTTATTTTACCATTTATATTAAGTTTAAAATGATTATCATTTAATTTTTGTTGACCTCTTTCCGCGTTTATAATTTTCCAAGTAGATTTAACTTTGTCTGCACTATTGAGAATTTTATCACTTATATATTTTGATTTAGCTGCTAAACAATCTGCTTTAAACTTTTTTGAATAAGTTTTAACATAATCTAGAAATTCAACTGATCTATTAAGCTGTCTTTCTGAGTATAGTTCATAAAGTTTTTGTCTACTTTTGTGTATACCCTCAGTGGCCCATTCACTGAAATTAGGACTATCACTAATCATGACCTCCTTAGACTTGAATATGGAGTTGAACTCGTTGTAAAAAGAATCAAAAAATAATTTATACATTACATTTGGATCTAAGCCAGTGTCTAAGAATGGAATTTTATTGCAAAGTCCAACCCTCATACGTTCCAAGCGGTCACCAGTTATTGGTCTACATAATATTTTACGTTTTATAACTTTTTCTTTAGTGATTTTAAAAGATTGTTCTATCTAACACCTAGTTATGTGCACTTTCATACATTACTTTATCTTATCTCATACGTTTAGGTATTTTGACAAACACAAACTTGAAGACAACTTGGCACAACTACATGGGGCACACTAAAAGTTTTGCACTTCTAGCTAATCGGAACTATTTGAATTTCGAATGTTATATTTTTTTAAACGTTGCAACCTTCTTAGTAATAAAAAAAACAATTGGCGGGAATTCATTTGTCAATTGTTTTTTATCACACATCAATGTTCTACGTATGCAACGAAAATGGAATTAAGTCGAAAAGATTTTAGAGCGATGATTTTTTATGATTTTAAAAGTTCTTTCTCTCCGCAAGACTTCAAAATGCTTTTGGGAGAGAAGCACCTTGTTTGAGCACCGTGAGGCGATGGTTTGCTGAATATGAGAGAGATCGAGTTTCTTTACATGACGAATTTCGTGAAAGGCGGCCTTCAACTGCCGTCAATGAAAATAATGTGGCTACTGTTTCTCTTGTTCTGTTGACTGGTTCTGTTTTTCTTGGGATAACTCTAGATAGTAAACTACAATGGGGTCCTCATATCACAGCCTTGGCAGGAAGACTTAGCTCAGCTGCCTATGCGGTTAGAAAGATAAGGTCACTGACTGACGAAAAAACGGCACGATTAGTTTATTTTAGCTACTTTCATAGCGTTATGTCATATGGTCTGCTGCTGTGGGGCTCAGCTGCCGATATTGAGACAATATTCATATTACAGAAACGAGCTATACGAGCAATCTATAGACTCGGACCCCGTGACTCGCTGAAAGAACTATTTAAAGAAATTAATATTTTAACAGTTGCTTCTCAATATGTTTACGACAACATCTTATATGTACGGAAGAACATAGATCTCTTAAAAAAAAATTCCGATAACCATAGTTTTAATACAAGAAATAAAAATAAACTGGCAATGACAAAAATTAGACTTCATAAAGTTGGTAATTCGTTTGTAGGCAAATGTATAAAAATTTATAATAAAATTCCTCAGGATTTGGTTGACATGCCTCTTAGTAAGTTTAAAATAGTAGTTAAAAAATTTTTGATGATGAAAGGCTACTATAATGTAGACGAATATCTTAATGATAAAAATGCATGGTCACCCTAATCTTCTGTTGTTGGCCACTCGTATAATATAATATAAACTAATTGTAACAATGTAAACAAAACAATATTAAAAAAAAAATGGAAAATCTACCTGAGTTCCTTGTTGGTATCTTCTCAGGAGAATCAACTTACCGAACCAGCGAAAGAATCATTTTCTAATGGTTATTTATGTACTTACTTAATTTAGTATTTTTATAATATTACTTGACAAAATTGTAAAATTTTGACATTCATATGTGCTCTTTTTGTGCCTAAACTGAATAAATGAAATTGATTCTTTGATTCTTGATTCTTTGATTCTTTGTTAAGCGGTTAATTGAAGAAAACCCGCGGATTACCTATGAGACAATTCGAGGACTATTGGGGATTGGTATGAGTCAAATCCAGAAAATTTTACACGAAGAGTTGAAAGTTCGGTAACTTTGTTGTCGTTGGATCCCTCATGAATTGACAGCGGAGCAGAAGCGGGCTCGCGTGGAACGGTGCTCACAGATGCTACTGAAGTACGTCCACGGAAATTCTAATGCTGTTTATGACATTGTCACAGGAGACGAAACGTGGATTTATTGTTTTCCCGAAAAAAAACCGAAAAAAAACAGCAATCTTGTGAATGGGTGTTTGAAAAAGAGAACAAGCCAACAAAAGTGAGGCAGGCGAGAAACGTTGGTAAAAAAATGATCGCATTTTTTTTCTCAGCTACGGGTCTCATCTGTACAATTCCACTTGAAGATCAAAAGAGTGTTAATGCCGAGTGGTATTCTACCATTTGTTCACCTAGGGTGTTAGAAAAAGTTCGCGAAAGACGACCCAAAAGCCGCGTTCTCCTACATCATGACAACGCTTCTTCAAACACGGCCAACAAAACAAAGTCATTTTTAGCTTCCGAAAAAGTACAACTCGTCACCCATCCTGCGCATAGCCCCGATCTAGCACCCTGTGATTTCTGTATTTTACCCAATATCAATGATTTGATGAGAGGTTTCACTTTTACCAACTCCGAAGAGGCAGTGATAGCGTTCAATCAGCACGTAGAAAACATGCCTTCAGATATGTGGTCCTCCTGCTTTAAAAAATGGTTCGATCGCATGAAAAAATGTTTAAAATGTAAAGGAGAGTATTTTGAAAAGCAATAAACATAATATTTTGGTTTTAACATGTTGTTTTTTAAGTTACGCAATACTTATAGTGTGACCTATGTATATGAGAATGACGGAACCTACGTACCTAAAATTATTGAAACTAGTATCACCTAAAATACAGAAACGCTCATTCGTATCGTTACGATATTCATGATTGCATTGGTTTTTGTTGCGATGTCGGATGTCGTCTGCGATCAAGTAAATCGTTAGCGATCGTAACATACATTAGAGATCCGTCGCTTCAATCGGTCTGAAGCGACGGATCGTAACAACAATGAATCGTACCGTATATGGGGCCCTTAAGAAGTGTCGCTTCTCGAATCTTGTCCAAGATCATAAATTTTACTATTTATATCCTACTAATATCATAAATGCGAAAGTTTGTAAGGATGTATGGATGTTTGTTACTCTTTCACGTAAAAACTACTGAACGGATTTTGATGAAACTTTACAATAATATATTATACATCAATAACACATAGGCTACAATTTATAAAGATACGGCGACGGGAACAATGATCACGCGGACGAAGTCGCCGGCTACCAAATAATTCAGTCAGTTACGTCTGTACTAAGTTTTATCAAAATTTGTCTATCCGTTTCAGCGTAAAGGTAGGTACTAAACGTACAAAATTTGTCAATTTATAATCCTTTTTTTTCTTATTTCCAGATCCGTGGAGTGAATTTAGAAGAAATATTTAAGTCAGAAATAATTAATTATAATATAAAATCGTCACTATTCGATATAGTAATGTTGGCGGTCTGTCGGTTTGTTGTACTGTTGTTGTTCTACGCATTATTATATATTAATAATTGGAGTATTATTGCGGTATGTATATCTTCTATCTATACTACTATTATAAAGAGGAAAGATTTGTATTTTTGTGTGTATGTTTGTAATGAATAAACTCAAAAACTACTGTGCCGATTTCAAAAATTCTTTCACCATTGGAAAGCTACATTCACCCTGAGTAATATAGACTACTTTTTATCCCGGTAATGTGTTCCCACGGGAACCGGGAACGAGTAAACTAAATCACGCGGGCGATCAGAATTTGATATAATACACACATATCACGCCTATATCCCCAAGGGGGGCAGAGGTGCATTACACACCCACAATTTGCCAGTATTTTTAGTCCCACGTAATAGGGGGCAAGCCTGTTGCCGTCACCGGGCACACATATAATAGGTTATGTTCAAAATGGGCGAATGAATTTAATAAAAAGTAGCAGCTATATTGTACACTGTTTTCTATTCCAGTTGTCGACAGGAGGTACCTGTATGTTCTTGATATCCAAAGTGTTCGTTTATGATGTAAGTAACTTTTTTATTAACCGATTTTAAAAAACAAGAGGTCCTTATGCGACTGTATTTTATAAGAAGAACTTTCGTCTGGATAAACCGATTTTGATGATTCTCTTTTAGTTGAAAACTAGAGCTTCCCAATTTGGTCCTGTTTAAAAAATTTATAGTTGTTTTTTAGGGTTCCATAGTTCAAGTTTCGGAACCCTAAATAGTTTCGTTATCTCCGTCCTAAACTGTGAGTGAGAACTTTGCAAAATATCTTGTTAACCCAGGAGTGTGCCCTCCCCCCCACAAGGCTAGATGACGTTGTGTTAGAAAGACCAAAAATATTTTTTTTTGGTCCCACAGTGGCCCCACGCTCCGGAGCCAGTATACCAGGTGTTCCTAATACTGACATCCTTCACTCTATCTTGGGGCGAGGCTTGGTTCCTCGACTTTCGAGTTCTACCTCAAGAGTTACAAGCTAAACAGATATTGGAATCTTTTGGTAAGTTTTAAATTAGTATCTATATATTTATTACGACAATTTGTCTGTCTGTCTGTCTGTCCGTCCGTCGCGTTTTTCAATTTACATACATTTGCATGAAATATTAAAATAATCTTTTTTTTTTTTTTTTTCTAATATTTGAGGCGATACAAAGTTCGCCGTGATAACTAGTATGATTTACTAACTGACCCGGCAAACGTTGTTTTGCTTTAGGGGTGGACTACCCTTAACGTTTAGGGGGATGAAAAATAGATTTTGTCCGATTCTCAGACCTACCCAATATGCACACAAAATTTCATGAGAATCGGTCAAGCCGTTTCGGAGGAGATTAACTACAAACACCGCGACACGAGAGAGAATTTTATATATTAGACATTAAAAAAAGAGGCGGTTCTTTAGACTATATGTTTTGTTTGTTGTCTTTGGACTGAGTGAACAGTGAAAGTTACTACTTCTCGAGTGATCCCATTTCAATTTGGTCCCATACCTACAATTATTTGGACCCATTCCGTTTATTTGAAATCCGTTTATTTGTCCAAAATGGTTGTTTTTATTAGCCAATAATATTATTGGTCCCAGTTGGGGGGCTCGTGGTCTAGTGGTAACCGACAATGTTAACACATTGCAAAGGTTAAGCAACATCGAGTCAGGCCAGTCTTAGGATGGGTGACCATTTCTTAAGACACTGAGACCCCTCCGTGCCTCGGAGAGCACGTTGTCGCGTCGGTCCCGGTTGTCATACAAACATCTATGGCTGTCGTTAGGGGTAGTTGGAGCCCTAAATCAAACATCCTCGCGGTCTAACTACAGAACTTCGATATCGCCCATGGGTTGTGAAGGTCAGATGACAGTCGCTTCACGGAAAATATCGATGTTCAGCCGAATCGCAGTTAGACTGGAAAGCCGACCCCAACTTTAGTTGGGAAAAGGCTCGGTGAATGATGATTATTGGTCCCAGTTCAGTAAGACAAGACTCTTATAGCACACACATATCACGCCTATTATCTCCGAAGCGATAAGCAGAGGTGGATTACACACCCACAATTTGCTAGTATTTTTAGTCCCACGTGATAGGGGACAAGCCTATGGCCATTGAAAATGGCCGAGTGAATTTCATAAAAAGTAGCAGCTATGTTGTAATTTTGAAAAAAATTGAAATCCGTCGCCTTGTGATGAAATGTTGATTAAAGTCAACAAAATCTTACGTGCCAGCCGCTGTGGTACAGACAATTAAAGTCCTGGGCGTGAGGACTAATCTCTTATAGCATGTATACTTAATTGTTTTGTTCGTTCCACAGTACACCATGGGGCAAGTACCTCAGAACGAACGCCCCTGTTATACCCGGGGCACAGACCCGGGGCTAGACACTCGGATTACGCGGAATCCACGGTCAAATGGTTTTCTCCCGTAGAGACGCCGGAGTCGAGTCCCCGGCCGAGACAACCCGGCGAACAAGTCATTTTAACTACTGAGCAAGTGAGTTTTTTTTTTATCAATACATATAGTACAATTGTAAGTGGTCGATGTCTGTACATCGAAGATATAATAGAGAAACTGTTGTACTGGCTTTATGAACGCAATAGAACCCAAAACAATGGTTTTTAGATTTTTTGTCTGTTTGTCTGAATGTTTGAACACGCTAATCTCAGAAACGGCTTAACCGATTTGAATGCGGTTTCAGTAATGCGCTGTGGATTATTCAACTTAACATTTAAAGTTTGTTTCATTTCTATCGGTTCATAAATAAAAAAGTTATGTCGATCTAAAGTAACACGCAGGCGGAGCTGCGGGCAACAGCTATAGATAATAAACTAGGTATGCAATACATTCTGCTGTTGCAATAATTGAGCTGAGTTTGTAGATCCGGGTCGAACTCCTAAACGACTGGACCGATCTTTATGAATTCAGATATATGCACTCACGGTGATGGTCACTATGACCGTGCCAAATTTCAAAAAGATCGGTCCAGTCGTTTAGGAGGAGTTCGATCACGAACGAAATACACGAGTCGTCTAAGAAAGAGCTTCGTAAACTCCGCTCTATCAGTAACTGGTGATTAAGAAAACTATAACACGCAGGCGGAGCTGCGGGCAACAGCTAGTTTTCAATATTTCCTGCCATCATACATAGATGGCAGGAAATATTGAAAACTAGCTTCATCATCGTATTTATTGGACAAGCTGGATTACTCAGCATACATTTTAATTGGCGAATTCTTATGATTATAAAGCAGAAGAGTTTGTTTTTAATGCGCTAATCTCAGGAAGTACTGGTTCAATTTGAAAAAATATTTTTTTGTTGAGAAGTGCATTTATCGAGGAAGGCTATAGGCTATATAACATTACGCTAAGATCATTAGGAGCGGAGCAGCAGTGTGATAAGAACTTCCGTTGCGTACGCTGGTCAAATAGTTAATGTTATGTTAAAATTATGTACTAAAGAATTGTTCCTCTTAAAAAGTTCTAAAAAAAAGTCCGTGTTGTCATATATTTATCTTTTAAACTCACTATAACATATTTTATGGAAATGAAATTCGCCATCCAACATGGCAACACAGCCAGCATTCTGGGAACCTTCCCAGTCGGCAATGACGCGGAGGATTTTTTAAACGATATTTTGTGATGTAAATATTTTTAGTCTATAATTATGTTTATTTTGTATATTGTAATTCTTATTGTAAATAAATATAAAGCGAATTCGTTCTAAAATAATTATTTGCGAAGCTAGATGTTATTACGGACGACACGAGACGGGAACAATAATTACAAGCAAGGTGAACGGGAAATTTTCCATTTTTTTTTAACATTATTCTCTGGTCCACGCTTGTGTTGTGACAGTTTGTGACACGACCATTTCACTTACGTCAGTTTGACGTCTGTGGCCGTCATGACCACAGATAAGTTATATTTTTCTTTGTGTAACGTTGAGTGTTAATTGTGATGCAACAATAAAAAATATTCTTTCTTTCTTTGGTCTGTCACCTAATTTGAATCACTAGAAAGAGATTTGCCAATTTAAAAACGATACTCTGAAACCGTTAGTTGGTTAAACTGTTGACCGTACCGGATAACAGATGGCGGTATATGGGTTTTTTGAATCGCGGTATAGTTGCGTTACAATCAGTTAGCTATACTAAATAATTTTCCTGCAACCGTCAAATTGTTTATTATGGAAGCGTTAATTTTTTTAGGACGAATTTTTGTAGGCCTCATCTTATGAGTGCTTAATGAATAAATTGTGTGGAGGTTATTACCAATTCGTTAGTTTGACTTTGACGTTTAATTTGGTTGAAAATGTTTATCCAAGTCGAATTTTTCGGCAATTTGACTTGGATTCAATTGGACTTAATAGAAGTATCATTAAAACTGAATAACAAAACAAAAATACACACGCACATACACACATATCACGCCTATATCTCCGAAGGGGTAGGCAGAGACGCTGTAACGGAGATATCTGCTTACTACTACTATACCACAACGCATTACACACCCACAATTGGCCAGTATTTTTAGTCCCACGTAATAGGAGGCAAGCCTATTGCCGTCACCGGGCACTCTAGAAAGTGGGTTATGTCCAAAATGGCCAAATTAATTTAATAAAATAAACAGCTATATTACAATTTGAAAACTAAATTTGAAACCCTTGCGATGAAATGTTGAGTCTTGTATGTCAATTGTGTGAGTGATTGAGTATGAGTAAACACCTCTGATGATGCTATAAGGCGAAACCGGTCAGGGTTTACCAAAATTAAACATATTTGTGGAATGGTGTACAAGTGACATTTTTTTTTCAAAAATGTTTTTACTCGAATTTATAGTTGTATCGTGTGCAATCGCTGTGGTTTTTTTATGCACCTAGAAAAAGTCTTAGAGCAATCCGACTTGGATAGGTTAGGTTAGGCAACATAATATGTAGGTTCTTCGAGCAAATGTTATTTCGGCTACGTGACTTCAGTAAATAGGTTTCGACCAAATCATAATACAATTTGTTCACGAAGCACTCCCACAAAATGAGGCCAATAAAAATTATGACCTAGTTTTTTTGTTGTTTTTTTTTTAATTTCGCGTGACCACGGCCGCTCCCATGTCAATTGCTGCCTGCGTCTCTGGTGACACCAGAAACATTTCCAGTGGCGCCCGGTGGACTTTGGCCACCTGCGTGGCCGGTTCGGGGGGTTTCTGTAAGGACGGCGGGTGGCTATACCGCCGTCCTCAGGCCACGATCATGGAGGTCGATGGTCCTAGGCGTAGATGAGTCTGCGGCGCCCTGGCCGCTGACTGCGGAACTCAGCGGGAGTTCACGCTCCCTCTCCCTCTCCCTCTCGGCCGCCTCCTTCGCGAGCATGACTTGCTCACAGAAGGACACGGCCGCGTTCCACCTACTCGCGCTGGAGAACATGGCTTGAGGGCGAGAGGATATCCACGCCCAGACCCACTACGAGGTCCCGGCTCTGACTCGCCCACACTGAGCACTCCACTAACGTTCTTTTGTTGTTTAGTGTAAAGTCGGACTTCAGTCTTGTACTATTTGTAAAATTATTCACTATAGGTAACTGTTTGTAACGAAACCATACCGCGATTCAAGAAACATCTACAGCGCCATCTGTTCACCGGTACCGTCAACAGTTGTTTAACGAACTAACGGGTGTTTTCTTCAGAGGTTTCGTTTTTAAATTGGCAAAACTTTTTCTAGTGATGTCCATTGTCCATTTTATGATCGACATAATCGTCCCGTTATTCGGAAAAAATGGATCCTTTTAGTACCACGCACTCCACGTCCATCCATAAGGTGTACAGGCCGTACGCAGTGCGCACAAGATAGTTTTTGAATCTGTGAAGCGTAGTGTTGAAGGGGACCCGAATAATCGATTCGACATCGTGCACAGCAATTAGAGCCAATTGGATGAAATTGACTCAAGATCGGAGCGGGTGGACTCATGTGGGCTGATGATGAAATTATTGCAGTGTGACTACTGTAAAGACCAGATTCTCACACGTCATCTAGCCCAAACTAAGCTATAAGCTTGTGCTATGGGATCTAGACAACTGAATAGGTACATACTTATTTATTTCTAAATACATTAAATGGCCCTAATTTCATTTGCCATAATACTCAACAGACATAATATTATATGACATAATATTCATTTGCCCTACTGTTATTTGCTATATTAGTCACGTGCTAGAAGCTTTGTTTCCCATAAAGTCGCTTACCATAATATCATTTGTACATGCCCTAATTATCACATGTCCTAATTATCACATGCCCTAATTATCACATGCCCTAATTATCACATGCCCTAATTATCACATGCCCTAATTATCACATGCCCTAATTATAACATGCCAAATTATCACATCTCAAAACATCAGTGAGGTTTAGGTTAGGTTAGAACATGAAAGACAAGGCACGAGCCGAGTGCGCGAAGCGAGCATGCCGCGGCAGCGGCCGGCGAAGTGCAACAATCATTTGTCATAATCATAGCTCTTTTTTTTTAAGTTACCGCCTCTTGACGTGGCCATACTCCGTCCATTGCCGGACGTCTGGTAGTTGCGGTGGAATTTACCCAGTGGCGCCCGGCCGATAATCATAGCCCTAATTATCACATGCCATAACATCATTTACCATCGACATTGAGGTTTAGGTTAGGTTAGAACATGAAAGGCAACGCACGAGCCGAGCGAGCGAAGCGAGCTTGCCGCGGCAGCGGCCGGCGAAGTGCCAGAAAGCTAATAAGTAGGTAATAACTGGCAAACATTATTTAAATCCATTTTAAAACACAAATACAACAGCGGACTAACTGTACACGCAGTTATGGTATTGTCAATAAAATATCCCGTACAAATGTTTTGTCTACCCACCAATGTATTTATAACGGGTTTGTATAACATTTTAGAGCGCCTGTAGAAATATCATGAGCAAATGCATAGCTTGGAAGAAGATTCTAAAACAATTTATTATGGCGCTTAAATATCATGTGTAATTATTATTATGGCGTTTAAATATTATGTCTAATAATTATTATGGCAATTAAAAATATGAAAAATAATACGTATGGCACCTCGTATCTTATGGTAAGTATCTAAGTTTCGGGCAATTAAAAGTATGTCATGTATTTTAGGCCAAACAAAACATTCGGGCAAATGAAATTCGGGAATATGATGATTATGGCATATAATCTTCGGGCAAACAATAGACAACCACATTAAATATTGTACATCGAATACACCCGAACTCCGAAAAAATATTTGTGGATCACACAAGTATTGGATTCGACCCGGGAATCGACCCCGAGACTCCGGAGTCGAAAGCCGATGTACTACCGACCACGCCACGGAAGCAGTAAATGAAACTACAAAATTTTAACTTGATCTTTTTAAAAAAACGTGGCTTTTTTAAGAACGATTTTGCCAATTTCAAGGTAATTGCTTGATTTTCCCGCACATAAGAACTAGTTACTCTGAACTAGTTCGCAGTGCGGGACAAGGAAACGTTAGGTATTGCAATTGAGCGTTTGGGCCTGGATTTTTGCCCAGCGCCAGATGTAACCTATAAGGCGACCAGACACGCGCTCCGTAAAAATCCAAGTTCGTATCCTGCTCAATACCTCGGCGACACATTTGACATTTCTCTTCTGTGACCGTGTCAAAAGCACGTCAACCGCCATTTTCATTTGTTTACATTTAATTATAACCTAAAAATATAGACTATATTTATTATTAAAGTCGAAAAGTTTAGGTAAAATAGAATTCGATCAAATTTTTTTTATATTGGGTTCGCCAAATTTACACCGCCCGCCTGGTGTCGGTAAGTCGTAATACGTCTAGCGATTGTGGGCCACTCTCACAGCACACAATAGAGAGTGGCCCTCAACTTGACGACCCAGTGATGTGCCTCTTCGCGCCTCGCTTGAAGAACCTAGGTTTATATTTGGGAGGAAACACGTGCACAGGCAGGGCGTTCACGGCGGGCACTGTGTGGGAGTGGCATCTCTGCTCGGCACGCGTAGTTCGAGATCGGAAGGAAGGAAGAGATTACGTAACATTAGACCAAGCCTTTTCCCAACTCAGTTGGGGTCGGCTCTCCAGTCTAACCGCGATATTTTCCTTGAAGCGCCTGCAATCTGACCTCCACAACACATGGGCGATATCGAAGTTCTGTTGTTAGACAAGTCGTATTTTGTTTTAGGGCTCCAACTACCCGTAACGACTGTCGTAGATGTTCGTATGACAACCGGGACTGACGACTAAAACGTGATTATATGTATATATGGGGTTACAGGGGTCACTTGGGGTCCAAAGATCCTAGCAAATAAACCGAGGCCGATATAATCAGACTACAATTAGTGTCAATTGATCTTCTGTTGCTATTTGACTGGCCTCAATGTTTTAATGGGTATTAATATGGATTAACAAGTCTTTAGATATAGTGGCTAATGACTAGGATGCCTGTGTGCCTAAAGTAAATATAAGCTTGTGTTACGGAATCTAGATAACTGATAAACATACTTATAAATGTCTAAATACCTACGTATGTAGGTATTTAGACATTATAGACAACGAGATTTCGCCCGTGTGACAAAGAACCCCATGTTATACCTTATTACATCAGCTATCAGCCAGTAAAGGACCCGTTAAAATCGGTCCAGTCGTTCCAGAGATTAGCTAGACCAAACAGACATAAAAAAATATTTTTTAAATAATAGTACCTTATACACATACATAAACTTTCATATGCGTTTAGATAAACTGTTAATTTGAAATTACACAGCGACTCTTATACCTGTATGCATTGAGGCTCGTGGTCTAGTGGTGTCATCCACACATATCAGTGTGTCAGTGATGCCTGAATCATCACTGACACTGACATGTCGGGACACGTTCATAGTAAATGTATGATATAATATTTTGCACTGACACTGAACTGTGACAGTACTGAGGCTTCACTGATATGTGTGAATCGACTATAACTCTGTCCAAGGTCTCAATATAGTTTGCAATCACACGAACATTCACACGTGATTAGGATTTACCTATATTTTAAATAATAAAAGATTTTACCTTTGTATATCATTTGTGCATATCACATTAATATTTTATACGAGTAGGTCCAAATATTTGTTTAGACCAATTTTAGTAAAATCTAATACAGATATAATCTAAAGTCGTAATTTATGTGTTTATATGCTTCTTACTGGATAATGCTCAAATGGACAGACCATTTTTGATAGAATTTCGTATAGAAAGAAAATATTTATTACTCCACGTTATGACAAAGAAAAACAACACAACTCTATATACAAATGGGGAATGTAATTTTTGTACCCCTTAGCTCTCGAGAACTGCTTATGCTCCAATGATGGTTGACCCCTCTATGGATAGCCCTCGATCTGGAGGCAAGCCAAAAAATCGAAAATTTGACCTAGCCCTAAGGGGTTAAGAGCCATTTCACGTTTTCGCACGAATTTCTAATATTTTGAGCTCCTAAATTACCATAGTCTTTAATAACTAGAAGTTATTGAATATGCGCAAAAAATGGGCCAAGCCTTCGTGTTGACGTTTAATGTAACACATTTACTAAAAATAACTTATTTGATCTATAGTAATCAGTTTCCCACAAGCATTTTATTGAAAAACGGGCACAGAGTTGATTTCAGCGCCCTATTTCAATCAAAAATACTTATAAATTGAGTTTAAAAAAATACATAAAGCATTAGATATATATTTTAATCGTCATTTAATGTAACAGATGATTGAATTGTATTACAATTATTTAGTCAAAAAATAAACCATTTGGCCAATTTTTGAGTTTAACATCGCAATTTGATCGTGATTTTTGGCTTAAATACACAGTAATTACAAAAATAAAATTATTCCAAAATAAACTACGTTCATTAGAGAACCGATTTCTGCAGTAATATAGGAAATTCTTGCACATACTTTGTCAAAATATTGATATAACTTCAATCGAAATTAGAATAAATTATGATACACAAGCGGGCACCGTACTAAGACAGCGCATTTTGTGAAATGGCTCTTAAAAGTTATAGGCCAAAACCTATGGCGTGGTGAGGCGAGAAGCAACGCGCGAGACACCGTACTAGTGAATATAGAATCGGTGCCTACACGCTGATGACATCTACATACAAACTCAATAGACGATAGAATTAGTAGATAGTTTTGATGATAGTATTACCACAGAATAGGGAATAGTACTTACATACAGAACTTGCACTCCGACGTTAATTAAAGCACATTCTTTTGTTTACAGAGAACATCATTCGAACGTTAGGGTTGTCAGTAAAATAAAATATACAGGTTGAATTTTTCAAGTGGGCTTGGATGGCCAAATCCGGAACTATAAGGAATAGCGTAAAATGCTCAAAGAAGTCACGAGCTCGATTTTGATGAAACTTAAAATCTCATCATTAGATTTTTTAAAAACCTATAATCCTAGCTGGGAATCGAACCCATTGATTTAGAAAAAAAATTCACATCCTTTATTATTACACCATATGATAGTGTTGCTGTTAAGGATCAAATTCTGGGAAGTAATGATATACGGCAAATTTAAGGAAAACTTAGAATTTTAATAAAATTTCGGGTTCGTGACTCCTTTGAGCATTTTTCGCTGTTCCTTATAGTTCCGGATTTGGCCATCCAAGCCCACTTGAATCATTCTGTATACCAGCATAATTTGACCAATAATTATGACGTTAATGCCTCAATATCAACTCTATAGTCAATGCCGTGTCACAAACAAGCGACGACCCTTACTGATTTACAACTTCAAGTTGTCGCTGAGGTCACGTATTTTTTGCGGTTGTTAGGCGAGTACTACATATAAAATAAACATAGTAGGTATTTAATTATGAATGTAGGTATAAATGTAGCTCTATTCTATTCTATTCTGACATCCGGTTTAATACATAGCGATTAGATTTGCAACTTTTTTATTTCATGCTGTGCAAATCAGCAATGAAAAATCATTCCATTTCGAGTAGGACCGAAGAAATCAACTAGTATGTAATTAAAATAAGACCTTGGCGTTATTTAGTGCATTATGAAGATTATAAATAATAAGCCATCTAGTCTCAAACTAGGCAGAGCTTGTGATATGAGTACTAGATAAACTGATATAAATACTTAAGTATATACGTTTTTTTTTGTAAATACATACATATACACTAGCTGTTGCCCGCAGCTCCGCCTGCGTGTTACTTTAGATCTACATAACTTTTTTATTTACGAACCGATTGAAAACCAAACCGCAAATTCAAATCGGCTAAGCCGTTTCTGAGATTAGCGTGTTCAAACATTCAGACAAACGGACAAAAAAAACATTGTTTTGGGTTTTATTGCGTTCATAAAGCCCCCTACAACAGTTTCTCTATTATATCTTCTATTATATTCTCTATTATACTCGTACCATAAAAAATCATCTTAAGATACGAAAATATGAAATATTATTTATTATCTTCGTCGTGTGTGATAGTCCATTGAATTGTATGGCGAGCGATAACGTATCTTAAGTTAAAATATTATAGTATCTTAGCCGTGTGCAGCGCTCCTTAGCGAACTCTACTGCGGGTGACGTAACCTACGACAAACTTATTATTTGCGGTTGGTACAGTACTCGTATCTGGGGATCGAACCGCAAAATTAAGTTTGTTTTTTATCGTATATACTTTTCCGGGATAAAAAGTACCCAGCGTGGTGTCCAGGATATTAAAGAATAATTATACCAAGTTTCATCGCAATCGAACCGGTAGTTTTTGCGTGATGCCTGAACAAAGAGACAGACAGACAGACAAATTTTTTTTTATCACATTTTTGGGTTCGGTGTCGGTCTAGTAATGCCCCCTGCCATTTATTTTTTTGATATTTTCAATGTACAGAATTTTCACTTCTACAGATTTATTATAAGTATAGAATAGATAGGAAACATCAAATCCCGACCGGGATTCGAACCCGAGACTCCGGCGTCGAAAGCGGATGCACTACCGACCACGCGACCGAAGCAGTCAAATTATTGTTTTAATTAATTAAGCCAGATTAATTAATTATTAGTTGCACAATAATTAGGACGCGGTATCAGGAAACGTCTTCATAACGATAAGTTAATGATCAATTGGTTTTAATTAAGCTGATTACAGGCGGCTTCACTGGCATCATTTAGTTTTCTCTTTCCCAACTTCCACGGGAAAACTTTACCGAAATAAGAAGTCGCCTATTTCACCTGCAGATAATGTAGTTACACATTAGTGAAAGAATTTTCAAAATCGGTTCAGTAGTTACGGATTAATGCAAACAAACAAACGGATTACCCCATATACATCCCTGGGTTCTTTGAGCAGTGAAGAGGCATCACAGGCCCGCAACTTGAGAGCCACTTTCAATAGCACTATTTATTTATTCGTTTATGTATCCACATGAAGTTATCTATATATCTAACTAGTGGTCGCCCGCGACTACGTCCGCGTGATTATTGTTCCCGTCGCCGTATCTTTATAAATTGTAGCCTATGTGTTATTCTGATGTATAAGCTATATTATTGTAAAGTTTCATCAAAATCCGTTCAGTAGATTTTACGTGAAAGAGTAAGAGACATCCATATTTACAAACTTTCGCATTTATAATATTAGTAGGATATATAAAATTCTCGTGTGTGGTTAAACTCCTCCGAAACGAAACGGCTTGACCGATTCTCATGAAATTTTGTGTGCATATTGGGTAGGTCTGAGAATCGGACAACATCTATTTTTCATCCCCCTAAATGTTAAGGGTAGTCCATCCCTAAATTGTTTTTTAAATATTTAGATATTTTTTTTTTATGATACAGCATTAGAAAATACATACAACCCTGAATTTTCAACCCTCTACGATTAACCCCTATTTTCCTATTTTTTCGAGAACGTTGCGGTGTATCAGAAGATGTAGTGAGTAAGATACAAAGAGGGATGGAGGCTTAGATGGTTGGGGTACGTAGAAAGGATGGATGAAAGAAGATTGACGAAACAGATACATAAGGCGGGCGTGAATGGACAGGCAGGTAAGGGTCGACCTAATAGGCGAACGTACTTCGACCAAATCGGAGATGTTTTGACCAAAGGCCAGGTCAAGAATACCCAGAAGCGGAGAGCGTGCATGAAGATAGTTATGAAAGTGGAAGAAGCGAAAGAAGTATGACAGGACCGTAGCAAGTGTAATTCCAGTCTCGGCCTACCCCCATGGGACAGAGGCGTGATCATATGTATATATATATGATGTATACAGGGTTATTTGTAATTAACTAGCATCCTCCCAGGGGTAGGTAGCAGACATCATAAGTAACAACGTTTGTTTTACGACTTTTAATAAAACTGAATACATTACTTAATAATGCACTTTTAAGATTTTATTGTTATAACGCGACACTATTAAGTCTATGTTTCATTCATAAACTGAAGATCGGTAATAAAATTCTAAGTGTTCCTTAAATTTGCCGTATATCATTACTTCCCACAATTTGATCCTTAACAGCAACACTATCGTATGGTGTAATAATAAAGGGTGTGATATTTTTCTAAATCAATGGGTTTTAGTCCCAGCTAGGATTATAGGTTTAACAAAAATCTAATGATGAGTTTTGCTCGTGACTTCTTTGAGCATTTTTCGCTATTCCTTATAGTTCCGGATTTGGCCATCCAAGCCCACTTGAAAAATTCACCTGTATATAGAAATGGGATATTTACCCCCCTTAGCTCTCGGGAACTGCTTATGCTGCAATGATGGTTGACCCCTCTATGGATAGCCCTCGAGCTGGAGGCAAGCCAAAAAATCGAAAATTTGACCTAGCCCTAAGGGGTCAAAGGTTATAGGCCAAAACCTATGGCGTGGTGCGGCGCGAAGCACCGCGCAAGACACCGTACTAGTAGAAAAGAGAAGAGGAATACTAAGAAAAGATTACCAGTACAAAGGCACCACTTATTTCATAAGGAATCTCTTCCAATGGGCCAAGGGAAGGAAATGCTTGGAAGCCCTCTCACAGCACTATTTGCTGGTGAGAGTGGCTTTCAATCGATAGACGTCGTCTTGGCTTACCATCAGGTTGGCGGCGTCAATTTGACGACTTCAAAATTAATAATAAAAACAAACACTAATCTCTTTATAATATTAGTAGGTATGGGTTTTTAAGATTTACAAAGTGTGGATAACTTTCTACGTGGCCTATTTCGCCAGTCATATTTTGGTCCCACGTAATAGGAGGCGAGCTTATTGCTGTTTCACTTCTAATATATTTGCATCGTCGGACTGTCAGCAGGGGGGGTGACTTGGTTCCAGAAGATGTCGATAGAACACCTTCTTTTAAGTTCCGCGGCCGCTCTTACGTCTATTGCCGAGGGCCTCTGGCACCAGTGTGGCCTCTATCGGGGGTTTGGTCAGGTTGCATCCCGCGTCGTTAGGGTTGGGATTTTTTCCGCGTCTTGGGTTCTATCTGCTTCTGTAAGGACGGCGAATTACTATCCCGCCGTCCTCAGGCCCCGATCATGGAGGTCGATGGTCTTGGGCGTAAATGAGGCGCCCTGGCCGCTGACTGCGGAACTCAGCGGGGAGGGTACGCTCCTTTTCTCTCTCGGCCGCCTCCTTCGCGAGCATGACCTGCAAGGACACGGTCGAGTTCCTCCTACACGCGCTGGAGATCATGGCTTGAGCATAGTCTCCAGCGAGAGGCTATCCACGCCCAGACCCACTACGAGGTCCCGGCGCTGGCTCGCTCACGCCGATAGATGAGAACCCCGACCCAAATCCGAAAAGGATGGGGTGTCGTGGAAATAGCAAGTCTAGCATTGGACTAATGTGCGCTGATGATCATGAAATAGCCAAATTATCTAATCTATACGTGTGTAACAATAATCTACTACTTAAATATACGACTATTGGAAATCAGAGTTATCTAGGTTACTAATTATAAATAGATAAACATGCCCCCCCATGACTCTCGAGAACTGCTTATGCTCCAATGATGGTTGACCCCTCTATGGATAGCCCTCGAATAAATTAAATTTGTGTATTTATGTAGTTAAAGTTTATGTAAGTTTATTAACCTGAACTACAGTACTCGTATTTACTTCTTTCGCGTTTTGTACACATTATAAACTTAAGACTAACGGGTCTTTTACGCGATTATTGAGATATATACATACCTCTTTATTACCCGACGTTTCGGCCCTGTTACAAGAGCCATGGTCACGGGTGGACTGGCTTCAGCTCACGTCTTCAGTACTCGTATTAACCTGCACACACACACCAGCACCTGACTGAACTCACGTCTCCTCTCTCAGGCCCATTGGAAGAGATCTTTTTAGCGATAAATGGTGCCTCTGTAGGTATACATCTATATAATGTTTCCATTCACAATATTATATATACTGTGTTGTACATAAAAAAATAAATTTGGTGTTTCATAATTTTACTTTTAACTAGATAGATATGCATAGGTACATAACTTTTATTGCCTGACGTTTCGACCATAGCTGTGACATATTAAAAGTAAAATATCAACTACTTAGTTGAAAAATATACTTTTGAACTGGTTTACCTACTTACCGGTTTCTCCTCACGACATTCAATAAAGATCATTCTAAAAAAAAAACTTCGAGACTGCCAGTTTTATTTGCTCGGCATTGTAAACCAATTAACGGCCACCTTATTAGCGGCTTATTGGCGATTGTTCCTCCAGTCATACTCTGTCTTTTGATACAAACGCACGGTAATGTAGTTCGGTTTACGTAATATTTAGCGGCTTTTTGTGTTTAATAAACAAATAATTTGATAAAATAAACGTTATTGTAAAGTGAAGCGACATATAAAAATAAAATTTAATTCTATATTAGGTATTCTACATTGCGTTGAACATTCTAAATTTAAACCAATTAAAATAGATTTGTAATCCGATTATTTTTTGTGCTGTGTTTTTTTGGTGGCCAGTGTAAATAAACTGCTTCGGTGGTCGGTAGTGCATCGGCTTTCGACTCCGGAGTCTCGGGTTCGATTCCCGGGTCGAATCCAATACTTCTGTGATCCACAAATGATTGTTTCGGAGTTTGGGTGTTTTCTATGTATGTATTTAGAAATATATAAGTATGTTTATCAGTTGTCTAGATCCCATAGCACAAGCTTATAGCTTAGTTTGGGCTAGATGACGTTGTGTGAGAATGTCCAACAATATTTATTTATTAAATTGGCGGTGGAGAAGTTGCGCTTAGTATTATTTATTAAGAATACCCATAAAATCATTACCACAACATTAACTACCGAGATAAAAGCAGCCATATAATACAATCCATACAAACTTTCTCCACTTTCGTTGCGTTTATTATAATACCAACGGACGCTCTCTTCACAAATTATATACACAATCAATCAATCAATCAATCAATCAATACTTTTATTGCTGAACATGTTACATAAATACATTTTAGGAGCTATTTGATGATAAATAAACACATGTCCTACCTATTTAGGTATGCAATGACAGAAAAGTTACAGATCTTATATTAACTTATTCTACGGCCCATAGATACATACCTTAAAACTAAAAATACATATAATTATATCTTATAATAAAACACACTGTCTGTTTTTTACACGGGTGTCGTGTTACACTTCGCGTAAGGTAACGTGCCGCGAAACCGTCTATACACGACACCTTTCGGCCAAAACTCTTCCTTAAGGACACGTCGAGATGATGAGTCGGCACCCTAATCACGAACGACTTAAAGTTCGTGTTGTGGCGCGACTCTAACCTCTCGACTCTCAAGGCCCAGTTGGTCTTCGTCCTGATGTACTCCACGATCGCGATGTCCTTTGTGTGTATATAATGTACAAATAATAATACCTATGAGTATCAGACAACAGAACTAAGCAGGAGACCCAAAACATAATGTCACAAAGTTACAATTGTATTAATTCTTATAAATAGCCTCTAACACGCCTATATCCCCGAAGGGGTAGGCAGAAGTGCATTTACACACCCACAATTTGCCCGTATTTTTGGTCCCACGTAATAGGGGGCAAGCCTATTGCTGTCACCGGGCACAGTTATAATGAATGGATTATGTCCAAAATGGCCGAATGAATTTATTTAAAAGTAGCAGCTATATTGTAATTTTGAAAAAAAATTGAAACCCTTGAAAGCCTTGATAAAATCTTACGTGCCAGCCGCTGTGGCACAGCCAATTAAAGTCCTGGGAGTCTAGAACTATTTTACAACAATAATAAAACACAGAAACCTTCCTCGAGAACCACTCTATCCATTGGTGAAAACCGCATCAAAATCAAAAAAAATTATAATGTGATAGATAGACGTGCTTCATTTCCTTAATCTTTTTCATATTTGGCATATCATTATTAATGTATCCTTATTCAAATATACTTAGCTGAATGAGTATTCATTATCAGAGCCTTTAGTGATGAGATAACCTTATTTTAGGTTATAGTACAATCGATCACACAAATGTTAACTGCAATTTTTAATTAAAAAAACCGGTCAATTATGACTCGATTTAAGGTTTGATCCATGCTGTTGGAATTTAGTTATAAGCCTCGATTAATGTAGGTATATCCCGAAATTACGAGGGCTAGGTACTGTTTGTGTTTCTGTAACTGGCCAGTTACAAAACAATACCTATTAAAAAAGATTTATAACATTTAAAAAGGCAACTCTTTGGCTGAATAATACAATTTGTTTCATGTAGTTGTCATTTCTTTATTCTTTGTGGCGTCATTTTGAAAATTCAACCATTCCTCGTACAAGTTAACATACACACTTTTGATATTCCTATTTTATAATTCCGAATTTTTTAATTCCTTTATTTTTTAATTCTGAGAGGACGTGAGAGCGGCCGGCTCTCACGTCCGTTGCCTGGCGTCTCTGGTACGCAGAAGGACGCCCAGGACGTGCCTTAGCGGCTGGCACGTAAGATTTTGTTGCCTTTCATTAACATTTCATCGCAAGGCAACGGGTTTCAAATCAGTTTTTCAAAATTACAATATAGCTGCTAGTTTTTATTAAATTAATTCGGCCTTTTTGGACGTAACTATAATAAATATAGTATAAATGTGCCTGGCGGCGGCAATAGGCTTGCCCCCTATTACGTGGGACCAAAGATACTGGCAAATATCGACTGTCTCGGTGGCGCAGTGGTATTAGTATGCGACTGCCCTCCCTAAGATCCCAGGTTCGATTCCGGGTCGAATCAAATTATTTGTGTGATCCACAAATGTTTGTTTCGGAGTTTGTATATTTTCCATGTATAATATGTATGTATGTAGAAATATACACGCTGATTTTATCACCGTCAGCAGTATGCAAGGGTTCGCTTTCGGAATAATTTTTGAACCAACTGGCAGCATTACTTTGAAAAACACGCATTTTTTTTAGAAATCTAAAAAAAAATATTTAGTTTCTAGACATCAAATGAGAACCCGTTGTAGGGGACTCACTCTCTTAAATACTTAAGTTTTACAACGATAGTTACGGTACAGTCCCTTTTCATTCAACAATGCGCTGGCACAGAACAAGCATGCACCGCTCCCCGCCCCCACCTCAGCGTACCCTCCGAGTCCTCCTAGCCGTGACTGACACTGTGGCTCGCCTGTCCAGTAAACCTCGTGACAGCGCCGCGCGGGGTCATTGCTCCCTAACACATGATTTGCGCGGTACTTAGAAGTGCTCGAAGGATGGATGTGTGTGTGCGAGACGTGCGGCCTGGCGAGTGGCGAGCGCGCCTCCGCGTCAATTCATCAATGAAATATCGTGCTGCTACTAATGTTAAACTTGATCGAGTGAGAAGAATTACAGAAATTACTATTTTTTTTTTATTATTATCAGTACAGTAATTCAGATGTTAAAAAAGGAATCTAAATATTATTCCGAGAGCGAACTCTTTCGACTGCTGACGGTGATAAATCAGCGTGTATAAGTATGTTTATCAGTCGTCTAGATCCCATAACACAAGCTTATATTAGCTTAATTTGGGCTAGATGACGTCGTCTGAGAATGTCAAAATATTTATTATTATTATTATAAATTGTGGGTGTGTAATGCAACTCTGCCTACCCCTTCGGGGATATGGCGTGTTGTGTGTGTGGATGTGTATTATTTCATTTTTAAATTATTTAATAACACTAAAAGTTCAATTTATTATCCATAGTCAAACCTTTTTTTTTTTTTTTTATATATTTGGTTCGCCAAATTGACGCCGCCCGCCTGGTGGTAAGTCGTGACGACGTCTAGCGATTGTGGGCCACTCTCACAGCACACATTACTATTGAGAGTGGCCCTCAACTTGACGACCTACTGATGTGCCTCTTCACGCTCCGCTTAAAGAACCCAGGATTATATGTGGGAGGAAACACGTGCACAGGCAGGGCGTTCCAGGCCACTATCGTTCGGTAGAGAAACGAACGTTTAAAACGTTCGGTTCTCGCGAACATGCTATCCACTGTGTGGGGGTGGCATCTCTGCCCGGCACGAGTCGTTCGGGATCGGAAGGAAGAGGGTGGGATCAGATTGAAGAGCTCTTCAGAACACTCGCCGTGGTAAATACGGTAGAATGCGGCCAAGGAAGCTATTGTTCGGCGCTGAACTAGCGGCTCAAGGCTTCCCGTTACCTCCGGACAATCTATAATACGGATAGCCCGTCGCTGCATAGCGTCGAGAGCGTCCAGCAGATACTTCGCGGAGCCGTCCCAGAGGTGAGAGCAGTATTCGACGCAGGGTCTAATCTGCGTCTTGTACAGCAGACACCTCTGGTCCGGTGTAAAGAATCTCTTTACCTTATTCAGTATTCCTAGTTTCCGCGAAGCTAGCCCTATACATCTTTCGATGTAGTTTTTATTATTGAGCTCTCGACGAACGTCTATGCCAAGGATATCAAGGTTGTCCTTCATTGGTAATAATGCATTCTGAAGAGAGGGTAGGGGAAGGAAAGGGGATTTCTTCGCAGTAAATGCACACGCCTGTGTTTTGCGGGCATTGAACTCGACCAGGTTCTCGGTACCCCATTGAGAGATACTGTCGAGGTTACGGTCGAGATCAGCCACGAGTCGTCGTCTCTCCTCCTCAATCTCAGATCGCCCCGCCGTCGGACGAACCGAGTAACTCCCGTGCAGTGTGCTGTCATCTGCATAGCAATGAATGTTCCCGAGGGATAGCATATCATTGATATGCAGAAGAAAGAGAGTTGGTGATAGTACGGACCCCTGCGGTACCCCGGCATTCACTTGCAAGAAGCGAGAAGCCTGGCCATCGCAGAGGACCCGCACTCGGCGCTCGTTTAAAAAGCTGGCAATCCAGCTGCACAGTTGAGGAGGTAGACCATATGCCGGAAGCTTGGAAAGAAGCGAAGCATGCCAGACCCTATCGAAGGCTTTGGCGATGTCCAGGCTAATAGCCAAGGACTCGCCGTGCCTTTCCATAGCCCCACCCCAGACATGCGTTACGAATGCCAGAAGATCACCCGTTGATCGCTTTGGCCTGAAGCCGTATTGTCGATCATTGATTAGCGAGTGATCCTCTAGGAATTGCATGAGCTGCTTATTTATAAGGAGCTCAAGCACCTTGCAAATGACTGAGGTGACAGCTATGGGTCGATAGTTGCCTGGATCGGACCGATCCCCTTTCTTGGGGATCGGTTGTACGTTCGCCTCCTTCCAGACCTCCGGCACGAGCCCTGAAGAGTATGACAGGCGGTACAGACGCGTTAATACTGGAGACAACTCAGCTGCACATTTTCGTAGCACCACCGCCGGAATGCCGTCAGGGCCACTGGCTTTCCGCGTGTCGAGTGACCGCAGCACTGCCCGTACATCACATTGCCTGATAACAATATCAGGCATTGTGTGGCCACAGTTGGCGATGGCGGGGGGCTGCAGGCCACGGTCGTCGACCCGGGAATTAGCCGCAAAGAGGTCTGCGAGCATATCCGCTTTCTCTTGGGCTTTGTGAGCCAGTGTTCCATCTGAGTAACGCAGCGGTGGCAGCGAGGGCTGACAAAAGTTAGATTGCACGGCTTTGGCCAGTTGCCAGAATCCACGGCTGCCCGTGGGATGGGAAGTGAGCTCCTGACCAAGCCGCGCGACGCGCTGGGCATCCGCTCTCTTAAAGGCCCTCTTACTTGATTTTGTGGCCCGGTTGTACGCTGCTTTGAGGTGGCCCACGTTTGGGTCGCGCACAGCCCGGGCCCTGATCCAGGCGCGATATGCCGACTGTTTTTGTCGAACAGCTTTGGCACAATCTCGCCCGAACCAGGGACGGGCTCTGCGGATACTGGCGACATCAGTGAAAGGGATGTAATAATCCATCCCTAAACTGATCTCGCCAGCAATAGCAGAAGCACTATCCGAAGGAGCCTTTCCTACAAAGCAGCGCTGGCTCCAGGGGACGGACGCATAATAATCGCGTAGACCGTCCCAATCCGCTGACGAGTAGTGCCATAGTCGTCGTGACGTTTGTACAGGACGTGCAGGAGGTGACACCTTCATGCCAGCGTGAACAACACAGTGGTCGGAACTACCCAGTGGGGCTCCTACCGAAACACTGTACTGGGCTGGGCGACTCGTCAGCAGTAGATCCAGCAGAGCGGGCGCGTGATCTGACCTGTCTGGTATCCGGGTGATCCCACATACCATCTGGGTCAGACCGTGGGAGAGAGCGAACGCATGGGCGGCTCTACCCGCATGATCAGTCTTGAGGGACCCCAGCCATTCAATGTGATGGCCATTGAAGTCCCCCAGAAATACTAGGTCAGCGTTCGGGAACCGCACCTGCGCTTCATCAGCCGTCTCGCTGAGGTACTGGAAGAGCTTTGTTGTCTCAGAATCCCCTGTGTGGGATCGGTAGACGCACACGTAGATCTGGCTCATAGAGCCATGGTCTACGTGCAGCCAAAGGACGGAATTGGAGGGGTTCTCTAGGCAGCGCAACCGGCGGCAGCAAACATCCGCCCTAACGAACACGCACACCCCGGCTTTGTCTCGAAATTGTTCCTCGATGACATAGCCGGGGTAACACAGGTAAGACGTGTCGTCAGGGCGGCGTATTTGTGTCTCCGTGAGGAACATCACAGCGGGCCGTGCCGTCTCAAGGTGGTGGTGGACGGTATCGAGGTTCGCATGGAGTCCACGGACGTTAGTGAACTCCACCTCGAAATGTGAACTTGTGGGGTTTCCTAGGGCCGCTGTGTAACGTTTATTTCTTTTTTGTTGCACTGCCATTGTAGATTTTGAAAAAGAAGCGTGAAGACAGGGCGACATTTGGTGCAGCAGTAAGTGACAAAGCGCAGGGGCTAGCTTTGTCTAGAACCGTGTGGTTAGGTCGGAGCCGACTCGCCGGACGGAAGGGCTCCCAAACCCCCCTGATGAAAGGCCGCCGCTACCCCACACCGGTTACCACCCGGAGCGGCGATCCCACATCAGGATTATGCGCAACATGTGGGGCAGCCTCCTGGGGTGGTTGGCCCCAGGCGGGCCCCATGACTGTGTTGCGGGCGGCCGCGGCAACGCCGTTGCTAAGGGTCTCCCTGGCCGGCGAATCGACCCACACCACCCACACTAGACTCCGTTTCGCCCCCACTGGTCCCATGCCTGCTGCACCATACATCGCCCCGGGCACCTAGAAACCGTGTAGTCATAACTTCTTCTATTACCACCTGATTATGTATCAGGTTTACGTTCAATCGGTTCTGACGTCTTTGGCCAAAGTGCATGCTCGTCTTCTTTAAATTAATTTTTAATTTATTACAACGTGCGTGACGTACGTTAGTTTTTTTGTTACAACGTGACAGCGACCTTTGACCGTTGTTGAGAGGTCGTTATAAAAATTACTCGCCACCTACCGATTAGTTCGTAAATCTGCCGTTAGATGTCTCATCGATGCCAAAAAGTTAGTTAAAAAATAAGGAACATAGGTTGCAGAAATTCAGTGACAAGGGTCATTGGTAGCTTAGCTCGTAGGAAAAAGCCGCTTGGTTTGATTCCGGCCCGATAACACGAAATTTTCACGATTAAGTAGTATATAAATTTTCTAAACTAAAGCTACTTTTGATGGGCTTCAACCGAAAGACTTCGCATTATTAGTCTAAAATAATTAATTACAAATAATCATTAAGAAAATCCACAGCTCTATACTAAAATCTTACATAACAATAATCAAGTTTTCAAATTGAACACTTATAAAAACTGCAGACCACTTATGACTTCTGTAATATCAAATAGGCTATAAATAAACTCGTAATTAAATGAAACAAAGCACTCGTGTACGCGAGTGTGCGTCACGCGTCATGATAAATACACACCACAAAAAAAGAGAGATAAATATTGCGGTAGTACCATACGGTATTTAGTTGTGTGATCACGTGTCGTTTATAATATTGTAACTGTGAGTTAAAGACCGAAAATTAAATAAAAATAGTGTTAAATTAATCGTGTCTGTTAAATGAGAGCCCTTTAAATATGTTATTTATTGAATTCTGATTCTTATTATTTGTTGTTGTAGCGGCAACAGAAATACATCATCCGTGAACATTTCAACCTTCTATCACGGTTTATGAGATACAGCCTGGTAACAAACGGACGGATAAACAAAGGAGTCTTATTGATAGGGTTCCCGGGTACGGAACCTTAAAAATAAGTCATTGATTAAAATGAATATTGTGTTAAATTAAACTCAACTTAAATTATTGTCGGTACATTTATACTTTACTTGCGGACGCCTGCGTCTTCGTCTGCTTGACAAATCATATACCTACACAAAAACCTTCCTCGGAAACCGCTCTATCCATTAGTGAAAACCGTATCAAAATCCGTTGCGTAGTTTTAAAGATCTAAGTATACATAGGGAATGGCAGCGACTTTGTTTGATACTATATTATGATAGTTGTGGATAGAATGGTTCTTGACTCTTGAGGAAGGTTTTTGTGTAAATAAAGAGGGGAAAAACCGGGGGCGTCCGCTAGCAGGGAATAATATACTACGATATTATAAACTGGTACAGATACGAGTATACATAATGTAATAATAATCAAAGAACAATCGCTTGAAACTTAAAAAAAATCGAATTCGAAGTTTTAATTTTTTCGTAATTTTTTTCAATTATTTTTGTCAAGCAATAGAATAAATAATATAGGTACTAAAACAATATAGCCACAACAAAAATACAACGAATTTCATAAATAACACAAAATAAGTGCAATTAAAAACAGAAACAAAATGGCCGCGGCTCTTCCCTCTACTGCTAATGATATTAAAGAAGTCGAGAAACATATCGACGAAGTGAATGATGTGAAAAATGCCGAAGAGTATGAGAGTAAGTTGTCGAAAATCGGGTTTTCGATGGCCAGTTGGATGAAGCTGATCTTCAATTACAATTCTTCGGAGGAGGAGTTCCATGCTGAATGGTTGACGGTGAGTTTCCTGCTATTACATCATTATATCCGGCTCAAAGGACCATTTTCGGTTTATAACTTTAAAACATGCGTTTTATCTATCTATACTACTATTATAAAGAGGAAAGATTTGTATTTTTGTTTGTAATGAATAAACTCAAAAACTACTGTGCCGATTTCAAAAATTCTTTCACCATTGGAAAGCTACATTCACCCTGAGTAACATAGGCTACTTTTTATCCCGGTATTGTGTTCCCACGGGAACCGGGAAATCACGCGGGTGGAGCTGCCGCGATCAGCTAGTCGTTTATATTTTCCATGACTTAGATATTTATAAGTACATACATTCTTTTTTTTTGTACAACATACACATAAAAAAAATGGCCAAGTGCGAGTCAGACTCGCGCACGAAGGGTTCCGTAGCAATCTATAAAAACAAATATACAGCCTGGTGGCAGACATACGTGGACGGATAGCGGCCTTGGTAATAGGGTCCCGTTTTTCCCTTTGGGTACGGAACACTAAAAACAACACATATACAATACAATTAGCATAAGGTTCAGAAGGCTGGCTATTTTTTGGCCCAAAGAATAAGCATCGCCATCCAACGTGGCAACACAGCCAGTATTCTGGGAATCTTCCCAGTCGGCAATGACAAGGAGCATTTTTTAAACGATATTTTGTTATGTAAATATTTTTAGTATACATATCATTATGTATATTGTAATTCTTATTGTAAATAATTAGCATCAAGGGCACTTCTTATTCATAAAGGAAGCTCTTCCAGTAGGCCTGAAAGGAGATGTAAGGCCAAGGGTTATAGTTAGTACGACGTATGTGCAGTGCAACAAGTAAATATACTCATAAACTAACGAAGCATTTAATATCTACATGTGTAAATACACACTGTGCTATAACTTACACAATAGCTAGTATATTAAATTATACATAGGTCATTAGGCCACTCCGGAGATAAGTATAACTTGAATGACATTTATTTTTGTATTTCATGTATGTAATGAGTTTGCTTAAACTATTCTTAAAATAATAAGAAAGAAATTATAAATAGATCACAAAAACTGATGTCATCGGCGGGACTCGAACCCACGGCCTTTCCCTAACAGCTCCCAACGCTAACCTTAATAGCGCGATGTAGAAATTATGAATATGATATGAAGCAAAAATTCGATGTCGTCGGTAGTGGTCATCGTAGCTCAAGTTGAATGACATTATGCGAAACTGCCCAGATGACATTTGAGAAAGTGACATTTCGTGATGGTTTGCTTCAAGACCGTATAGCTAGCTAAGATAAAGAGGTACCAGGACTTGAATTTTTGGCGAGCGCGTGACTGGTAGTTTTTTAGGTTACCTCTGGCGCTGGCCAAAAACCCCAGACGCTCAATTGCAATACCCTTGTCCCGCACCGCGAACTGGTTCAGAGTAACTAGTCCGTCTGTGCGGGAAAAATCAAGCATTACCTTGACATTGGCAAAATCATCGATAAACGATGGAGCCACGTATTGTAAGAAGAAGAAGAAGAAAGAGGTACCACAATATCGTCAGAAAACACCTAATTATTTTATTAATTAAATCTTGATAAAATGAGTTAAGTAACCTCAAGTGTTGCTATTCTATGGATGGGTGACTATATCAATGGTCTGTTTTGTTTTACGGTCAAACCATATGACCAGTAAGGTAATCTCAGGGTTTCACCGCTCAGGGCAGCCTTAGCACCACTCCACTTCCTGTCCTACGTAAATGATATGAGCAATAGTATAAAGCACTGCTCTTGCTATCAATTTGCAGACGACACATGTATCTTGAGTGTTGACCAAGACCCTAAAAAAGCTCGTGATCTACTTCAAGCTGATTTGAACTCCGTAGCCAAGTGGTGTCATGATGCTGGTGTGGTACTGAACTCGGACAAAACTAAATTGCTGGTTATAAAATCACCCTATAAGAAACTTATTCCCCCTACAAGCATTGTCTCACATAGCCATATAGTTGCATGCATGACACAAATAATACGACATGCAATTGCAATAATATAGATGTGGTTAGCTCCCATAAGTACCTTGGTATGGAAATTGATTCCAAGTTCAACTGGAGTAAGCATATCGAACACGTCTGTAATAGGCTGAGGCAGCTTTTGGCTAATATTGTCATTGTCAAAAATCGTATCCAGTTTAAGGTTAAATTAATGCTATAAGTAGGTCGCAATATAAGTTTTGCGTAACTTAAAAAAACAACATGTTAAAACCAAAATATTATGTTTATTGCTTTTCAAAATACTCTCCTTTACATTTTAAACATTTTTTCATGCGATCGAACCATTTTTTAAAACAGGATAACCACAGATCTGTAGGCATGTTTTCTACGTGCTGATTGAACGCTATCACTGCCTCTTCGGAGTTGGTAAAAGTGAAACCTCTGATCAAATCTTTGATTTTGGGGAAAATACAGAAATCACAGGGTGCTAGGTCGGGGCTATGCGCAGGATGGGTGACGAGTTGTACTTTTTCGGAAGCTAAAAATGACTTTGTTTTGTTGGCCGTGTGTGAAGACGCGTTGTCATGATGTAGGAGAACGCGGCTTTTGGGTCGTCTTCCGCGAACTTTTTCTAACACCCTGGGTAAACAAATGGTAGAATACCACTCGGCATTAACACTCTTTTGATCTTCAAGTGGAATTGTACAGATGGGACCCGTAGCTGAGAAAAAAAACGCGATCATTTTTTTACCAACGTTTCTCGCCTGCCTCACTTTTGTTAGCTTGTTCTCATTTTCAAACACCCATTCACAAGATTGCTGTTTTTTTTCGGGTTCAAAACAATAAATCCACGTTTCGTTTCTTGTGACAATGTCATAAACAGCATTAGAATGTCTGTGGTCGTACTTCAGTAGCATCTGTGAGCACCATTCCACGCGAGCCCGCTTCTGCTCCGCTGTCAGTTCATGAGGGATCCAACGACAACAAAGTTTCCGAACTTTCAATTCTTCGTGTAACATTTTCTGGATTTGACTCATACCAATCCCCAATAGTCCTCGAATTGTCTCATAGGTAATCCGCGGGTTTTCTTCAATTAACCGCTTAACAGTAGCCACATTATTTTCGTTGACGGCAGTTAAAGGCTGCCCTTCACGAAATTCGTCATGTAAAGAAACTCGACCTCTCTCAAATTCAGCAAACCATCGCCTCACGGTGCTCAAACAAGGTGCTTCTCTCCCAAAAGCATTTTGAAGACGAGCGGCACAGTCTTGCGGAGAGAGAGAACTTTTAAAATCATAAAAAATCATTGCTCTAAAATATTTTCGACTTAATTCCATTTTCGTTGCATACGTAGAACTTTGATGTGTGATAAAAAACAATTGACAAATGATATCCCATCAATTGTTTTTTTTGTTACTAAGAAGGTTGCAACGTTTAAAAAAATATAACATTCGAAATTCAAATAGTTCCGATTGGCTAGAAGTGCAAAACTTTTAGTGTATAACATGTATAACTTCCTAGTGGAGTCATATATACTGTACGGCCTAAGTCGTACATACAACTCGTACCTTCAACAAATTTATAAACTTCAGCTACGAATATTGAAGAATATAGTTTCCGTCAAAATTAAAAAATAATTTTAAAATAACGAATTGGGTTTGTACAGGTAGAACATTGCAATGCTTAAAGCATTGCAATGTTCTACCTGTACAAACTTTATTTAGATATGTATTATTAAAGGAACAGTTTTTTAATAGTGATATCATTAATAGAATAGAACATCTGTATAAACCCGGTCCGTCGCTCGAAACCGGCTTCGAATTATACGTGGTAACAATACGTATGGTGAACGGACATCGGCATCTCTAGACCCCGGTTCATCAACAATGTACCCCCCGATTTGCAAAATATAATAAAGCCGTCAAATATTAAATGTAAACTCAAGTATCCCTTTCTTAATAATATGGAGAAATGATATAATGAGGGTATACTGGGTAATGTTTTCAACCAGTTTCCTCATAGGTAATAAGCTGTTGTTTACATGTAGCTATCTGATATTATAACTTTTAATTTTTTTTTTCAGTGTACTTAGCTTGACTGACATAATGTTGTAGATTACTGTAGTATTTAGTGCAAACCTTAGTGGTTTATTAATGCTATTTATAATCTAACTACTTAGGTATCCTATATTTTAAGATTAATCAATAAAAAAAAATCTAAAGAACTCTGGTACCTGTTTGACCACTAATACTATAAGACGCTTAATAGGGAAGTTGAAGGTCAACTCACTTAGTCTTTAATTAAATTTCAATACGTTTATCGCTATGACATTAAATAAAACCAGCCAGGTGTGAGCCAGACGCACCAAGAGTTCCATACAAATTAAAAAAATATTATTTTCGCAATTTTTCCTTTATCTGTGCTATAAGACGTTGCTTCTTACCAAATTTCAAGATTCAAAAAAGGGTCAAAAATTTGCAGAATGCTGTATCTTTTTATTGCGTTGGCTTAGAAGTTTGATTTTTTCATGGCTCCAATGGACAGTAGACCACTTGTTACGTGGATGAGTCACTGGCGAATAGTAGACGAATAATGTACCTCTGCCTACTACCCCTTCATGCCTTCAGGGAAACACGTGATTTCATATATATAAGTAGGGCAATTTGCCAAGAAATCTAAGCGTGACGTGTGTTATAAGTATTTAAATAATTATATTATGTAGCTGGTTATGTTGCTGTAACTGTATTAGCATTGGCATTCTGTTTCTAAATGCAGGCTCTCAACATTTGCACGCCGTACAGATAAAACATGACAGATCTATTTATTTTAAGACCTTCCATCTTGTATACTTATGTGTGCACACTCATGTTTAAGCAAATAAAGTTTATCTTATCTTAAAAGATAATAATTAACTAATTACTATATTTAGGATATACTTACCTAGCCTAATTAGACATTGACAGTGTTAACAATAAATCACATATCAAGGTATAATTAATAATGACGAATGGATTAACCAGGATTAGCATGTACGTTAGGTAGACTTTCGAACTAAGCGTCAATAGCGTCAGTGGCGCCGCGACTGTGACGCCGCGACAGAGCGACAGATAGATGTTCCGTACAAATGTATGAAATTTCAAGCAACGACTTTCAAGCTCAGCGACACTAACGCGGCGTCAGTGACGTCACAGTGCCGCTGTGCGCTGTCTTGTCAGACGCCCGCGTCAGTCGCTATAGACGCTGCGTCCGTGACGCTTAGTTCGAAAGTCTACCTTAAGAAAGAATATTTTGTATTGTTGCATCACAACTTTACACTCAACGGTACACAAAGAAAAAAACTTCTTCTTTATTTAAAAACGTGGCTCCAACGATATTTATCGATGATTCGCCAATGTCAAGGTAATGCTTGATTAGTTGATAGTCCCGCACAGAAGAACTAGTTATTCCTAACTAGCTCCAGGTGCAGGACAAGAAACGTTGTTCGGTATGAGAGTCTGGAAACTAGTCAAAATATAACTTATCTGTGGTCACGAACGGCCACAGACGTAAGTGACACGGTAGTGTCACAATAACTGTCACAACGCAGTGTGGTTTGGTTTGACACTTATGAGTGACGTATGTATGGCAGGAAATACGTGGCAAGCACGTGCCGCGTTTTTATAACATATTATTTAATTCGTACATAGTTGAACGAGTTGCTATTTTTTAATTCTGCGCCCCTAAGCTGAGGTCGCACCTACGTCCATTGCCGAGAGCCTCTGGTTAACACTAGGAGGAATTTGCAGTGGTGCCCCGCGGACCTGTGTAGCCTCTGTCTGCGGTTGGGTCGGGTTTTATCCTGCTTCGTTAGGGTCAGGTTTATTCCTTTTAGCCTGCTTCTGTAATGACGGCGGGTGGCTAGCCCGCTATCTTGGATGTCGATGGGGAAGGTACGCTCCCTCTCCTTCTCAGCCGCCTCCTTCGCGAGCAAGACCAGCTTGCAGAAGGACACGGCCGCGTACCACCTAGCTCGAAGCATGGTCTTTTTTTTTTTAGTTCCGCGACCAAGGCCGCGGCCGCTCTAACGTCCGTTGCCGGGCGTCTCTGGTTACAATCTGGTCTATCTGTCAGCCTGTGGTATCTTAGCTCCTGAACGGACGGACTAATTTTGACGCAGTTTAGATCTCATATAACACTACAAGTTTATATTACATTTACACTGGGCTGTGTCAAGACCTAAATGTTTAACCGACTTCAAAAGAAGGAGGTTCTCAATGCGATTTCTTTTTTTTATGTTCGTTACCTCTCATATCTTTCGACTGGATTTTGAATTTTCTCTTCTCTCTTCTTTTCCCAAGTCCTTTCGGTAATTTGAAATCGGTTTGAAGTGTTTTTTTTAATTGTCAACAGATAGACGAGTACAAGGCACAAGCGCACGAGAGTATGATGAACGCGTGGCGTATCGTCAACTTGAGCAATTGGACCGTTGAGAAGAAAGGCTCACATAAGGGCGACATTGTCGAGTCCAAGAAGACAGAACAGTTCGGCAAAGTTTATAGATTTACTGTAAGTATGAGGGTAGTATTATTATCTCGGGTCTCCAGGATCAATCCCTGAAGCTCTGCACAACGTGCGGGGCCGGCTGGCGTTCCTGGAGGAGATCGGTTGGCTCGAGTGAGAGAGTCCCACCCACACGCAAAACCCGCGCACTAGACGTGGACTTGCGGAGATCAGCCCGTGACTACAAGTACAAGGGTACTCAAATATTGGATAGAATCAGGCGTTACCTGGCGAAAATCCATGACAAAGCAATGGTAAGTAAGATGTTCAAACTTTTTAAAATAATTGCATTATTTTTATGTTACCTATTATGTAATATATTATATATATTGGTCATCATCCCCACTCCTCCCCAATAAAAAAAGGAAACACATCTGCCAATCGTGATCGGATTAAAATTGAGACCAAATCGCTCGGTCAAAATTCTTCACCTTCTCTTGTAAATAACGTACGAATTGCCGTTCATTTGTCTCGCTAAACCTCGAAAATTACTGGACCGATTTGGCTAATTTTGGTCTTGAAATATTCGCAAATGCGTAGAGTAGGTTTAATAGCATAAATTTTTATGTTCCAGGGTTTAGTGGAGTGTCCACCTAACTTCTTATATCAGGAGTTCAGGGATAACCTCACCAAGTTGCCGGACTGGAATCCCACCATATTGAAGAGTGAATTAATTAAGGTGAGTTGTCTAGTTTGTGTTTGAGTCCGAGACGCCCAGGACATTATTTTATTTTTATATTTTTGTGTTTTAAAACAATGAGTTTGCTTAAACTATTCTTAAAATATTAAGAAAGAAATCCAACGCTAACCTTAATAGCGCGATCTAGAAATTATGAATACGATATGAAGCAAAAATTTCGATGTTGTCGGTAGTGGTCAGAACATTCCCCCTGTTAGGGAAAGGCCGTGGGTTCGAGTCCTGCCGATTACATCAGTTTTTATGATCTGTTTATAATTTCTATCTAATTTTCTTTATTTTTTTTTATTTAGTTAATTGTATTTGTATTTATTTCTAAACAATTCACATTGTATCGAAATGTCACATAGTGAAAAATAAATAATACATGTCTTATTAATAATTGAAAAAAAAGTCAAATAGAATAAAATTAATTAATATAATAAAATTATATCAAAATAGAACAAAAGTAATTAACAAAATAAAATTATGAAATCGGAAAAAGAATAAAATTAATTAACAGATTAAAATTATTGTATCAAAAATAGAATAAAATTAATGTCAGGTAGTTAATAACTACAACTGTTACATAATAATAATACAATAATACAATAATACAATAATACAACTCACAATAAAAAAAAATTATCCTATAAAATAGTCAACCGAGTACAATTTCACATACAACATCAGTCATTACAGGTATCTACTTATCCCAATGCGACAGTGTAGTGATATTAATATATTATAAAAAAATACATACTCTAAACAATCTTACAAAATAATGACTCGTAAATAAATTAATTCAATAAATCCATAATGCCTAATTGAAAATAATAAATCAATAAGAAAACTCAAAACAATAATCCACTATTTTAATCCTATCCTATCGTACTAATATTATAAACGCGAAAGTTTGTGAGTATGTATGTATGGATGGATGGATGTTTATTACTCTTTCACGTAAAAACTACTGAATGGATTTTAATGAAACTTTACAATAATATGGCTTATACATCAGAATAACACATAGGCTACAATTTATAAAGATATTGTGTGAATTATTCAAAATATGACGATAAGTGTCAAGTAAGTAGAAAGCGACGATGACAAACCGAGTGCGCGATACTACGGGAACGGGAAAAAAACCAAATTACCACGCGGACGAAGTCGCGGGCGACCACTAGTAATAACTAAAAATCAAAATTCAATAAAACAATAGTTTAAAACAATTTCAATAAATAATAATAATTCTTAAAAATTACACACACACATATCACGCCTATATCCCCGAAGCGGTAAGCAGAGATGCATTACACACCCACAAATTGCCATTATTTTTAGTCCCACGTAATAAGGGGCAAGCCTATTACTGTCACCGGGCACAAATATAATGGGTTATGCCCAAAATGGCCGAATGAATTTAATAAAAAGTAGCAGCTATGTTGTAATTTAAACAAAAATTTAAACCCGTTGCCTTGCGATGAAATGCTGATGAAAGACAACAAAATCTTACGTGCCAGCCGCTGTGGCACAGACAATTACAGTCCTGGGCATCACGGACTAAGCATGTCCGTCTCGGACTAAAAAATAATAATCCTAAACAATAATTTAATAATATTATCTAATAATTAAATACGATAATAATTCCTTTAAAATTTGTTCAGTAATCGATCTCACACATATTCAAAGTAAATCGGCATAGTACAGATGCGAATAATGTTAATAATATTTTAAATGATATTTCAAATTAGTTTTCTACAAACAACCTATTGTTGAATGCAGAAAAGACCAAATGTGTTAAATATACAATGCCCAATGTCAGACAAAGGTTAGAATTTGTAAATAACACTACCTTTTTAGGAATAACAATAGATTCTAAATTACAATGGGGTGACCATATCACTATTTTAGCTAATAAGCTTAGCTCTGCTGCATATGATGTGAGACGGATTAGGCAGTTGACAGATGTAGCTACTGCTAGGCTAGTTAACTTTGGTTACTTTCATAGTTTGATGTCCTATGGAATACTACTTTGGGGAAATGCGACAGATATAGAAACAATTTTTATATTACAAAAGAGGGCAGTCCGTGCCATTTATTGTTTAGGTAAGAGAGATTCTCTTAGGGAGCTATTTAAAGATATAAATGTTTTAACTGTAGCTTCCCAATATATATTTCATAACATACTGTATGTCAGGAAAAATATATCTACCTATACTAAAGTAAGTGACGTTACGGACAGAAATCTACGTAATAAAAATAAACTACTCCCTCCGTGTTATCGGCTTAGCAAGGTTAGTCATTCTTTCAAGGGGGAAGGTATACGCTTTTATAATAAATTGCCTGAATCGGTCCTTTGTATGCCCGACAATAAATTTAAAACCTTTATAAAGACCACTTTATGTCAAAAAGCATATTATAAGACAGTTGATTACCTTAACGATAAAAGTGTCTGGCTTGAGCATGGTGCAGGCGCCTCCTAAAATGCCGTAATTGTAGCATATTTTGTACTTAGGTGACTATAATTTTTATATATTTTTTTTTGTGCATTGTACACGCTTTTTGATTGTGACACGAGACCAATGTACATTCGTCCACATTTATTTAGTCTTAAGAAAATGTGTAAATGAGCCAATTATTAAAAAAGAGTAACCGAGAGTTTTATTGCCAGGTTCTTTCTCTCGGTTCTGCTTATTGCTTTGCTAATCTGGCAGTACATGTAAATATAGTAGCAATGACATTTTTTTTATTTTAAGTACTTACTGACGTTTTTAAGAGCCATTTAGTGACCTATACAAATAAATAAATCATTTCATTTCACAAAATTTTTAAATTTTAGACATCTTAAGATTTAGATTATAGCACAACACAAATAATCCTATTTTGGTGCGTTCACCCAAACAACAAGTAAATACTTTAATTGGCAACACTGATGCGGTCATCTAGGTATTTTTGATCTAAGCTCAGCTCAGTTTTTTGCAACAGCAGCATGCATTGCGTACCTAGTTTAAATACATTTCATTTCTTTTCCAGGATATAGGACCTGGCGTAGACCTATCCTACCAGGTGACGGCAGGTGGTGGTCGAGGTATCATCGCGCCCAGAGATTTTGTCATACTTCGTCGTTGCGCGGGTTTGACCAAAGATGGCGCTATCACAGAGAATAGCCCATACAGTTACATTTCCGCCGGGGTCAGTGTCACTGTACCCGGGTACCCACCGCATAGGGATCTTGTTAGGTAAGTATTTTACTGAGATTTTTCACTATGTATATGATGATATTATTATAGTTTCAAAACTGCAAACTGCTGTTTAGTCCGAGACGCCCATTAGTCCTAGACGCCTAGGACTTTAATTGGCTGTTCCACAGCCGGCTGGCTTCATTGCAAGGCAACGGGTTTAATTTTTTTTTCCCGAATAACAATAAAGCAGCTACTTTTTATTAAATTCATTCGGCCTTTTGGATATAACACATTATAAATGTGCCCGGTGACGGCAATAGGCTTGCTCCCTATTACGTAGGACTAAAATACTGGCAAATTGTGGGTGTATAATGCACCTCTGCCTACCCCTTCGGGCGTGATATGTGTATGTGTGTTCAAAACTGCATTAGAATCTATGATTATTGAGTAGAAACAGCGGTGAAGAGAAACATTATTTCAACTTACTTTCAATATACATAATAGTAGATGAAGATACTATTTAAAAACTATACTCATCATTCACTGAGCCTTTAACCAACTTAGTTAGGGTCGGCTTTTCAGTCTAACTGTGATTTGGCTGAACTTCGATATTTTCCGTGAAGCGACTGCCATCTGACCTTCACAAACCCATGGGCGATATCGAAGTTCTGTAGTTAGAACACGAGGATTATGTTTTAGGGCTCCAACTACCCCTAACGACTGCCATAGATGTTCTTATGACAACCGGGACCGACGCGACAACGTGCTCTCCGAGGCACGGAGGGGTCTCAGTGTCTTAAGAAACGGTCACCCATCCTAAGACCGACCTGACTCGATGTTACTTAATCTTTGCAATGTGTTAAAATTGTCCGTTACCACTAGACCACGTGCACCTTAGGAATAGTGCTTTGTTTACTCTTATGTCGAAAAGTTCTAATTATGATTTATTTTATTTTATTTTTTTATATTTGGTTCGCCAAATTGACGCCGCCCGCCTGG
>OY748315.1:8722882-9047449 GCA_963556515.1 Nudaria mundana
TATTGTTAAAATTCGGAACTCCCACTCGCACAAAAACCTTCGAGGGTTAAGCGAGTGGATATTATGCATGCAGACTGTATTATTATAGGTAATGTTTTGGTTAATGCATAAAATTAAAAAATCCCCACTCTATTAAATTCTTCTAATGTAAACAAACTTAGAGCATTCTTTCGTTGTTCTATTGCGTTCTTGGAATATTCTAAGAATGCTCGCTTCGCTTGATGTAAACGGCGCTAGAGCTTGCGAAAAGTTGCTTAGAACGTTCTAGCGTGTTGGGACGTGCTCGCTTCCCGGAGCGGTCTCTTCAAAGCGTTCTAGTGTTCTTGCGAATTGGAATACATACTATAATTATAATACATAGATTTAGTTATGGATTGGTCTCAAGAAAAATGTCTTTTAATGATAGAAGTCCACCAAAATTTCAGATGTCTGTGGGATCCGACTTTTGAACACTATAAAAATACAACTCGGAAACAAGATGCTTATAACATAGAATACGCATACAGCTGCTCCAAATTCAAGATTTGTTTTTATCAAGCAAATTAGTATACTAATGATGTAATTACACTTGTAACAACTGTGCATTCTAGAGGGATTTACATCGAGCGAATGCTAATTCTATCCCCACTCTTTCTAGGTTCTTGGTTCTCATTCTTGCTCGTTGATATTTTAATGTAAATACTAAAAAAGGAGCATTCGTTTACACTAAAGAATGCTCTAGTTCTAGCTCTAGCTCTTTGTTCGTTTGGTTTAAATCCACCTTGACAGTGTTTATTCTTCTGTGCTTAAAGGAAACCTTGGGAAGAGTCGATTAAAACCCGACTGCACTTTTTTTTTTTTTTTTTTTTTTTAATTCCGCGGCCCAAGGCCGCGGCCGCTCTAACGTCCGTTGCCGGGCGTCCCTGGTTACTAGCAGAGGGTATGTCCAGTGGCGCCCGGCGGACTTTGACCACCCCTGTGGTCTCTGCGGGTGTTTGGTCGGGACGAGAATCCCGCGTCATTGGGGTCGGGTTTTATCCCGCGTCAGTGAGTGAATCTGGTTGCGTGCTATGGGGCAAAGGCCCCGCAGCACGCAACCCTTCTAGCCTGCTTCTGTAAGGACGGTGGGTGGCGATCCCGCCGTCCTCAGGCCCCGATCATGGAGGACGATAGTCTTGGGCGTAGTCGCGTAGTCTGGGGCGGCCTGGCCGCCGACTACGGAACTCGGCGGAGAGGGTACGCTCCCTCTCCCTCCCGGCCGCCTCCTTCGCGAGCATGACTTGCTCGCAGAAGGACACGGCCGCGTTCCACCTACTCCCGCTGGATACCATGGCTTGAAGCATGGTCCCCAGCGAGAGGGTATCCACGCCCAGACCCACTACGAGGTCCCGGCGCTGACTCGCCCACGCTGAGCACTCCACCAACGTGTGGAGTGCGGTGTCGTCGTCGGAAACCTCGCAGTGTTGACACCGGGGTGTGACCTCACGATGCATGCGAAACAGATAGCTACCGAAGCATCCATGCCCGGCAACCATCTGCGTCGCACGGTACGTGAGGTCACCATGCTGCCTCTGCAGCCAATCGTCCATGATCGGTCTCACCGCCGCGATGAAGATGGCACCCCCCTTGGGTTGCTCAAGTCGCACCCTCCATGACTCCATGAGATCCTGGCGGAGTTGGGACCGCTGGTCCTCGATTTCTCGAGACGCAGGCCTGTGGTCCCGCTCCAGCGCCTCCTTGCGCCATTGGAACAATGACGCAAGGGCTCTCGCTTCCAGGTCCCATGGAGGGGTCCCGGCTAGGAGACATGCAGCCTCTCCGGAGATCGTGCGGTACCCCCGTACGGTTCTGACGGCCAAGGTTCTAAGTGGTCTGTTTAACAGAGTCACGTTCCCCTTGACCGCCAACCTATCCGCCCATACGGGAGCCCCGTATAGGGCCATACTCCGCACGATCCCCAGGTACAGTCTCCTGCAGGAGGCGTTGGGTCCCTTTAGGTTGGGCATCAGTCGCGAAAGCGCGACCGATGCCTGCGTCACCTTGGGGACCAAACTTCGGAAATGTGGTCCGAAGTTCCATCGGCTATCAAGTACGATCCCTAGGTACTTCATCGAGGGCTTGATGCCGATGCTAACGCCTCCCACATTTATGCTGGAACCTTCTGGTGGACCGTTCCGAGGTCTGTGAAAACACAGAACCTCGGACTTGTGCAAGGCCACCTCCAGTCCCAGCTGCCGTATCCGACCCACGACTCGAGCAACACCCGTCGTGACCTTGAGTGCTGCCTCCTGGTACGTTGCACCCCGCGCCGTGACGAGGGTATCGTCGGCGTAGCACGTTACGCCGACACCCCTAGGCAACGCACCCCGCAGCACCCAGTCGTAGCCGATGTTCCACAGAAGCGGCCTCAGGACTGACCCCTGCGGAACACCGCACGACACATCTCGCCGAGCTGGCCCGAGCCAGCTGGGGAAAGCTATGGCCCTCTCCGAGAGATAGGCCCCGACAATACGACGGAGGTAGAGAGGCGTTTCGTGATACACGAGCGCCTCCCTAACGCAGCTCCATGGCAAGGTGTTGAACGCGTTGGCGATGTCAAGAGACACCGCCACCACCACCTTGCCCTGCGAGACTGCTTCCTCCGTCAGGCTCTTCACGCGCATGATCGCGCTCACGGTGGAGCGTCCCCGACGGAAACCGAACTGGTTATCCGCCAGGTCTGGCCCCACACTCGTGAGATGCTCGACGAGGCGTTCCGCGATAATGCGCTCAAAGAGCTTACACACCTCGTCGAGCAACACGATCGGCCGGTATCCGGACGGTGAGTCCACCGGCCGCCCCGCCTTACGGATCAGGACCAGTTTCCCCGTCCTCCACACCTTGGGAAACTGGCCCCTTTCGATGCATGCGCTAAAGAGCCCCATCAGTCGAGGCCCGAGTTCTTCGAGGGCCAGGACCCATGCACGGCCAGGAATGCCGTCGGGTCCGGGGGCAGTGATTTTCCGGCGTTTAAGCCGGAGTACTGCCGCACCTAGCTCCCCCACCCTGACTTCGGGTACGTCGTCTTCGCTGGTGCTATCCGCGTCGGGCAGAGACGGAGCCATGCGCGGAGGGACGTGCTCCTCCGCGCTCGTCGGAAACAGGGAGCCCATGACCCGCTCCAGCTGCTGCGGCTGGAGACTCTGGGTCAGTGGGGACGCCCTAGGTCGGAGTTTCTCCCTGACCTGTAGGTACGGGCGCCCCCATGGGTTCTGCTGCAGGGTCTCCAGGAGCTCCTCGCGGGCCGCCGTCTTGGCCCGCTTTATCGTCTCCTGGAGATTACCTTTAGCCTCCCTGTATGCCTGAAAAAGCTCCGCCTAACCCGACTGCACTTATAATATAGGCGGGACAGGAAATATATTTTGTTCTTGCTATTTATATGTCTAGTAATACTATATAATCAAACAATACAGACTGAGGGCGTTTTCACATTGCACGATATCGTGGAATTTATCGTGGCGATATCGTGGCGTCACGGAATAGAGTAGCAATTTACTATCACTTTAATGCAAACCTATGCTTCGGTGGCGTGGTCGGTTGTGCATCCGCTTTCGACGCCGGAGTCTCGGGTTCGATATCCGGTCGGGACAAACTTTGTGTGAAGACAGACATGTTTGAACCGAAGTCTGGTAATTTCATTTATTTTTTTATTTATTTATTTAAGAATTGCCAACATTTGCTAACACTCTTACATGTACATTATACAAAGTATGATATATATATTTATATATATATATTGATAAATGTTACAAACAATTATAGGCAAATACAGAATGCAACAAAGATAGATACAAGAAAAAAAAAAGATAAGTTTAGTTGTGCCTACAGAACACAACTTAGATAAAATATATAAAATTAAGACAATGCTAAGGTACATTATTAACATTATCCATGTAGTAGTTCAAAAGTGTGGATCGGAACTTTCCGTACGAATCAGCACATATATCCACGAGATCACTACACTCATTGGCAGTCCGTGAGAGTCTATAGGCAATGGCGAGTTGGCTCCAAAGACCGTTCTACGTAGCGGTGGATGGAAAGGTGTTCTGTGACGAGGATATCTAGCTGGGGCACGAATATTAATATCATTTAACAGTTGTGGACAGCTAAGCATGTTATGTAATATTTTATACATGAAAATACAATCGCCATATCATACTAAACCGCTTCAATCTACCAGCGTAAGATGTTCTTTTTTTTATTGATTGGCTATACGATAAATACCATAAAAATCGCTTCTGAATGCGTTCTATACGGATCGCGTGAACTGCAAAGTGGGGTCTCCAGACTACGCTACAATATTCCAAAGTACTACGCACCAAACTGCATTCATATGTATAATATGTATGTATTTACAAAAAAAAATGGTATATAGGTATTTATTTCAGATTATCTAGTACTCAAATCACAAGCTCTATTTAGTTTGAGACTAGATAGCGTTGTGTGAATTGTCCTAACATATTTATTTATAATTATTTATTGAATAAAACTAATTCTCAGGACCAGAAGACTGGCTATTTTCTGGCCCAAAGAATAAGTATCGCCATCCAACGTGGCAACACAGCCAGCATTCTGGGAACCTTCCCACTTCCCACTCGGCAATGACGCGGAGGGTTTTTTAAACGATATTTTGTAATGTAAATATTTTTAGTATATAATTATCATCATCTACCTGCCCTTATTGCAATTATTTGGGGTCGGCGCAACACGTCTTTCTCCTCCACACATCCCTATCTGACGTCATCTCTTCAGTCACTTCTCACCTTGTCACGTCCTCTTTCACACATTCCATCCATCTTTTCTTTGGCCTACCTCTACTTCTTAAACCCTCTACAGTCATACTTTGCACCTTTCTTATCACATAAATATAATTATGTATATTGTAATTCTAACTAAGTACCTACGTACCTACTTAGGTACATACTTAATCGTGTTATCGAATAGAACTTCTGACATTCTATAATAATGAAATGAAATGAAATGATTTATTTATTTGTATAGGTCACTAAATGGCTCTTACAAACGTCAGTAAGTACTTAAAATAAAAAATGTCATTGCTTCTATATTTACATGTAATGCCCCTATAGTGTCCCTATCCTTTCCTATGTTATTTACAGGGGATATCACAATGGTACGCTAGCTGTTATTGATACGAGAGAGAAGGCTGAATTTTTAGCTGAAGCGTTGGCAGAGTCACAATTTGGTAAGTCAACTATACTGATAATATACCTAGATAGTGTACCACATAAGTGTATGAAAAAAATATTTTGTAGGTACGTAAGTAGTTGCCTGAACTGCTTATATTATACAATTAGGAATCAAAACAGAATAAATTAAAAGAAAAGGTTTATTCACAAGAAATAAGTTAGGATTTTATACAAAAGTACCCACTACATTTATAAGTTTAAACAGTAACAATTACACCACTTGTATTTGCAATATCCGATACTAATGTAAACTAATCTAAACAGAGTCACATGACCTTTATAACAACCGAGAGCAATTACTTAAGACATGTTATCGCTACGAGAGTTGGAGAACGACTGTCCGCTGTCCGATCTATTCTCGTCGCTCCGACTCCGACTCCGTTCATATAGGATACGGAGTGGGGGTGTGCCGCGTGCGAAGCTACCTCCTAACAATACCTATTACCTAGGTTTGTACCCAGACCAAAGAAAATATTATAGATACCTACCTAAGTACTTCATACTGCCTCAAATTTTTATACTATCCCACCTTTTAAACCTTCCTGAATCCACGAATATTTCAAGACCAAAATTAGCCAAATCTATCCAACGAAAGGCAATTATTTTTATGAAATAGAAGATACGAATTGTGAGAAGAGAAGAGTGTAAGATATTGTGAGTTTTACAAAATCAATCAACAATAATTACAGACCTAACATCCTTATGGGTCGGAGCCCGTCGTGACTCAGCAGAAGACCCAGCTGGCTACCGCTGGGGGCCCGGCCTAGAGCTTAGGAGAACCGCTCTAGATGTCCTCGCTAGCGAGAAGGAGGAGAATGTTAAAAAACAGTTTCCTGTGGTATGAAATTCAATTTTTTTTTTTCCAAATATTCTGACAGAATATTCTAATATGACTGAAAACTAGTGCTGTTTAAGTTAGAACTGTGTATTTACTGTTTACTTTGACTTTTGGGAGGTTATAGGTAACGGAAAACCGGCTCGGTCGCTCGGACTGCATAGTTCCTATTTACTCAATACTCAATACATTTATTGCTTCAATAATGTGGTACAGATGTTAAAATAGGTAAAGTTACAATATTATGGACCCTGTCGGGCACAGCACAATGTTTGTCTGGAGAGAGAAGGAATTTTATTTGATTTATTGATTAATTACACATAATTTTATTTCATTTAAGGTTTTTGTTGGATATTTTTATGGATTATATTACGTTTTTATTTTATTATTATGATGTAGGTATATAAATTGCAATTTTGGTAAGTAAATTTAATAAAAATAACAATCTAATTTCTGGATGTTCAACTTTAAAGCGCATTTTTTTGTTAAAACAGAGAGTCCCCTCTCCTCTAAAATCTAAATGGCTAGCTCGAAGAATCTGAAAAAAATCATGATGGTAGTCCATATAATAAACTTTGAAGGTAAACTATAACGCACCAGATGAATTTGTTAGTTTAAGAGTTATAGAGCCTATAATGAGTGACTACGGAACCCTATATTATGCGTGACACGCACTTGGCCAGTTTTGTTACCTCATCTCCTTTGACTAGGTGAACCCAATTAGATTTTTTTGAGCGAAGTGAGTGAAGCTCAATCTTAGGCGACTCATGTATTTCCTTTGCCCGCATACTCCTCCTAAACGCCTGAACCGATCTCCTTCAAACTTACCACAGTGATAACGTGTGGTGTGAGGGTGGTTTAGAACAAAAAAATTGAAAATCGGATATACCATCGAGGAATAATCACCGAAAAAGCAATGGTCTCATTGAAAGGCTGTTACACTTCGCTCAGTTTTTTTGCAACAGCATACCTAGTTTAAATTGAAAGCTTTTCTTTTATTTTTATTTTTTTATTAACTAGTGTCTGTCTGTCATTTCCGTAATTTAAAGTCTGTGGTTCTTAGCTGAGTAGTAATGAAGGGGTCCGTTTAGATGTACGGAACCCACTTATAATAAAAGTACGTGTAGTAGAAGAGATGGAAACAGCGATGAATTATTAAGATTGATTTATTTTGTAGTATTTACAAGTCTTGAAGATTATCATCTCACTTCCTAAGGTTATCAATTTCAGTGGTTGAACAGAACTCATGTACCAGTACCGGAGGGAGGCGCTGACTGCGTGGCTCTAGAGAGAGTGAACCACGACCATCCTGTGTTCTTGGATCTGCCGTGTCAGCTGATGAGGCCTTTCGCTTGTCAGAGAGGTAAAAACACGGAACACCTTTCCTATGTGCCTTTATACATACCTATACAGTGTGTCCCAAGACCATGTTAAAACACATATACTTTTCCACTGTTATAATTTTATTTGACTACATTCGTAGATTTTTGAAAACTGGAATCGAACCTGTGACGTGTAGGTACTTAACGAACCTCTGACGCCATATGTAAGAAACGTCCAGATAATACGAGAAGGCGGTTCGAGAACCTTCGACAATCTTCTACCAATCTCCAGTTGAGCATACGCCACACCGCCTTATAATTGAACTAGCCAATTAGGTATAAGCAATAAATTATAAGTACAACATAAATCATCATTCACCGAGCCTTTTCCCAACTCAGTTGGGGTCGGCTTTACTGTCTCTAACTGCTCACGTATTTCAAAGCAATGAGTTTGCTTAAACTATTCTTAAAATATAAAGAAATTATAAATAGATCACAAAAACTGATGTCATCGGCGGGACTCGAACCCGGCCTTTCCCTAACAGGGGGACTGCTCTGACGCGATAGCGCGATGTAGAAATTATGAATATGATATGAAGCAAAAATTCGATGTCGTCGGTAGTGGTCATCGTAGCTCAGTTGGTGAGAGCAGTCCCCCTGTTAGGGAAAGGCCGTGGGTTCGAGTCCCGCCGATGACATCAGTTTTTGTGATCTATTTATAATTTCTTTCTTAATACATGGGGCATACTAAAAGTTTTGCACTTCTAGCTAATCGGAACTATTTGAATTTCGAATGTTATATTTTTTTAAACGTTGCAAGCTTCTTAGTAATAAAATAAACAATTGGCGGGAAATCATTTGTCAATTGTTTTTTATCACACATCAAAGTTCTACGTATGCAACGAAAATGGAAAGAAAGTCGAAAAGATTTTAGAGCGATGATTTTTTATGATTTTAAAAGTTCTCTTTCTCCGCAAGACTGTGCCGCTCGTCTTCAAAATGCTTTTGGGAGAGAAGCACCTTGTTTGAGCACCGTGAGGCGATGGTTTGCTGAATTTGAGAGAGTTCGAGTTCAGTTACATTATAGTAGCCTTTCTTCATCAAACATTTTTTCACTTCTATTTTAAACTTGATTGGGGGAGAATAGGGCATAATGCCCAAATGTTTTTAATGTCTGCGAGGTCTACTTAAAGCAGACTAGTATATTATTCCTGTTGACAGAGGCCCGACCAGTTGTGCCAGTGAATCAAATACAGACTATCAGATGTCGACCGGGGCTGTACCATATCTATGATGGGAAGCTGACCTGGCATCAGGCTGCAGCCTTCTGCGTATTGAAAGGACTCACGTGAGATAACTCTTCATATCATCTTCTACTCTATCTACACTATCTGTCTAGTTCTAATTAAATATAGATATTTCTGTTTTATAATAATATTTAATACGTCTCTATATAGTATTATTATATAAGGTATATGTGTAGTTTGTTTATGGATATATAAGTTATTATGTATGTAGATATGTATGTATGTATTTTGACTGCTCTTGAGTTACTTACTAAGTTATGGAAGCTTCCATGGCTTGGTGATTGACTTAAAGAGTTAAAGATAGGTAATTTGACTTTCTTTTTGTACACTACCCCTCTATATTTCATATTATTTCTTCTATCCATCCTAAGGTTGCCTGGAAGGTAAGGTTGCTCTACGCGATAAGGCCACCCTTTGTACATAGTCTATTTGTTTCAACTTGTTTATACTTAATATTAAGATTTGTATTTAAAATGTATCTACAATAAAGAATATTTATTATTATTACTCTTAGAGAATTAGACCTATATTTCACTAGGCGACCATTTGGTGGAGGCGACTGGTTGCTGCCATGGTCGCCAAGTGAAATATAGGCCTTTGAGAAAGTGTACCTACCTATGTAGGTACTACGATTGAAACACTAAAAACAAACCGGCCAAGATCAAAAATCAAAATCAAAATATCTTTATTCATGTAGGTCACAAAGTAACACTTATGAACGTCAAAAAAGCAGAGCGAGTTGGAGTCGCGCACAAAGTGTTCCATACCAAAAAGGCAAAAAAGAACACATTTGTTGTTAAAATCTATATAAATCAAAATGAATCACCGTTTGTCCCGCTGTAACTCGGGAATGGCTGGACAGATTTGGCTAATTTTGGTCTTAAAATTCGTACCAAAATTCGCCTGGACCTCTAGTATTTAATATTTTCTGTTTTTGTAGCATTTGTTGTTATAGAGGCAACAGAAATACATCATCTATGAAAATTTCAACTTTCTGACTATCACGGTGCATGAGATACACTTCAAGACAGACGGACGGACGGACAGCGAAGTCTTAGTAATAGGGTTCACGTTATACCCATTGGATGCGGAAACCTAAAAACTATATTTTCCCTAAGTAAATCATTTGTCACTGGAAATACCTTGTGCATACCAGAGACCCCCGCAATGGACGTCAGAGCGGCCAGAGACTTAAAACAAGTTAAAATATGGCAAAAATTATATATTTAATTATTATATTTTAGAGTTTTCGAAAGTTTTTTCATAAAATCTAAAAAATGTCACATCAATGAAGTTCAACATCATTTTAGAGGTCTTTGACCATGCTGAGTTGATTGCAGCTGGTCTTGAGTCTCTAACTATTACCGTTCTCGATTTGACCTTGAGATCAGAGATCAAAGGTCAAGTTCATTTTAGAGGTCTTTGACCATGCTAAGTCGATTGGCGTTTACACTGAGTCTCGTTCTCGAGTCGAAAGTTGTTCACAGACGAACATACGGACATTACTGTTGTATAAGAGATTTTCCTTTCGAAAACTCTAAAAAGGAAATCATTCCTTGAAAACTACACAATATTTGACAGCTTCGGTGGCGTGGTGCATCCGCTTTCGACGCCGGAGTCTCGGGTTCGATTCCCGGTCGGGACTAACTTTGTGTGATGACACATACGTTTGTACCGAAGTCTGGAAGTTTCTAAGTAAATAAGTATTTATATCAGTTTATCTAGTACTCATATCACAAGCTCTGCTTATTTTGAGAATTGTCCTAACATATTTATTTATTTAATCGATTAAAAGAAATCTCTTTCTAGCAACCTCTATAGATAGAACTTAAAAAATTGCTGTTTTTATTCTAAGTTTTCCTTCGCAGGTTAGCAAACATTCCTACTTCGAAGTGTTTGAAGAAATTGGGTATGGCGATGCTCAAAAATCGACCCAGTGAGTGTGTTTTTACTTTTGACTTTACTGCGTCAGAGGGTTATTTATTTATTTATTTCAGGCAACAAATAGAAAAGTGACAGTTCGTATAAACTTATTCTACGGCCCATACATAAGTACCTTGCACGTGCACCCCTAACAAAACTAGATAAAAAATAAATTATAAAAAACCCGATATTTAACTATAAACTAGTATGTACGGTGTCTTGCGCGGTGCTACGCGCTGCACCACTCCATAGGTTTTGGCCTATAACTTTGACCCCTTAGGGCTAGATCAAATTTTCGATTTTTTTGATTGCCTCCAGATCGAGGGCTATCCATAGAGGGGTCAACCATAAGCAGTTTTCGAGAGCTAAGGGGTGACAAAAATTACATTCACCATTTCTATATATAGATAGATTTAGGTCGCGGGCGGTAAGCCGCTGCACGCGCCAGCTCAAGACCAAATGTTATGGCATTCGTTGGAGGAGGTCTATGCCCCGCACTGAACTTCAATTGGCTAATTATAATTATTTTTGTATTTGTGGCGCAGGTATGGAAAACGCATGGATTGGCGCAAAGGGCTCCCTTGGTAAGTGGACCTGGATGGACTCAGGAATCAGCCTGTTCCAATCCCCAGAGCACTGGGACTCTCCTCTAGAAACTTGGCCACCTCTAAGGTATTTCTATGATCTGCATATTTAACACGATGCGTTGCTACTCGTATAATTGACAATAATGTAATTTAAGTCTATATAGCATCACTTTCTTAGCCCTAAAGCAATAACAATGATGACTAGGTTCAAAATAGAGTGAATAGTAGACAACAAGTGAAAAAAAAGAAAATTTAATTCGAGTTACGAAGTTGGATCCCGAGAGTAGAGGATTCTAGAATAGAATCCCGAGCGTAGCGAGGGATACAAGGAACGAGATAAAAAATTTTTTTTCACGAATAGTCTACTCTACTTTAAACCATTGACTGCGAGAAAATAAGGTAAAGGTTTCCAACACCTACATTATCTGATGGGGATGGGGGGAGGGTTAGGGAGGGGGGAGGGGGGAGGGAGGGAGGTAGCCTGTCCTGTAATACCATACCAATGTTATACCATTGCCCCTTGTTTTTTTTTTGTCAATGGAATGACTTCATTCAGCCTGCCAGTAGTTACGTTCAGCTTTCTTTTTTTTGTAGTATACTTAATTCGTCTATTGTAGCTCGTTCCAAATTCAAATGTCATTATTCACCTGTGAGTAAATGAGCGTTTTATTCACTGTTATCGATGAATAAAGTTCACTTTTTCGAGGGGCAATGGTATAAAATATTTTTTTAATTTTATTACTTTGGAAAACTTAAGACGGTTAAAACCTTTTTTTTTCTATTTAGTCACACTGAATCCTCCAGAGAAAATGTGTACAATATACTTTCTCGATCAAGAGTAATTGTACACATTTCTATGATACAAATTATTTTTGACAGTGTGGTCTTAGGACTATAGGACTAGTCTGTCCTTTAAATGGGCACATTAAAAAAAAAAAAAAAACTATCTGACCCAATTGTTTTTTAGGGACAGAAATAATATAAAACAGAGTGGGTGTTTACAAATAGACAGACACGAGGCTCTCCCACCAGTGTTCTTGGAAGCCCGATGCGATAGGAGAATGCAGTTCATATGCTATGAAAGTAAGTTAAATGGCAATATTATTAACACGAGAGTTATAGAAGGAAAACTCGATACAAAACCCTATACCGATCCGTCTGGCTAATATGGTATATGTAGGCTGAACTCCCCCCTCCTTGGGGGAGCCCTATGCCCAGCAGTGGGCGTCTAATTGAGCTGAGATGAGATGAGTTGTAAACACTATGTGGTAAGGTACTTACTTAAATAAACACATAAAACCTTTATGCTAGGTTTCATAAATAAATTGACAACTTATTATTGTATTTCAAAGCAATGAGTTTGTTTAAACTATTCTTAAAATATTAAGATAGAAATTATAAATAAATCATAAAACTGATGTCATCGGTAGGACTCGAACCCACGGCCGATAGTGTTGGATGCTAACCTTAATAGCGCGATCTAGAAATTATGAATATGATCATCATCATTCACCGAGCCTTTTCCCAACTAAAGTTGGGGTCGGCTTTCCAGTCTAACTGCGATTCGGCTGAACATCGATCTTTTCCGTGAAGCGACTGCCATCTGACCTTCACAACCCATGGGCGACATCGAAGTTCTGAAGTTAGACCGGTCGGATTTTTGATTTAGGGCTCCTAGGGGCTCCTATATAGGGGTAGCCTAACGACTGCCATAGATGTTTGTATGACAACCGAGACCGACGTCCTAACGTGCTCTCCGAGGCACGGTGGGGTCTCAGTGTCTTAAGAAATGGTCACCCATCCTAAAACCGGCCTGACTCGATGTTGCTTAACCTTTGCAATGTGTTAACATTGTCGGTTACCACTAGACCACAAGCCCCTTTGATTCAAATTATGAATATGATATGAAGCAAAATTCGATGTTGTCGGTATTTGTCATCGTAGCTCAGTGGTCAGAGCATTCCCCCTATTAGGGAAAGGTCGTGGGTTCTTGTCCTGCCGATGACACCAGTTTTTGTGATTTATTTGTATTTTTTCATAATAATTCAAATTGACAACTGTTTAGAAAAATATGTAAAGGAAAATGTCATTCAGTGTGATTTAGTTAAATAATTTAGATAATGGTTTGATTGTGTTTACTTGGATAAATAGTGTTCATTAACCATGAGGATCGTCGTCAAACAAAGATAAGTTTACATATATTTATAACTTGTTGTTACGATCTTACCAAATTTAACTATGTGAAGGGGGAAATACATCGTTGGGTGAATGGTGAGCGTTGACTCTCATGATGGCCACCCTAAACCTACAACTGAGTCGCAATTCTCAGTCGCCTGCGATGTATTCCCCACTTTATCCCACGAGGGCTTAGTATTAGATCTCGCGAGTTCTAGAGTTTAGCTGAAATGACTTCACCCCTTATAATAAGTAGGTACATGCTACTGGTTATCCCAAAGGAAACAGCATTGTAATTAAGTGACTACATATGTTTCTAATGTTCTATTATATAGGTACATTATTTTATTGATTTTGACACGAGACCAATGTACAGTCGGCCCTAAAGTCAAGTCAGTGACGCAACACGAGAACAAAATATACTCAACATACAAACATCCATAAAACGCTGAACACTAGTATTCCAAAAGTAGCTGAATATCATTAACATCATAAGTATATAGATTAACAAATCATATTTTCAATGTTGTTGCCTGTTAATCTATTTTTGGTGTTCTTGATGTTACACGAATTTTGGTCGAGGGAGGAAGGGAAATGCTTGGAATAATAAGTTTTATGTGTGTGTATAATGTATCATTAAAATATATATATATATATACCGCAATTGCGCCAGAATATACATACACATATATAGGTACCTACATAGATATAAATTCTTTATTAAGTTCTACTTATTGCTTTGCGAATCTAGCAGTACATGTAAATATAGAAGTGACATAAAATCTTTTATTTACAATAAGAATTACTTGTATTGTACTTGCCTTCGGCTGGGTACACCTTGTGTATCTCCGCATCATTGCACCTGTGGAGTAGCCGTCGATAATCTGGGACAATATGGCCTTTCTTGTAGCAGAAGCGCAGGTCGTATACCTCGGCACGCTATTCTAAACGACATAATTCGTAGGGCTCTTTCCACCGCAGGTCTTCCGGCCGTACGCGAACCAAATGGTTTAGCACGAAACGATGGAAAGAGACCGGACGGTATGTCGTTGCTACCGTGGAAGGCCTCAAACGGCGTAAATATGCTAACCTAGCAGGTGATTACATATTTGAGCCGTTTGGGGTTGAGACACTGGGGTCATGGGGTCCGAGTGCCCGTCGTTGCTAAACGCTTAATCAATGCTTCTCAGTACGAGAAGGCTGGCTATTTTCTGGCCCAAAGAATAAGTATTGCCATCCAACGTGGCAACACAGCCAGCATTCCGGGAACCGTCCCAGTCGGCAATGACAAGGAGGATTTTTTAAACGATATTTTGTAATGTAAATATTTTTAGTAAATAAGTACTTAGGTACTGACGTTCGTAAGCGTCATTTAATGGAAGATGCATGGCCTCCCTTTTCAGAGAAACGGCCGTAATTAATAACGGGTATTAACATAACTTGTTTTAAATGGAAGTCAGAGTTAAAACAAATTCTCTTTTGCACTTTCAGAAGCGTCACCTAACAGTTTACCGCCAGCGACATCTACCGACGACATGTATAACTTCGTACTAGTTAAAAAACGTTTATACTGGCAACACGCGTACAATAACTGTATCAAAATGAACGGCACACTCGCTAATCTTGACAACAACGATATTTTAATACAATTGCTGTTACTTATGGGAGAAAACAAGCAAGAACGTGAGTATTAAGTGACGGTTAAATTCATCCTTCACATGCGACGTACACCACGCATTATGACATCTGAACAGGATCTGACCTATACAATTACGCTGTACGTATGCGACGCGTGAGACAGCGTACTCAACTCAGCATATCCCACGCGTACGACGCTGTCACACACGTGTAGTGTCATAGCGCGCAGATTAAGTCAACGTTAGACAACGTGAGACGTAGGACCAGTGTGTCGCTGTCTCCCACGTCGCGAGGCGTATGTGAAGGACGAGTGTGTTTTAAGCTTTATGATTGTGTATTTAAAAGCAAATAGAAGCTTGCTAACTGTTTTTAAATCCTACTAATATTATAAACGCGAAAGTTTGTGAGTATATATGTATGTATGTATGTATGGATGGATGGATGTTTGTTACTCTTTCACGTAAAAACTACTGAATGGATTTTAATTAAACTTTACAATAATATAGCTTATACATCAGAATAACACATAGGCTACCATTTATAAAGATATTGTGTGAATTGTTCAAAATATGACGCGGCGCGACGGGAACGGGAAAAAATCCAAAGTACCACGCGGACGAAGTCGCGGGCGACCACTAGTAATATAATAATATGAATCGCCATAAATCATACATAGATTAGTTAGTATAAACTGTGATATGGCACCTCTGAAGCGATACTCTGAATCGCGATACTGCTAATATCCATTGACAGTTCTTTTTCTTCTTCTTCTTCTGGTATAGATGGACTTTTTAGAGTTTTCGAAACGAAAATCTCTTATGCAACAGTAATGTCCGTCCGTGAACAACTTTCAACTCGAGAACGGTAAGAGCTAGAGACTCAGTGTAAACGACAATCGACTTAGCATAGTCGAAAAACCCCCAAAATTAACTGGACCTTTGACATCTGATCTCAATGTCAAGTTGACCAGCTGCAATCAACTCAGCATGGTCAAAGACCTCTAAAATGGTGTTGAACTTCATGTCATGTGACATTTTTTAGATTTTATGAAAAAACTTTCGAAAACTAAAATATACGGCAAATTTTTGCCATATTTTTAACTTGTTTGTTAATCGCTTTGTTTGTCCTGGCCTCGTATAGGTACTCTAAGGTACAGGGCTCCGGGCAGTACATCATATGAGAACATGGTTTGTGGTGCCCAGCCACATTCACACTGACTCTCATCATGTTCGATGTAAACCCACGTGGGACAGATTATCTATAGATCTGCAAACCTGAGTAAACAGCCATTCTCACACGATGTCATCTAGCCCAAATTAAGCTAATAAATAAGCTTGTGGCGCTTGTGCTGTGGGATCTAGACGACCGATAAACATACTTATACATTTCTAAATACATACATACTCGTATTAAACATAGAAAATACCCAAACTCCGAAACAAATATTTGTGGATCACACAAATAATTTGATTCGACCCGGAATCGAACCTGGCACCTTAGGGACGGCAGTCACATTGTCATAGTCCGTACATAGTTTAAGTTTCGTCGGTCTCGGTTGGATGAGCGTTCCACCTGGAAAGGTAATAGCTGGTTGTTCAAGTCCACCCCAAGATTTAACCTAACCTAACCTAACCCAAACACTTGACCTCTACGAGGAGGGCGCCCTGGTGCGACAAGGAGGTCGCCCGTTGCCGTAGCAGGTCGATCGCTGGAGACAGGAGGCTCGCGACGGTCTGTTCCGGCAATGAGCTTTGAGATGTGCGGCTCCCACCGCGAGCCGGGTGCTCGTGGGGGCCATTAGTCCCGTGCTATCGTTTTTGAGATTCAACCTATATTTAACCTTACCTTACTTTGGGCTATGTAGCTAAGAGCCCTCTAGCTGCGTCTAAACGTAATTGCAACATTACGCACATCCTACCATACTAGTTAGTTCCTCAACTACCGGTAGATGGCGCCCTGGTGACGCCGTAAGTCGCGATATTAACACAATGTGATCACAAAATTAGATGTCTTGTGCTAGTGGTGTCTTGGTCAGTTGGTAGAACGTTTCTCCTGAAAAGGGAACAGTTGCTGGTTCGATTCCAGCCCAAGACTATAGTTTCTGTGATTCATATTGTAAAATTATATGGCAATTTTTTTTTTCTCTTTTTCTAGCAATTGAACACATCTGGATATCCGGACGTCTGAACATGACAAAGGACGTCACAACAGACGCCATCAGCTACGTCTGGTACAACCCTAATAACGCCAAGCGGATTCCTGACCCTAAGGCGTTTGGGGATTCCACTATAGGACTATATGTATGTAAAATTCTGTTTTTGAAAGCAATGAGTTGGCACAACATGACACAAAAACCGACTTACAATTCCCGGAATTGGACCAAATTGAAATAGGACTCAAGAAGCTTTGAATAAAAAAAATCATAATCAATTCACCCATGTTGTTAAGGTCCGATAGCAGTCGCTTCACGGAATATATCGAAGTAGAGCCGCGAGCTGTTGTACTGGAAAGCCGAACACAACTGAGTTGGGAAAAGGCTCTGTGAATGATGAGGGCGACCATAAGTTAATAAGGTTTAATACTTTTCCTGTATCTCCCACTAGATGCCGCCCTGGCTCGATGAAGAACTAAATATGGACAACTCATGTCTGAATTTGGACAGACAGGACCATTTGATAGGTCTTGTATATGGGCTACCATGTGGAACAGCACAGTATTCTATATGTATGATAGGTGAGACTTTTTATACATAGGTAAGTACAGTTACAGCTAGTCCGAGACGCCCACGACTTTAATTGTCTGTGCCACAGCGACTGGCACGTAAGATTTTGTTGCCTTTCATCAACATTTCATCGCAAGGCAACGGGTTTCAAATTTAGTTTTTCAAATTATAAATTAGCTGCTTATTTTATTAAATTAATTCGGCCAATTTGGACATAACCCACTTTCTAGAGTGCCTGGTGACGGCAATACGCTTGCCCCCTATTACATGGGACTAAAAATACTGGCAAATTGTGGATGTGTAATGCGCCTCTGCCTACCCCTTCGAGGATATAGGCGTGATATGTGTGTGTGTGTGTAAGTACAGTTCGCGAGGGATAAGCGGAGCTTTGTATTTGTGTGAGTGCAGCGTACGTGAACGTATATGTGAGCTCTTTTACACTCACAAGTGTTGTACAATCAGCTACAAAAAGAGGTTTGTCTCTACTTTTCGTGGTCACTCACACAAATGCAAAGCTTCGCTTATCCCTCGCGAACTGTACTAGCTACTGCATCGGGTGGCGCAGTGGGAGTATGCGACTGAGGTGAGATTCGATTTCAGGTCGAATCAAATATTTGTGTAAACCACAAACATGCCGCTTTATACTATACGAATAGTATTAGTTAGCAGACGCGTCCGCATCAAAACGCGGCCCAAACAAGATTTTTTGACATGTCTCAATGTAATGTGGCGCCGTTACTGGAGCGCCAACTTATATAGAGCACGAAAAAATGGGTGACACTGACACTCACCCTCTATAACGTAGTAGAGATAGTTGCTCTTGGTACAGTCGTGGGTATCAGCAAGTACCTATACTTAGATGAACCTATAACTACAACTATCAACTTATACAGGGCACGAAGAAAACGGGTGACACTGACACTCACCCTCTCTTAACGTAGTAGAGATAGTTGCTCTTGGTACAGTCGTGGGTATCAGTACGTACCTATACTTAGATGAACCTATATTTTTTTCAGAGAAATCTAAATCAAGGATCCTGACACAGCCTACTCCGGATTCAGGAGATGAGACCAGCAAAGAAACACAAATGTAACATAACTTGGTATAACATTTTTGTATCAATGTTTGAAGTGTTTTTGCTAGTAGGTTTTAGGTAAAGTCCCACTAAATAGACTTTGTAGACGATGGCATTCATTTGTATAAGTTGCCACACCAAATAAGTAGACGGAGATGGGTTTTTAGGAAATATAATAAACAAAAAAAAGTAGCCTGTGACATCCGGCTTTCCTACGAGCGGACTCGAGTAGGTATAAGGCATCCAGCAATGGTGGGTGGCCTGGGTGGCCGTCTACCATCCTCAAGTCAGTCCTAGGAGGTCCACATGGATACTCAAGCAGTGGTTGAGGTATACCGCACACGCTCCTAGTCTCTACTCGTAGCAAGTAATTTACACAATATCAGTAAAGTCTTGACACCGACTTCTATCTTAACCAGTAGCGCCATCTATTTATGTCTTGAGTACTAATGTAGTAGTAAGAACTAGTACGGCGAGTGATGCAATCTATTGATTCTCGGTGATAGTCCTGTTACAACTTCTATTATTATTCAGTACCATTAAATTATAATAAATACATATCTATTGTAATTGATTTTATCCTCTAACTTCCCAGTTTCCACCACATCACAAATCATTGCCACCCCAAAAAAAATCCAGGCCATTTCTTACTGCCGGGCGCCACTTTCTGCGTGTGTAACAGAGACGCCCGGTAACGGACGGCAAAACGGCTTAATTGTGCAATTGCCAATCAAACTTAAAATTATGATAGTTGACACTATTTATAACCGACTTCAAACAAAGGAGGTTCTCAATTCAACTGTATTTTTAATTTTTTGTTATAGTGCGTGTCCTAGTCCTCCGGTCCTATTTCAATTTTTTTTTTTTTTTTTTTATATTTAGGTCGACAAATTGACGCCACCCGCCTGATGGTAAGCTGTGGCGACGTCTGGCGATTGTGGGCAACTCTCACAGTACCCAGGAATACTATAGAGAGTGACCCGCTGCATAGCGTCGAGTGCGTCCAGCAAATACTTCGCGGAGCCGTCCCAGAGGTGAGAGCAGTATTCAACGCAGGGTCTAATCTGCGTTTTGTACAGCAGACACCTCTGGTGCGGTGTAAAGAATCGCTTTACCTTGTTTAGTATTCCTAGTTTCCGCGAAGCTAGCCCAATACATCTCTCAATGTATTTAGTGTTATTGAGCTCTCGACGTACGTCTATGCCAAGGATGTCTAGATTATCCTTCATTGGTAATGTTGCATTCTGAAGAGTGGGTAGGGGAAGGAAAGGGGATTTTTTCGCTGTAAATGCACACGCCTGTGTTTTGCGGGCATTGAACTCGACCAAGTTCTCAGCACCCCATTGGGAGATACTCTCGAGGTTACGGTCGAGATCAGCCACGAGTCGTCGTCTCTCCTCCTCAATCTCAGATCGACCCGCCGTCGGACGAACCGAGTAACTCCCGTGCAGTGTGCTGTCATCTGCATAGCAATGAATGTTCCCGAGAGATAGCATATCATTGATATGCAGAAGAGAGTTGGTGATAGTACGGACCCCTGCGGTACCCCGGCATTCACTTGCAAGAAGCGAGAAGCCTGGCCATCGCAGAGGACCCGCACTCGGCGCTCGTTTAAAAAGCTGGCAATCCAGCTGCACAGTTGAGGAGGTAGACCATATGCCGGAAGCTTGGAAAGGAGCGAAGCATGCCAGACCCTATCGAAAGCTTTGGCGATGTCCAGGCTAATAGCCAAGGACTCGCCGTACTTTTCCATAGCCTCACACCATACATGCGTGACGAATGCCAGGAGGTCACCCGTTGATCGTTTTGGCCTGAAGCCATATTGCCGATCATTGATTAGCGAGTGATCCTCCAGGTATCGCATGAGCTGCTTATTGATAAGGAGCTCAAGCACCTTGCAAATGACTGAGGTGACAGCTATGGGTCGATAGTTGCCTGGATCGGAGCGATCCCCTTTCTTGGGGATCGGTTGTACGTTCGCCTCTTTCCAGACCTCCGGCACGAGCGCTGTAGAGTATGACAGGCGGTACAGACGTGTTAGTACTGGAGACAACTCAGCAGCACATTTTCGTAACACCACCGCCGGAATTCCGTCAGGGCCACTGGCTTTCCGCGTGTCGAGCGACCGCAGCACTGCCCGTACATCACATTGCCTGATAACAATATCAGGCATAGTGTGGCCACAGTTGGCGATGGCGGGGGGCTGCAGGCCACGGTCATCGACGCGGGAATTAGCCGCAAAGAGGTCTGCGAGCATGTCCGCCTTCTCTTGGGCTTTGTGAGCCAGTGATCCATCAGGAAAACGCAGTGGTGGCAGCGAGGGTTGGCAAAAATTTGACTGTACGGCTTTGGCCAGTTGCCAGTATCCACGGCTGCCCGTGGGGTGGGATGTGAGCTCCTGACCAAGCCGCGCGACGCGCTGGGCATCCGCTCTCTTGAAGGCTCTCTTGCTGAACCTAGTGGCCCTATTGTACGCTGCTTTGAGGCGGTTCACATTCGGGTCACGTGCCGCCCGAGCCCTGACCCAGGCGCGATACGCCGACTGTTTTTTCAGGACAGCCTCGGCACATTCACGCCCGAACCAGGGGCGAGCTTTGCGGATGCTGGCGACATCAGTGAAAGGGATATAATATTCTATCCCTAGACTGATCTCGCCAGCAACGGCAGCAGCGCTATCCGAAGGCGCCTTCCCTACAAAGCAGCGTTGGCTCCACGGGACGGACGCAAAGTAATCGCGGAGACCGTCCCAGTCTGCCGACGAGTAGTGCCATAGTCGTCGAGTCATTTGCTCAGCACGAGCAGGCGGTGGCACTTGGAAGCTGGCGTGCACCACACAGTGGTCGGAAGTGCCCAGTAGGGCGCGTACCTACACACTGTACTCGGCTGGGCGACTCGTCAGCAGTAGATCCAGCAAGGCGGGCGTGTGGTCTGACCTGTCAGGTATCCGGGTGATCCCCTGTACCATCTGGGTCAGCCCGTGGGAGAGAGCGAATGCATGGGCGGATCGTCCCGCATGATCGGTCCTAAGGGACCCCAGCCACTCAACGTGATGACCGTTAAAGTCCCCCAGGAAAACCAGGTCAGCATTTGGGAACCGCACCTGCGCATCGTCAGCCATTTCGCTGAGGTATTCGAAAAGCCTTGTTGTCCCAGTGTCCCCTGTGTGGGAGCGGTATACGCACACGTAGATCTGGCTCATAGAGCCATGATCCACGTGCAGCCAAAGGACGGAGTAGGAGGGGTTCTCTAGACAGCGCAACCGGCGGCAGCAGACATCCGCCCTAACGAACACGCACACTCCGGCTTTGTCGCGGAATTGTTCCTCAATGACATAACCCGGGTAACTGAGGTAAGACGTGTCAGGGCGGCGTATCTGTGTCTCCGTAAGGAACATCACAGAAGGCCGTGCCGTCTCTAGGTGATGGTGGACGGTATCGAGGTTCGCATGGAGTCCGCGGATATTCGCGAACTCCACCTCAAAAGGAATCGACTTTGTGGGGTTTCTAGAGGCCGCTGTGTACCGTTTATAACTTTGTTGCACTGTCATGATGAGATATAGGGAAGCGTGAAGACAGGGCGTCATTTGGTGCGGCCGTAAGTGACAAAGTGCAGAGGCTAGCTTCGTCTAGAACCGTGTGGCTAGGTCGGAGCCGACCCGCCGGACGGAAGGGCTCCCAAACCCCCCTGATGCAAGGCCGCCGCTACCCCACACCGGTTACCACCCGGAGCGGCGACCCCACATCAGGGTTATGCGCAACATGTGGGGCAGCCTCCTGGGGTGGTTGGTCCCAGGCGGGCCCCATGACTATGTTGCGGGCGGCCGCGGCAACGCCGTTGCTAAGGGTCTCCCTGGCCGGCGAATCGACCCACACTAGACTCCGCTTCGCCCCCACTGGACCCCTGCCTGCCGCACCATACATCGCCCTGGGCCCGGCAGTGCAGCTGCTGAACCCCTAACGCAACCCAGCCTGGGCTGGGTTACTTGGGGGGCTTTAGCACAGCTGCACGGTGGTACCCCCCCGGACCAACACTGTTGTACCACCTGGTATCCACGTAGGGGCCGAAGCCACCACATGGGTACCGTAATATACGAACCTCGTCCGTTAATCAGCAGGTGCGCCACTAGCAGGTGAGGTCGCTGGGGCCCGATAGATGTAAGAAGGGCCCCTTTGCACCCATATTTAATCCCATTCCAAAAACTATTAGGTCACATTCCTATATCGTACCTATTAGAAGTCGGTTTTTATTACTAATTTATGTAACTTATAATAGTACATAGTTACTGGGTCTTCATGCAAATTAAATTAATTATGTTGATCACCTATCAGGTGATTACATATTTGAGCCGTTTGGGGTTGAGACACTGGGGTCATGAGGTCCGTGTGCTCGCCGCCTTTATAGACTTTATAGACATAGCTAAACGTTTAATCACGTTTAGCAATGTCTCATGTCTCATGTTTGGCAATGACGCGGAAGATTTTTTAAACGATATTTTGTAATGTAAATATTTTTAGTATATAATTATGTATATTGTAATTCTTATTGAAACTTGATCTTTCTTTCACATTTTGTTAGTAGTTCTGTTGGTCTATTACCATTACTAGGCATCAAAAAATTTATAATCAATAACTAATGTTATCTGAGCCGATCACATCCAACGGCTAGGACTGATGTTAAATAGATACCCGCTACCCCGCAGTTTAGATTTAATAAGAAACATGCAAAACTTGCTCGCACTGCAGATTCCATTTAGTAGTATGCAACATCTGTCCTGGCTTATGGAATTGTTGTTTGAATTACAGAGTGGTTATGGATGTTCTTAACTGCCCGTTAAAGGCAATTAACTCGGAGAAGTGGTTGGTAGTACATAGGCTTTCGTCTCCGGAGTCTTGGGTTCGATACCCAGGTTGAATCAAATATTTGTGTGATCCACAAATGTGTGGTTCGGAGTTAGGGTGTTTTCTATGTACATTATGTATGTATCTAGAAAATTGTTTATCAAAGTATATATTTAGAGAAGAAAAACTCAACACAAGAACCCTGTATCACCCGTCTCACCAGTGTGGTAGCACCGTTGTAGGCTGAATTCCCCACTCTTTGGTTGAGGTCTATGCCCAGCAGCTGGCGTCAAATGGGCTGAAATAATGATGATGACCTATGTAAGAAAAAAAAATTAAAACACATTCTTATAATTATGTATTCTTACCAAATATCATTTCATTAAATTTACTGTGTCAACCCATTGTTTATTAACTTTACTAAGTTGCTCACAATTACTGTTCATAACTACTAGATTTTTTTTAAATACTCTCAGTTGGTCGAGATACGCTTTGAGACACCCATTCATTGCTCTGACTGATTCTATTTCTTGAGTCATTTCGGACGCTGCTTTCTGAAAAATATAATTCTGTCGATATAAAATAGTACATACTCTTGCTAAAAAAGGTAAAATCTTGGTAAAATGTAACCCGCAAACCAATACAATTTTACATTTTCTATCTACAAATGTCACCATCGGGGTCAGCGTCTTCATCAAATAAAAATATACAGAACTTAATTCAGTGGAGAGCAGTAGACTGAATAAACTTTAAAGTTTTAAACTTTCTAATATTTACCTCGCGTTTGGATGAGGTCACAGAGGCACTCGACATCTCGGTTTTAAAATTAATGAGTTTACTTTACAATCTCAAAATATTGTTTAAATTAAAAAAAATAACGCATGTATGAACTTAAAAGTACGTCCATTGATATTTCCTGAGTTTTTTATTATATTGTTTCTGATGTTTATTGTTTGTTTGTCTTGTCATTGATACAATATACAATATGAATATAATAGGTACCTACCTAATGTACTCTGTGATACAATACAAAATTTTGGCGGTTGATTGAATTTTTTTGTTTTTTAATAATTTTTGGCATGGCTTCAAAGGCCTTTGTGCCATTATAACTTATTAGGTTGCCATAATAAAAAATAATTTAAGCCTGCGGCCCGTCCTCCTGTGTCGTCGCATACAGACAGAGATCAAGAGCTGGCGATGAAATTTTTCTTTGAATACATTAAGGCTAGAATTTTGTCAGTTGATTATCGTAGTTGTGAAAATGTGTACACCCACATACTGCGGTCAGTCAAGCTAACTGTAGATCAGGCGTCAGACTGCGGCTTTCTAGTATAACTGCAATTCAGCTGAACTTTGATATTTTCCGTGAAGCGACTGCCATCTGACCTCCACAACACAAGTATCTGTAGTTAGACCACGAGGATTTTTGATTTAGGGCTCCAACTACCCCTGACGACTGCTAAAGATGTTCATATGACAACCGGGACCGACGGCTTAACGTGCTCTCCGAGACACGGAGGCGTCTCAGTGTCTTAAGAAATGGTCACCTATCCTAAGACCGGCCTGACTCGATGTTGGTTAACCTTTGCAATGTGTTAACATTGTCGGTTGCCACTAGACCACGAGCCCCTCGCATAAAATAATGTGATGATATACATACAAGTCCAATTAGCTTTTAGAAATTTTGATAATTAAAAAAAATTACACGTCAAAAATGTACACAGCAACCGACTTACTTCAAAGTACCGAAATGGGACCAAATAATTGTCGGAATGGAACCAAATTGAAATGGGACCACTTGGGAAGTAACCGCTTCAAATTAAAAAAACTAGAAATAAGATAACAAACATAAAAAAAAACATAGTTGAATTGAGAACGTCCTTTTTTGTAAGTTGTTAGTTGGTTGATAAATGAACATCTTCTATCTATCCCCTATCTAGTCTTCTATTTTTTTCTTCTCATTCTCGCTAAAACATGACGCCTGGCCCGATTTAGCTAATTTTGATTTAAAAATATACGTAGTAGGTAATTCAGGGAAGGCTTATAAAGTTAAATTTCAGGCGGTATGAAGTTCGCCGGGACAGCTAGTATCTTTTTATGAATACGAAAAATCGGACTCGCACATGAAGGGCGTACCAAAACGGCAAAAATCTGTAAAAAAAAAACAAACGTTTTAACTATCACGGTTCAAGAGATACAGCCCAAGACAGGCGAACGGATGGACAGCGAAGTCTTAGTAATAGGGTTCCCGTTTTATCCATTGGGTACGATACGGAACCCTAAAAATGAATTGCCGTTCGTTTTTCTCGATAAGTCTCGAGAACTGCTGGAGAGATTATGATATTTAACAAATTTTGGTTCAGTCTCCCGTCCTACATATGAGTAGAAGTTCAGGGAAGGATTAAATAAAATTTCAGGCAGTATGAAGTTCGCCGGGACAGCTAGTATTCACATAATTTCATATAAAATTAATTGAATTTATTTCATTATAGGCAAAATGGAAGCTTCCCCAAATCCCCATCTCAATCAGTAGTTATCGACTTTTTGATAGGAATTACAAAACGCATGCGCCACTTTGCGCCCTCTGCAGATCACCCCTCGCAACATCATCATCGCAAATTACGAGAAACGCCGCCATTTTGACATTTGTTTGGCTTTGTTTCACAATAAAAGTTATCATGTAATTACTCGTTACAGGTTAATTTACGTTATATTTTCGCTGTTCCAATGTGTCTACAAAGTTGTTTTTGAATATTATTCAACGTATCAGTGAGAATCACGATCGTCCGAGAGCGGAAAAATCAATAATGTATCAGTGCCGCTTTTTTACTTTCGCGTTACAAATTTCGTAATTATTTTACTCATGTCTAATTAGAATGTATGTTAAATGCAGTAATTATTAAATATAAAGCGTTCAAATGTATTTTATTCAAGAAATATCCGTGGTTAGTGTATAAAACTTGCCCAAGAAAAAGGCGCGAAGTTACTTGCGCCGATCATAACCACGACTGGTTTATATCTATTTTTATAAACAAAGACATCTTTACGTGTAGTAAATAAATAGCTGCTGAAGGTAATATCAATGGATAATTACCGCTTTCATCAAATGGAATAAATGCTGAAATATTATTTTCTAACATTGAGTTCATGTAAGTGCAAAGTATTTATTTATCTGGGCTCATTGTAGTGGATATTCCTTGTATTGTATCTCTATCTATCCGTAATTGGCTTTAATTAATTAATTTATTTTAATTAAATTATTTGTAAACAAGCTTTGTAAATTTTGTTTATGTTGCAATTTTTTTAATGACAGTTAAAGTTAAATGTAAACAAATCTGGGTCTTTCCAATATTTAGTTTTTTTTTCAATATTGCATCATGTGTTGGTTTAGATTCTAGTTGGCTTTATCTGTTGTATAATCAGTGATTATACAACATTATATATACAACATTGATTTTACACATAATACATCTGATTATACTTGTTTATGGTAACTAAGAATCATAACATTGAAATACTAATTAGAAGGAAGCAAAACAAAATATTTGTATTTGAATTAATGCCAATAAACTAGAATCCTATACAAAAACCTACAATCCAATACAAACTAATATCTCAACTTCATTCACCTCGGAAGTCCTGGGTTCGAACCCTGGGAAAAAGTTGGCAACTGAATAGTGCATTTTCAAAACGAGCTATTGCCTAATTAAAAGCTAGATTGCCTGGAATCTACTAAGATAGATATAACCTTCTTCTCTCTTGCAGGTTAAGTTACTCTCTAATCTTGCAATGCGGCTAAGAAGTAGGAAAAGAGAGCGGCCGCTCTCAAGCAAGAGGAGTTCCAAAGTAACCAAATTAAAAACCACTCAACCTATCAAAGCGTTGTCCAAACCTGCCACTTGGAAGCCAATTTTAAAAAGGGAGAAAAGCAATGGTGTACCTGATACACCTTTCTGCATCACACGATCACAAAAACTGAAAACACGTCCCGTTAGAACTAAATACAGTATGGAGAAACCCATAGATACATCGCACAAATCAAAGCACAATGACGATAACCGCACAAAGAAACCGATCTTCCAAACTGTCGTACGAAGCACTAACAAAGATATTACTTCCTCATCAACATCAAAAAAAAACCAGAATGATAAATTGTCAAGTAGTTCTAAAACTAAAGAGGTTAGAACAACAAAATCTGTACAACTCCGACACAGTTCTTTGAACAGAGAACTTAAAAAGGCAGAAACTATATCGTCAGCCATGAGTTCACCACGTAAAACAAGACGTATGGACAAAGCAGATAAATCAGCTTCGTTAAACAGCTCACCAATTCGTAAAGTCCGTCAAATTGGTTTAATAACTCCCAAAATTACTAAAGCATCGGTTAGTTCAACTAATGAGACGAAAAAGAAATCTAAGAAAGCATCAGTTGTACCAGATTCTAATTGTTATACAGAAGATAATGATATTACTATGTACGAACCGCACACAACTACATTTGTAGATTTTCCGACACAGAAATCTGAGGAATCAGACTCTGACGGGCAAGTTGAATCATCAGAACTCTGCTTGCCAAATGATTGTCTTAACGATTTCATGGCTATTGCGGATTGTGCACAGTTGATTAACGAAGAAATTCCTCCTAATGATGATGATATCAACTATTTAGCTGACAAAGCAGCTCGTGTTATGACTACGGAGAAAGAGGATGACAGAAAATCAAGGAATAATTCCCTGGATAAACGGTTACCTAAGAGACGTAAATCAAGTAACGATTTAGAGATGTATCAACCGACTTCAACTACTGATGATTTGGATAATTGTGCTGATTTTTTGGCCGGTGGAGAGAAATATGTTCAGGTATGTTAACCCCAACATACCCATACACAACCACGTCTTTATCCCCGAAGGAGTAGACAGAGGCGATTAATACGGCAGTAACTTTATTGGTATCATTCATAAAGTCACTCCCACCTTTGACCAAAGCCCAATGCAACTTGATCGAAACTTACCCGTTTCAGTCCCTCGTTTTAAATAATAACAGGTGTGTTAAAGTTTACTCATCCATTCCCATGGGAACACATTACTGGGATAAAAAGTAGCCTATATATAGCACACTGGGATAATTTAGCTATATAGTAAAGAAAGAATTTTAAAAAACAAATCTCTTTAATATTTTGACAGATATATATATCACGCATGGCATAGGTGCATTATACACCCCATGCTTTGCCAGTAATTTTGTCAGTTCCACGTAATAGGGGGCAAGCCTATTGCTGTTACCAAGTACTATATATTCAAAACCATTCTGTAATTCAAACCCAAAATTCCCACACTCAGGACAGATGTTACTTACCACTAAAAAGAATATCTGCAAAAGGAGCGAAATTAAGAATACTAAAACATTCCATCTCTCTTTTACAGCCAGACTTCGTAACCATGCTAGAGCAGGATGGCTATGTCCGAGACTCAGAATGTGAGATATCATCCACCTGCGACACTCAAGGGACTGCTATTGAGAGTCTTGAAGCACTATCAGCGAGGAGTCCTAGTTCAGGGTTCTTGGCCGAGATCAGTCAGAGTTTGGCTGCTGAGGCCGCTGGATGGGTGAGTTTGTCTACAATTATAAATTAACTGCTTTTTAGTTATGAATGGTGGGGTAACTAGTGGTTCTGTGAACAGTAGACCTCGAGTTATTTTCGCATTTTCCCCCCATTTCTTCCATGTTTTCCCCCCAATCGAAAAATCCCTTCGACAAAAGTTGCGCCTTGCAACAAAGAACACTTGTGCCAAATTTGATGAAAATGCGGCCTGTAGACCGGAACTGACACACATACCAACAACGCCAAATCGGCCAGTCCTCGAGTTAGAACTGAGACGCTTCACTCGCTCGGTCAATAAAAAGTACTGGAATTACTCCGTAAAAAATTATAATAAAAGAAGCTTTTTAGCTGACTTGACTAATTTTTTTTGTTGTTTGTTAGGTTAAGGCTTTCGAATGCATGTACAAATTAAAATGATTGAAAGCTAACTTCTAACTGCTTCCGACAACTATTTGGTCCCAATTCGTCAGTTTGAAGTCGGCTGCTGTGTCAAATTTTGACGTGTATTTTTTGTTGAATTAATTTTTATTGTATTTTAGTTTTCGAAACGAAAATCTCTTATACAACAATAATGTCCGTCCGTCCGTGAACTCGAGAACGGTAAGAGCTAGAGACTCAGTGTAAACGCCAATCGACTCAGCATGGTCAAAGACCTCTAAAATGAACTTGACCTTTGACCTCTAATCTCAAGGTCAAGGTCAAAACGAGGTCAAATCGAGAACGGTAATAGAGACTCAAGACCAGCTGCAATCAACTCAGCATGGTCAAAGACCTCTTAAAGTGATGTTGAACTTTTTTTTTAGTTTTTTTTTTTTACATTCTATGAAAAAACTTTCGAAATCTCTAAAATATATGGTAAATTTTTGCCACATTTTTAACTTGTTTTTCTTTGACCAGAGTGGTGCCGACATATCGCCAGATGAGTCGTCCCTAGTCTGTCATGAGGAACCATCGCCGACTGATATTGAGGTAATATCATCACGCCTATATCTCCGAAGGGGTAGGCAGACAAACACACACTTTCAAAAATAACAGATTTTTGAAAGTTTTTTATCAGATTAGACACTCGTACTGCAGAGATTCTTTTTAGTGGTATGTAACATCTGTCCTGGCTTTTGGAATTGTGGTTTGATTTAAAAAGTGGTTACGGATGCTCAGGACTTTACTTGTCTGTGCCACAGCGGCTGGCACGAAAGATTTTGTTGCCTTTAATCAACATTTCAACGCAAGGCAACGGGTTACATTGTAGGTTTTTATTAAATTCATTCGGCCATATTGGATATAACCTATTATAGATGTGTTCGGTGACGGCAATAGGCTTGCCCCCTATTACGTGGGACTACTAGATATGCAATAGACTTGCCCCCTATTACGTGGGACTACTAGATAAGCAATAGACTTGCCCCCTATTACGTGGGACTACTAGATATGCAATAGACTTGCCCCCTATTACGTGGGACTACTAGATATGCAATAGACTTGCCCCCTATTACGTGGGACTACTAGAGATGCAATAGACTTGCCCCCTATTACGTGGGACTACTAGATATGCAATAGACTTGCCCCTATTACGTGGGACTACTAGATATGCAATAGACTTGCCCCCTATTACGTGGGACTACTAGATATGCAATAGACTTGCCCCCTATTACGTGGGACTACTAGATATGCAATAGACTTGCCCCCTATTACGTGGGACTACTAGATATGCAATAGACTTGCCCCCTATTACGTGACACTACTAGAGATGCAATAGACTTGCCCCCTATTACGTGGAACTACTAGAGATGCAATAGACTTGCCCCCTATTACGTGACACTACTAGAGATGCAATAGACTTGCCCCCTATTACGTGGGACTACTAGATATGCAATAGACTTGCCCCCTATTACGTGGGACTACTAGATATGCAATAGACTTGCCCCCTATTACGTGGAACTACTAGAGATGCAATAGACTTGCCCCCTATTACGTGACACTACTAGAGATGCAATAGACTTGCCCCCTATTACGTGGGACTACTAGAGATGCAATAGACTTGCCCCCTATTACGTGACACTACTAGATATGCAATAGACTTGCCCCCTATTACGTGGGACTACTAGATATGCAATAGACTTGCCCCCTATTACGTGGGACTACTGGATATGCAATAGACTTGCTCCCTATTACGTGGGCCTACTAGAGATGCAATAGACTTGCCCCCTATTACGTGGGACTACTAGAGATGCAATAGACTTGCCCCCTATTACATGACACTACTAGATATGCAATAGACTTGCCCCCTATTACGTGGGACTACTAGATATGCAATAGACTTGCCCCCTATTACGTGGCACTACTAGAGATGCAATAGACTTGCCCCCTATTACATGACACTACTAGATATGCAATAGACTTGCCCCCTATTACGTGGGACTACTAGATATGCAATAGACTTGCCCCCTATTACGTGGAACTACTAGATATGCAATAGACTTGCCCCCTATTACGTGGGACTACTAGATATGCAATAGACTTGCCCTTATTACGTGGGACTACTAGATATGCAATAGACTTGCCCCCTATTACGTGGGACTACTAGATATGCAATAGACTTGCCCTCTATTACGTGGCACTACTAGATATGCAATAGACTTGCCCTCTATTACGTGGGACTACTAGATATGCAATGCATGCTGCTGTTGCAAAAAACTGAGTGAAGTGTTAAATTTTCAAACTACAATGATTTATTTTTTTATGTTTAAACTTTTTCTATTCTGCACGTGAAAATTTTACATTATTTTGTATGGGATCATTGTTTTTTTCGGTGATTATTCCTCGATGGTATGTCCGATTTTAATTTTTTTTTGTTCTTAACCACCCTCATGCCACACGTTATCACTGTGATAAGTTTGAAGGAGATCGGTTCAGGCGTTTAGGAGGAGTATGCGGACAAACGAAATACATGAGTCGCCTAAGATTGAGCTCGCTCAAAAAATACTGGCAAATTGTAGGTGTGTTATGCACCTCTGCCTACCCCTTCGGGGATATAAGCGTGATATGTGTGTGTGTGATGTTGTATCTTCCGATTGTAGAATGTGAACTGATTCTTATTCCTTTTTTAATTATTTGATTCTAGTCCTGTAATTTTAAGTTCGTTTGTTTGTCAATATTTGACGGTATTTTTTATTTATATATATTATTATATTTTTCAATAATTGCAGGAGGAAGGTGCCAACGTGATATCATCTTGCAGTAATCGTGTCGATTGCCAACAGATATCGTCTTGGGTCGACGCTTTTGATCCATATTTATTTATTAAACAAGTAAGTTTACTGTTATGTACTAGCTATTGCCTGCAGCTCCGCCTGCATGGTACTTTACAGGGTGTTACGAAAGGGTTATATCAACCCGAAGCCAGCATCTTCAGCTGGTCGACCATAACCCGTTTCGATATGTGGCGAACGCCAAAGAAGAAAAAAAAAGTTCATCAAAAAATTTAAAAAGATATTTCAAATCAAAACAAACGTGTCCCAACGCTACGGCTTGACGTAGCTACACATTGATGAGAAAGGAGTTTAAAAATCAACAAACCTAATTGCCAAAAATAGAATAAAAATATAAATCAGTAATGACATGACATATCATGTCACTCAAACGTATGTAAACAAACAAGATATAAAAAGAATGAAATAATTACAAATAGTAAGTAATTATGCACACGACAGTACACAGTATTTTTAGGTATCAACGCTCACGGTACAACTCCCGGGCAGCGCTCAAATTGCCTTCTGATGCTCCTACACAAAGCATCATCTCGTAATACTCTTCGTTACTCCGAGCCATTTAGTAATGGCTGTAGTCACAACACAATCACTATCACACACAACTTGACACAACTCACAAATTAACACACTAAACAACTATTTAGCTACCTCACTGCACAAAGCAAAGAATGCAACTGAACTGACCTGTGACCTTGCTAAATGATATTTTAAATAAAATTCTAGGAAACTTCAAACGCCGACCGAGCGCTTCGCGCGGCATCGCTTGATGCGAAACAGACAAAATGTTCCTACCAGGAGTGAGACGGGAGGCTTTTCACATGCGCGCATTATTTGTACCTATTTTGATGTCGATGACCGAAGCAGCTGATTTTAGTTCTAGTGTTGTTAAAAAAGTGTGTATTTTATTCGGTAATAATGTTTTTTTTATGAACTTTTTTTTTCTTCTGTGGCGGTCGCTACATATCGAAACGGGTTCTGGTCGACCAGCTGATGGTGGTGGCTTCGGGTTGATATAACCCTTACGTAACACCCGGTATATCAACATAACTTTTTTATTTATGAACCGTGTTTTGGGTTCTATTGCGTTCATAAAGCCCCTACAACAGTTTCTCTATTATATATTTGGTGTACAGACATTGACCACTTACAATTTTATTATATTATCATGTATTGATTAAGATAGAAATTAAAATTCGCATAACTAATGTTTGGCAGGACTCGAACCCTAACCATTTCCTTAACAAGCTACGATGACCAATACCGATGTCATCCAATCTTTGCTTCATATTATAATTTCTAGATCGCACTATTAAGGTTAGCACATATTGTACAAAAACACATTTACTTTTCCACTGTTTATTTCTACTGGCCGGTTTCACCTCACGGTATCATTAGAGATTTATACAATGTATTAATATATAAAAAAAAAACAAAGTTTAGCCGAATCGCAGTTACACTTGAAAGCCGACCCCAACTGAGTTGGGAAAGGGCTCGGTGGATGATGAAGTTATTTTTTTTTTGGATTTTCTCACACAATGTCATCTAGCCCAAATTAAGCTAATATAAGCTTGAGCTATAGAATCTAGTCAACTGTTATCTAGTCAAATACATACATATTATACATAGAAAATACCCAACTCCGAAACAAACATTTGTTAATCACACAAATAATTTGATTCGGAATCGAACCTGGGACCCCAGGGACGGCCGTCGCATACTAATACCACTGCGCCACCGAGGCAGTTAAGGTTAATATATAAAAAAAAAATAAGGTTAGTGTCGGAGCCATCTATTGGAATTCTACCGAACTACGGTACCTGTACCTTCACCTTGTTAGAGAAAGGCTGTGGGTTCGAGTCCTGCCGAAGACATTTCAGTTTTGTGATTTATAATTTCTATCTAAATATTTGCACACACACACAGACACACACACATATCATGCCTATATCCAGAAGGGGTAGGCAGAGGTGCCTTACACACACAACTTACCAGTATTATTTGTCCCACGTAATAGGGGTTAAACCTATAGCCCTCATCGGGCACTCTAGAAAGAGGGTTATGTCCATTATGGTCGAAGTAATTTAATAAAACAAGCAGCTATATGAAAATTTTGAAAACTAAATTTGAATCCCGTTGCCTTGCTGTGGCACAGCCAATTAAAGTCCTGGGTGTCTCGGACTAAATATTTAGTTATTTATACACGGTTGGCTAATTGATATTATTTTATTCCAGTTGCCACCATTAGAGACGGTAGCTACGGGTGCTTTGAGAGCTAGATATCCAGCGTTACCTTTGAAAACTAGGACTAGTCCAGATTTTAGTCTTGTAAGTACATCATTTTACTATCTTATACATATTTTCTAAGGTTGTCTGGAAGAAATTGCTCTTTAGCAATAAGGCCGCCTGTTATACATAATTTTTTTTTAAATATGTTTCACTTTTGTTTTTTGTGTACAATAAAGAGAATTTGATTGATATTTCCGTATCCAACGGGTAAAATTGGACCCTATTACTATGACTCTAATGTCCGTCTGTCTGTCACCAGGCTGTAATCTCATGAACCGAGATAGTTGAACATATGAAAATTTCATAAATTATTACTGTTGCGTAACGAGAAATACTGAAAAAGCCACGTCAAACATTGACACGACAACCGACTTCAAATTACCGAAATGGGACCAAATAATTGTCAGAATGGGACCAAATTGAAATGGAATACTCTGGAAGCAGTAACTTTCAGTTAAAATAAAAATAAAAAATCTCATTAAAACACCTAATTTGCACTACAGCCTAGTTCGCATTAGGCTAGTAATTTAGAAGAGTAGCGAGTAATTTAGTAGCTAAATATGCGCGAACTATAAAGCCTAGTTCGCACTGCTTTAGTAATTTAGTAGAGTAGCGTGTAATTTAGTGGCTAAACTACTCGCTACTACACAGAAATCGTTCGCATTACGGTTTAGTACAGTACACAAGTGAGTGGTGGCGGCCACTAATGAACGAGGACTAATCAACAGGTTCGGACTTGTTTAGCCGGTAAACCAGTGAGCACGAATGCGTGGTGGGAGGCGCTACTCGCCCGAAAAAATAGAGTAAAATGGATTGACTCGACTAAATCATTTACTAAATTACTCGACTAAATTTTTCTAGTTCGCACATATTAGCTACTAAATTACTCGCTACTCTTCTAAATTACTAGCCTAATGCGAACTAGGCTTAACAGTATATTCAACATAGAAGTATTTACACAATAAGCTTCCTACATCGCGCTAGCGAGTTTTACACGCTCATAGCTTATAAACACATACATTCCTCGAGTTTCGCTGTCTCTTTGAGATAGTCTTGATAATGCCTCGTGAGTAGGCGAAACATATGTCGACGTTTAATATGTCTTCTATTTAGCGAAATCATTGCAATTTTTTAATTTCAACATCATTTTTCCAATGTTTTTATCATAGACTTTCGCCAGGTGACGCCTGGATCCATTCAGTATTTAAAATTTAAAATTTCAAAATCCCGCAGTTTAGGTTTTTGTAATTACTTTTTAAAGTAATGGCAAGTAAGATGTTCAAACTTTTCAAATTATATATATATATTTTCACAAAATTAGAAGACAATAAAACGTCGACAAATGTTTCACCTCTCAACGAGGCATTCTCAAGTCTGTCTCTCTGCTGTTCTCACTGAGACAGTCTAAAATCAAAATAATAAAATCTAAAATAATGCTATTAATTTGAAAAGTTTTAACATCTTACTTACCTGTTTCCATCCAATATTTGGAATTACTTTTTACTTCGGCACCAACTTCAAAAAATGAATGACTTTTTAGAGTTCCATACACAAAGGGTATAGCGGGAAGCCTATTACTGAGACCTCGCTGTCCGTCCGTCCGTCCGTCCGTCCGTCCGTCCGTCCGTCCGTCCGTCCGTCCGTCCGTCCGTCCGTCCGTCCGTCCGTCCGTCCGTCCGTGCGTGCGCCTTTTTGTATGTGTGGTTGGTCTCATTTCAATTTGTAATTCCCCATACCTGTAATTTGAAGTCGGTTTTTTTTTATTATAACATCTGTCTTATATTAAGGTTAGACTCGATCGATGATGATGATTGTTAAAATAATGATTGTATCGGCAGGTGCTCGACTTGGACGAGACCCTGGTCCACTGTTCGCTACAAGAGTTGCCGGATGCGAGCTTCCATTTCCCGGTGTTGTTTCAAGATTGTCGATACACTGTGAGTATGATTAGGGGGCTTACATATATTACGTCAATCTAATGTGTGACTTACTATACTGCCGTGCTAAACGCAAAAGCGGTAACACAAAAAAACGAAAAAAAACAAAAATATGCCATCTGATATCTTGTTTCAAAACATAGAAAAACACACACATATCACGCCTATATCCCAAAGGGCTAGTCAGAGGTGCATTACACACCCACAATTTGCCAGTATTTTTAGTCCCACGTAGTAGGGGGCAAGCCTATAGCCGTCACCGGGCACATTTATAATGGGTTATGTCCAGAATGGCCGAATGAATTTAATAAAAAGTAGCAGCTATACCTATTGTCATTTTGAAAGTATATAAATGTTAAAAATATTCTTGTCTGTCTGTGTAGGTGTTCGTCCGCACCCGGCCTCACTTCGCGGAGTTCCTGTCGCGCGTGTCCCGCCTGTACGAGGTTATCCTGTTCACGGCCAGCAAGAGAGTCTACGCGGACCGGCTGCTGAACCTGCTGGACCCTAATAGGCGGTGGATCAAATATAGGTATGTATAATACTTATCAGCTGGGTTCGATTCCCGGGTCGAATCAAATATTTTTGTGATCCACAAATGTTTGTTTCGGAGTTTAACTTTATTTAGTACTAGCTGTTGCCCGCGGCTCCGCCCGCGTGGATGTCGGTTATCGCGACCAAACATACCATGTCCTCTCTTAAGATCTAATCTATCCTTGTACCAAATTTCATCAATATCAGCCAAATTTCATAAATACCTAATAATAATAAGCTATAAAAATTTACCAATAATAATAAAAAGTGACGTCTATATATCTCCGTTAAATTCAGTTTATTATATTTTTGGTCACATCTCCGGTTCTAATCAACCGATTGCGATGAAAAAAAGTAAGATTTTAAGTCTGACTTTGAGTCTGAGTCTGATTTTGAGGCCCTGTCTAACAAAAAAAAACCGCATCAAAATCCGTTCAGTAGTTTCTGCGTCCATCGCGAACAAACAGACAGGAAATTAAAAAAAAATATTTTTGTGTTCAGCATCGTTAACATAACATAACCCAAGTATTTTTTTTTTCAAATATCTCCAATGTACAGACACGACCACTTTACAATTATATAATAGTATACATAGATGTTTATAAATAGACAATTCTCGTGTCACAATGTTAGTTATTATACTCCTCCGAAACAGCTGGACCGATTATTATTAAATTTTATATGCATATTCGGTAGGTCTGAGAATAGACTACTATCTATTTTTAATTTTTATTTTATTTATTTATAATTTTTGTACATACACAATAAATAAACACGAAACAGAAGTACAAAAGAATAAAGTGAGCATAGTACAAGGGCACTACTTATTCCTAAAGGAATCTCTTCCAGCAGGCCTGAGAGGAGAAGTAAGAGTGAAAAGGCTAAGTGTCTGCAGGACAAGTAAATAAATAAACCTACAAAAACTATGGGTGCTATAATATATACATAGATAAACATATACTGAGCTATATATACAATACTTACATAATTACTACCGTATATAGCTAGGGTAAAGAGGACATAGTGTGTTTTGACTTTACTTTTAAAGAGAGGAATAGTTTTACAGCTTTGTATATCAGGGGGTAGTGAGTTCCACAGCCTGACCGCATGAACGGTAAAGAAATAGGAGTAGAAATCGGTTTTGTGGGAGGGAAAGGTTAGGCTGTACATGAGGTGAGATCTACAAGGAGCACCGGGAGTGTTCATGTAGGAGAACCGCTCCCACAGGTAGGAAGGATAAGCCGGATTATGTAGGATATTATAAAGGAGACATAATATCCGAGTTTCTCTCCGAAGACGGATTGGGAGCCACTTGAGTTCCTTGCGAAATTGAGAAACATGATCATACTTACGGAGATTAAAAACAAAACGGATACATAAATTTTGCAAGCGCTCAAGCTTCGCGTAGTCCAAAATAGGCTGAATTAGCGTCTGAGCAAGTGAGACCTTGATATCTAGGGGCAAGAAGCTCTGGAGGCATATGATATCTAGTGGCAAAAAGCTATATATAATGTGTCATTAAATATACATAATACACCCCTAAATTTTCAGTTCATTATCCATTTGCATAAAAAAAAATAACCATAAAATATTTTGGCATATGGTAATTTAGACTAATGATATTTATGCATAATTTTTTATCCATAACAAATTTTGCATATTTGTATTAATCATAAATAAAATTAGCATAATCATATTTAAGCATAAAATTTATAAACATAGCAGTTTTAAATAAGCAATGTTTGGGAAATCAAACAAAACAATCTCTTTTTTCTATTAATGCAAGTAGTTTCTGGCACTCGAAGGCCGCTGCCGCGGCACCGCTCGCTTCGCTCGCTCGGCTCGTGCGTAGGTGTTCACAGTTTTAACCTAACCTAACCTACCCATTTTGTTTAAAGAAAAAATTATGCATAAATATATTAGACCTAAATACAGGGTGTTACATAAGGGTTATATCAACCTGAAGACACCTCCATCAGCTGGTCGCCCAGAACGCCGTTCGATATGTGTCGACCGCCAAACAAGAAAAAAAAAGTTCAGACCTTGATGTGGAACAGAGACAAAATGTTCCTACCAGGAGAGAGAGAGGTTATGTCACAGGCGCGCATTATTTGTACTATCTACTTGATGTCAATGACCGAATCAGCTGATTTTAGCTAGTGTTGTTCAAATAAGAGTATTTTATTCGGTAATAATGTTTTTGGTTGGATGATTTTTTTTTCTTGTTTGGCGGTCGACACATATCGAAATGGGTTCTGGTCGACCAGCTGATAACGATGTCTTCGGGTTGATATAACCCTTATGTAACACCCTGTATGATTATGCCACAGTACATATGCTGCTAAAAATCAATTATGACCAAGTATAATTATGCCAAAAAAAGTATGCCAAATTCATTGTGCTAAAACATTTTAGGATTACATATATTATGTTAACGAAAGGTATACCTAAATGTTCACCCTTCTATCAACAACCATTTAACAGTCCCTATTTCCCGTGTTCACGACAGTTCTTATGAAAAAATGTGCATTACGAAGTTCGCCGGGACAGCTAGGATAGTATTTGTATATTATTGTGTGTGTATGTTTGTTTGTTTGTCCCCAGGCTGTTCCGCGAGCATTGTTTACTTGTCAACGGGAATTACGTGAAGGATCTGTCAATACTCGGCCGGGATTTGCGGAGGACCGTCATTGTGGATAACAGTCCGCAGGTGAGTTACAGACGTACAGACTAGGTGATTTTTTTTAAATAACCCTCTTCAAAAAAGGAGGAGGTTATGAATTCGGGGTACCGTTCGTTAACATAATATATGTAATCCTAAAATGTTTTAGCACAATGAATTTGGCACACTTTTTTTGGCATAATTATACTTGGTCATAATTGATTTTTAGCTACATATGTACTGTGGAATAATTATATTTAGGTCTAATATATTTATCCATATTTATAATTTGCACAATGTTTTTAGGCATAGTGTACAGTCGCCTAATAGTATATATTACTAAAAATGAATAGGTATAAATTAATGAAATTAATGAAAAATAAAAAAGTTACTTTAACCAGTATTTCCTATATTATAGTGTCAAAGTAGGTTTAGGTGTGGCGGCCCCTAAGCCGCCTTTTAATTATTTTACATATTTACTTATTCTGCGTAAGATGATTATGACTGTATTCATTAAAGTTTGATACGTTTATGCCTTTATAAAGCTATGCTTATAAATTTTATGCTTAAATATGATTATGCTAATTTTATTTATGATTAAGACAAATATGCTAAATTTGTTATGGATAAAAAAATTATGCATAAATATCATTAGTCTAAATTACCATATGCCAAAATATTTTATGGTTATTTTTTTTATGCAAATGGATAGTGAACCATGAATTCGACTGTTTTTTTTATAACCTACAATATACATAATTATACACAAAAAAAATTTACATTACAAAATATCGTTTAATAAAATCCTCCTTGTCATTGCCGACTGGGAATGTTCCCAGAATGCTGGCTGTGTTGCCACGTTGGATGGCGATACTTATTCTTTGGGCCAGAATATAGCCAGCCTTCTGGTCCTGAGAAGCATCGATTAAGTGTTTAGCAATGTCTCTATAAATTTTTATAATGTTTGTAACCTCATATCTGGTGAGTGAGTGAACTGATTTTGATATTTTTTTTAAATCTAGTGACCATTTTAATTTGGTCCAATTCCGATAGTTGTTTGGTGCCATTTCGGTAATACTGAGGCTGCTAACCCGGAACACACATACAGATAAGATTGATTTATTTAATGTTTTTTTTTTTAAATATGTTGCAGGCTTTCGGCTATCAGTTAGAAAACGGCATACCCATAGACAGTTGGTTTATGGACAGAAGTGACAATGAGCTTCTTAAATTGTTGCCTTTCCTGGAAAATCTCGCCACTGTGAGTATTTTCTAGTATAATTAATTTAATTTTTTGCGGAAGAAAAAAAACATATTAGGGACTGTCCATAAATTACGTGAGTCTATTTTGGCTAATTTTGGACACCATATTCTTGTGAAGGAACATGTTTTGATTAATTTTACTCCTTTTTAGGGTTCCGTACTCAAAAAAAGTGTAAAAGAAAACCCTATTACTGAGACTTCGCTGTCCGTCCATCCATCTTATTAGGTATCTTATGAACTGTGATAGTTAGAAAGTTGAAATTTTCAAACATGATGTATTTCTGTTGTCTCTATATCAACAAATACTAAAAAAACAATAAAATAAATATTTAAGGGGCTTCCGTACAACAAATATGATTTTTTTTTGCTGTTGAACCCTTCGTGCGCGAGTCCGACTCGCACTTGACCGGTTTTTTTATACTCAAACAACATTATATTTTTCTTTTACAGAAAGAAGACGTACGGCCATACATACGGGACAAATACAAATTGTTCACATACTTACCGCCTGATTAACTTATACATAGACCTTAGACCTCTCTTATTAGTATTCAACAATGCAACGAGACCCAGCAAATAACCAACTTTAAAAAAGACGAGGTACTTAACCGACCGAAATTCAAATACCTAATATGTTTATCCGACGTTTCGTGCAGTTATCTTGGTCACTGGTTACAACTACTTAAATTATTTGTTATATACGCCTGTTTCCCTGTAGGGGTGGGCAGAGGTACATTATAACAGTAACTTTGTTCGCCTAAGCGTTGATTTACACATATCAGGGAAGCACAAAATATTTATTTTATTAATTTTCTATGAACGTGTCCCCACAGTTCAATGTCAAATACTTAGATCAAAATACCTAGATTACCGATAGCGAGTGCTTTAAAAACGGCACCACTTCACCTCGGTCATTGCACACCTGCGCGCTTCACCTCGGTCACTGCACACCTGCGCGCTTCACCTCGGTCACTGCACACCTGCGCGCTTCACCTCGGTCACTGCACACCTGCGCGCTTCACCTCGGTCACTGCACACCTGCGCGCTTCACCTCGGTCACTGCACACCTGCGCGCTTCACCTCGGTCACTGCACACCTGCGCGCTTCACCTCGGTCACTGCACACCTGCGCGCTTCAACCGCGTGCCGTACTAAGTTCCTATCCCGCTTGCTGACTCTCGAGGGATGCGACAACGGCGCTGTACATTGCACACCTGCGCGCTTCACCTCGGTCACTGCACACCTGCGCGCTTCACCTCGGTCACTGCACACCTGCGCGCTTCACCTCGGTCACTGCACACCTGCGCGCTTCACCTCGGTCACTGCACACCTGCGCGCTTCAACCGCGTGCCGTACTAAGTTCCTATCCCGCTTGCTGACTCTCGAGGGATGCGACAACGGCGCTGTACATTGCACACCTGCGCGCTTCACCTCGGTCACTGCACACCTGCGCGCTTCACCTCGGTCACTGCACACCTGCGCGCTTCACCTCGGTCACTGCACACTTGCGCGCTTCACCTCGGTCATTGCACACCTGCGCGCTTCAACCGCGCGCCGTACTAAGTTCCTATCCCGCTTGCTGACTCTCGAGGGATGTGACAACGGCGCTGTACATTGATGCGCCTGTATTCATTATTACGAATTATTTCTATGTCAACCATCAATGTACAATCTTGTTTATTTAATAGATGGTATGTGTAATAATTACCTATATAGTATTCGAGTGCTAAGATTCCGCGTTGTATTTGTACTGAATCCAATATCTATAGTATTTTTGATCTAAGGTCAAATACGACTGTCATCACTGACACTGACTCTGACATATAGAAAACGTTTGAAAGAATATTTTGCACTGAAACTGAACTGTGTCGGACGGACTGATATGTCTGAATCGACCTTATGGGGTCTAAATTTTTATTTTTTGACAGTTTCATTTTTTGGTTCGACCCTAAAATAATGACGGTTTCTTCTTAAACTATCTTCAATTTTATTTCAATATCATATTATACGTATTAAAAAATAATTAAAAATAAATAGCTAATCGCTGGCAATACTGGATTTAAAAAATCTGTGATTATAAGTTTTTTTTATAGGATAAAAAATGAATGTGTTCTAATTTGTTTTTAAGTATATTTTTTTAGTTACTGGCTTCCAGTTAATATACGCGTTTTTTTTGTATGTTGAGAGTGTTCAAAAGTTCAAAAAACTAAGAATCGAATGTAAAAATCGAATTCGAATCGAGATTTTATTTCAGTCGATTAATCGAATGAAATAAAAATCGATATTTTTTTTTTAATAAATTAAATTTAATTATTATTATACCTATGTATAAGCGTGCTCTAAAGAGGTGCTAATTTATTTTTAATTCTTTGTATTTTTTCAATATGTAATATTTTTTATAACTTTTTTTTCTTTTCATTTATTATAAGAATTTAAGTTGTCTGACTTGTTGTACATTTTGCATTACTCTTTTTGATCTCCGGCTTCGAACCCGCCTATTTTAATTTCAAAATGGCAAAAAAAAAATACGGTGACCATATTTTAGTTTTTTTGGTAAGAAATTATGTATTTTCTTCAACTGCATATTATTATTTCATTTATAATAAATAATTATAAATGTCTGAATCTCTATAAAATAATACTTACTTATTTATTAAAAAAAAAAGGATGGTACATGAAAAATAAATAGGTACTTTTTTTTCAAGAAATTCTTTTAAAAATAGTAAAGAGGTTTTCACTTATAGCTAGATAGATCTATACGGGATTTGTAAGATTTTTTTTTTCGAAAATCGATTCGTGGTATTTACATTGCATTTTGTAGTTTTCCTTTATTCTTACTTATTCTAGTCTGGTCATAAAAATTGTGTGCGTTCGCGCAGCGGAATGTTGAATTTAAAGATTTTAATTATGCAGATATTTAGTGTATGACGTCGTGTAATTGTGTATGGTAAAAAAAAAATTGTGCATGCAACCATTGTGGAGAAATTTGCCAAAAACTGATTCCGCTGGGCGAACGTTGTCCTGGCGGAACTTTTTTTAATCCATGGACTTAGAAGAAAAAAAATGTGTCCAAAAATTTGTGTGTAATTGTGTATCTATGTATACTATTATATAATTGTAAAGTGGTCGTGTCTGTACATTGGAGATATTTGAAAAAAAAATACTTGGGTTATGTTATGTTAACGATACTGAACACGAAAATATTTTTTTTTAATTTCCTGTCTGTTTGTTCGCGATGGACGCAGAAACTACTGAACGGATTTTGATGCGGATTTTTTTTTAGACAGGTCTTGGTCAGACTTAAAATCTTACGTTTGTTTCATCGCAATCGGTTGATTAGAACCGGAGTGTGACCAAAAATATAATAAACTGAATTTAACGGAGATATATAGATGTCACTTTTTATTATTATCGGTCAATTTTTATAGCTTATTATTGTTAGGTATTTATGAAATTTGGCTGATATTGATGAAATTTGGTACAAGGATAGATTAGATCTTAAGAGAGGACATTTATGATGGTATGTTTGGTCGCGATAACCGACATCCACGCGGGCGGAGCCGCGGGCAACAGCTAGTGTATGAATAAAATTTGTGCATGCACATAGATAACCTCCTAATAGATTCCGCATGCAGGGCAACAAACGCGCGCCACTCATACTTGATTTCGCAAGCATATAAAGCTATGCCTAAAATCACGACGTCAGTGACAACCAACTTCGCGACCTATGACCACGTGCGATTTTATAATTAAAAAAAATTGTTTTTGCGAGCATTTTACATTTTAAATGGCTTCCTCATCCGTGAAATGGTATGGCAAGTCGGCGAAGACATCAAATTACCAAAAAGATGGCATTACATTTCACCGGTAAGTAAATTAGACATAAATGTAAATATAAAATTGACTAGGCACCGGAGTTCAATTTATTCTGGTTGGTAATAGAACATAAACACAAAACATTTAGAACCCGTTGATGTCTTTTTGAAATTACTCTTTCACTCATTAGCCAAATTATAATAGCTATCCTTTTCTAACAATACATTACAATAGCACTTGAATCGATAGTGATGGGATATCGGTATGATATAGTACGTCATCGATATTTTGCAGTATTATTGCCGTAGGTGCTTTAAAAGTAGTACCTATAAATAAGCAACATGTTGTCGCCCGCGACTGCGCCCGGTTGAATTTCGGTAAGCTGCGAATTATTTGCGACCAATTTGTGTGTTGGCATTATTATAATTTTTTTTCGCAGCTAATGTGATTTAGTATTAGCAATGTAACTGAGATATATATTATTTTATAGGTTTCCTGGATGACCCGAGAGGAAAAAGAAATGGGTAGATGCAACATCTCGTGGGGAGAGTTGGTTTCCCACCAATAACAACGTAAAATATTAAGAAAGAAATTATAGTCCCGCCGATGACATCAGTTTTTGTGATCTATTTATAATTTCTTTCTTAATATAAATTATATTATTTTACATCTATTGAATAAAAATATAAAATTATAATGTATCATCAACAGAGATGGGGGGCTCGTGGCTTAGTGATAGGTAGTAAGTAGGAACTGAGAGTTGATAATACCTATCCCTCTTGATTAAGTCCTGATACCTATTCCTATAAAAATTATAATAATAAATAATATTTTTTATATTTTTAAATGTATTTGTGTTTTTTATAAATGTATTTAAAAATGTATATAATAAGAATATTAAGGAATAAACGATATAATAAAATTATAAAAATATAACTATAATAAACCTGCGAGTATCAAAATTTTATCGACACATTTTCATCCCTATCCCATCTCTAGTATTCGGTGCATTCGAAGATTGACCTTGAAACAGCCAATCATAGCGCACTTACATGTTTCCGCGCGCCCCTCGCATTCCGCCAAAACAGGTGAACTCGGTAAGGAACAAAATTACAGTAATGCGGAATCTATTAGGAGGTTATCTATGTGCATGCATAAACTTCGGAGAAATTCAAGTTTCCGCTACGCGAACGTTTGCCCTTTGCTAGTTTTCATATAAAGCGCTTATATAGAGAACTGTAGATTTTTACATACGTTGTTTTGAATTTGTTTATATTTGTTTAAAAAAGCAGATTAAGAAAAAATCGTGGGGTTTAAAAGATAAAAATGTAAACTTAAAATACGCTTATTAGGTCTTAGTTCGTAAAGTATGCACTTTGGGGTCTAGTTTTTCACGTTTATACCTTGTAAGTGTAACAATTTTTTCACACTAGCAAAATATTTTTCATCAATTCATAACTACAATACTTAGACTATTTAACCAAAGGACTAGCCTTAAATAGAAAAATAAATGACCTATAAATTATATCGAAACAACAATTGTGTTATCACCTGTACCAATTCAATTCCGGTATTTTACTGTAAATTTTAGAATGTTACTTAAATATATTGCACGGCTGCTTTTTTGTAGCCATCCGAACTTGGTCGGGTTATGTAGGTTTTCGGTGGTTTGTCAGTATTTTAATTGTTTCTCTTTAATTACTGAATTTAATGAGATGAAATTTTGCACGTGAGTAGTTGAATTAATAAACTAATTATTGGAATACAGTTTACTATGCAATTCCTTTAGAACCTCGTGATATTTGACTGCTTTGTAAACAGTGGTCTATTCATGGTAAATTGTCCTATAACTCTTTAATTACTAACGGTACATCATTGATACTTGGCAAGATGTTGCAGACACTTACAAGTTTTGTATAAACGTGAAAAACTAGACCCCAAAGTGCATACTTTACGAACTAAGACCTAATAAGCGTATTTTACGTTTACATTTTTATCTTTTAAACTCTACGATTTTTTCTAAATCTGTTTTTTAAACAAATTCAAAACAACGTATGTAAAAATCTACAGTTCTCTATATAAGCGCTTTATATGAAAACTAGCAAATGCCCAAACGTTCGCGTAGCGGAAACTTGAATTTCTCCGAAGTTTATGCATGCACAAATTTTATTCATACATACACAGTTACACACAAATACACACAAATTTTTGGACACTTTTTTTTCTCTAAAGCCTAGTTCGCATTTAGGCTAGTAATTTAGAAGAGTAGCGAGTAATTTAGTAGCTAAATATGTGCGAACTACAAAAATTTAGTCGAGTAATTTAGTAAATGATTTAGTCGAGTTAATCCATTTTACTCTATTTTTCGGGCGAGTAGCGCCTCCCACCACGCATCCGTGCTCACTGGTTCACCGGCTAAACAAGTCCGAACCTGTTGATTAGTTCTCGTTCATTAGTGGCCGCCACCACTCACTTGTGTACTGTACTAAACCGTAATGCGAACGATTTCTGTGTAGTAGCGAGTAGTTTAGCCACTAAATTACACGCTACTCTACTAAATTACTAAAGCAGTGCGAACTAGGCTTAAGTCCATGGATTAAAAAAAGTTCCGCCAGGACAACGTTCGCCCAGCGGAATCAGTTTTGCACAATTTTTTTTTACCATACATAATTACACGACGTCATACACTAAATGTCTGCATAATTAAAATCTTTAAATTCAACAACATTCCGCTGCGCGAACGCACACATAAAAATTTGGCTCCTGTGTATCCAGTACCAGTTCCTTACGTTAATTTGCTCAAAATACGTTTTCGTATTCCCCATATATTTCACCCCAGCGCCCCTAGCGGTAGCGTCAGGGAACTGTGCGAAATATTTGGAGGAATACGAAAACGTATTTCGAGCAAATTAACGTAAGGAACTGGTACTAGACACCTTGTCTTAAACGGAACCCTGTATGTTTTGCCATTAGTTTTGGTCCCACATAATATGGGGCAAGCGTATTACTGTTACTCAAAAATTACCCATTCGAACTTAAATTCTAACAGCCTGGACTGTTATTACAGAAAATATCGTCAAAATATGGTCATGAAATAATCTAATATATCATTGGTCGAGTTGATCCTTGGGTTGAAAGTGTAATCGCGGTACTTCACTTGGCTTGGCGTATTTGTGTTCGTGTTCGTGAGAAAAGCCCAAATATCAAACATACTTCAAACAAGCCATCCAAACATGGGCTGTACTGGCAAACAACTCTAATAACTATGCCAAATAACCAAATATTTGCTTGTTCACAAACTAATTGAACGCAGCAATGATATAAAGTTAAAAATATATCTCCAAAAATCGGAGTATTTTTTATTGGTCCACTCTATATTGATTTTGCAACTGCCATCAAAAAAAATAACACATCTGAAAGAGACTCGCTACTGAACACACCAAGTGTGTCGGTCAACGCAAATATTTGCCTTATTTGATGTGTGCTAAATAACCGACAGGTGGACGGATACGCATAATTATTAGTGTTTTTTGCCATATCGTGCAAATAAAGCAAATGTATTGAAATATAACGTCTACACGTTGACGTATTTGGACAAATAAAGCAAATACGCGAATACCAAGTGACCATTGAATTATTATTAATAATAAATATGTACAACATAATGGTCGCCCATATGGTTGATAAGTAAAACCATTATTTGTTAAAAACATTATTTGCGTTATCCCCCCCCCAACTCTCAAACTCCCCCAAAACTCACGATGAAAACAAAATTAAAACAAGTAACTTTTTAATTTTTAGTGAGGACGCTCGTGGCTTCGCACGCTTGACAAATTTTGTACTAAAACCTTCCTCGAGAACCACTCTATCCATGGGTGAAATCCACATCAAAATCCGCTGCGTAGTTTTACAGATAGCATACACAGGGACGGACAGACAGTGGAAGCTACTTTGTTTTAACACATGTTATGTTGTTGCCTAAGGATTTCCACTAGTAGTAATAATAATTCAATGTAATTAAGGGTTGCTAGTATTGTTAATAAAATTTTTATTTCTAATGTAAAATTTGGACAGCTATAATTTATTGTATAAGAAATTCTAAAACTAGAAATGGCGGTAATATATTTAAATTCTATTATAAATAAATAAATTATTGATATGAATATAATAATAAATAAATATTTGTCGAGTGATGTGAGAGGAATCTAAATTATGCCAACTAGGTATATATTGTTAACACGTTTCGTCTCGTGACTAGTTCAAACTATAAAATTTTCTTTTTTTAGTCATTGTTGTTATAGAAATAACAGAAATACAGTACAGTCCTAGATGTACGGACGGACAGACAGCGAAGTCTCAGTAATAAAGTTCAGTGCTTTCGAAATACAGAAAAGTTATTGTTTCATAAACAAATGAAATTAAATACTTAACTAAGACATGCCTTAATATCAATATAGAGGGCAGCATTTTGGCAAATAAAATAAGAAATAATATAAGAAAGAAAGAGTGGGATCGATACCCGTCACAATATTTTTTTTATTTTTTTGCTTCTGTAATATCCTTCATGTCACGAAACGTGTTAACAGTATGTTTGAGATTAGGTATACCATAGATAAGTAATTTTTTTTTTTTCAATAAAAAAAAATTGATTTATTATTTATGTAAGAAGTAGCGATCAAATGTTTTCAATATATTGTAATTAAATTTAATTAGAATAAGATATAATCAATTTATTGTTTAGAATAATAAAATATTTGAAGAATTTAGCTTTTTTATTGCTGAATGAATAAAATTTGTTTGTGTCCCATATGCCACATACCAAAATTGTGTCAGTGATTTTCTTACATAGATCCTAGAAGGCCAATAAAATGGTAACTGAACTAGATATGTAGTTCCCTGGATGAGAGCACACAACGTGCTCTACCGATTCGGATCTAAGTAATTAGTCCAGGTAGAGATCATAGTAAAGAATCAAGATCTTCATATCAAAAACATTCTGGTAGAGTTCAAGGTATAGCAGCTGCATAATGTAAGCACGGTTAAGGTGTGAGAAATTATTTTAGTCGCGATGACTCCGATGTGTGTATGATGTTTCATTTGTCCTTCTTTAAGTACCTACTTGATGACGGAAACTAGATAGTAGATACATTTAAACAAATATGTCTTGGATAACTATCTCGATGACTTTTTACGTAAAGCTGTTGCGATTCCTTTGATGATATTGTTGGCGTACTACTATCCTCGGCCCCGTGTTCTTTGGGACTATTTTGCTGATTGAACTATTATGTAAGTTTATTTAGATTTATGGATATCCAATTACTAGTCTGTAAACCGAACCTAAATTTTGACAGCCAGGACCGTTGTTACATACATACAATCTGAAGTCTGGGCCGCAATAAATGAAACAAACAAGTAATTGACTAACATTTATTTTCTCGGCGACATTTTACACAAAGCTAGCTTAAGAGACGAATTTAATCTTAACTAACGTAAGTAGATTTTGAAGCTTATTGGATTAAGTTCTTTTTTACATATATTTTAATTTCGAAGCATTAAGATTTTTTTATTGGCTTGGATTAAAGTTAGCCTACATAAGCCCGTCTCCGTCGGGCGCCACTGGTACCTAATACTTTCTGCGTGCGAACCAGACGCCCGGAAACGGACGGACTTGAGAGACCCCGCGCGCCTTGAGCCGCGAAATTAAAAAATAAACAAGCCGGTCTAGCATAACCAGCGTCGAATTTAGGCATCGACTAAAGCCGACTAAAGAGACGTCGCGGCATGGCACTAAAGTTACTTATATTCATTATTCTTATTTCATCTTAGAATTCTTATAACTTACTTTATTTCACATTTCTGTCAAAATCAATACGAACGTGACAGCATTTCGGAATGGTTTTGATAGAAATTCACACAAATACATAGAGGACCGGTCGTGTAGCTGTTGCTGGCATGCTTTTGCCTGCATCTGTAGCTTGCAATAGCTACTCTGAACTAATTCACGGGGTGGGTCAGAAGGAAATGTTGTTCGGTATTGCAATTGAGCGTCTGGACCCGGATTTTTGCCCAGAGGTAACCTAAAGCCTAAGCCACGCGCTCGCCAACAACTCAAGTCCATCATCTCGCCTTTTTGTAAGCTTAGCCACAGATACTTAGAGAAAATCAGATATAATACAACAATATGGTCATCGTACCTCCGACGGAATGGGTTCCTCATTAGGAAAACGAGACGGTTCAATCGCAGCCGACGATACAATTTTTCGCAAAATTATTCAAAAAAATAAGTGCTTACTGAATAGTACACGTGATAGGATGGTTCAGCAGGTGATTCAAAAGTACAGGCGTTCCAGCTAATACATCCAGGTTCATCTCCTCTTCGTCAGATGGGGCCGGTTCGACGGTCACAACAGAAGATGTGTAAGAGACTGCCTTCTGATTGTCCAGAAGTAAATCTGTTGAGGTGTTGTCTTCTGGTACTGGTGATAGGAAGACCTGGAATTATTTTTATTACATTATGTACTAGCTGACCCGACATTAGATGACTGCCTCGGTGGCGCAATGGTATGAGTATGTGACTGCCGTCTCAGGTCCCGGGTTCGATTTCAGGTCGGATTAAATATAAACGCGAAAGTTTGTGAGTGTAAGTATGTATGGATGGATGGATGTTTGTTACTCGTTCACGTAAAAACTACTGAATGGACTTTAATGAAATTTTACAATAATATAGCTTATACATCAGAATAACACATAGGCTACAATTTATAAAGATATTGTGTGAATTGTTCAAAATATGACACGGCGCGACGGGAACGGGAAAAAATCCAAATTACCACGCGGATGAAGTCGCGGGCGACCACTAGTAAATTATAAATAAGTATGTTTATCAAAACAATGGTAAGTAAAAATTTTTTTAAGAAAAAACTTTTTAGCATTAATTAATAGCATTAATTTTTCGCAGAATCAAAAGGACAACAAAACGTAGACTGTCTCAGAGAGAACAGCCTCTAGGCTAGGCTGTTCTCTCTGAGACAGTCTTGATAATGCCTCGTTTAGAGGCGAAACAATTGTCGACGTTTTGTTGTCCTTTTGATTCTGCGAAAAATTAATGCTAAAAAGTTTTTTCTTAAAAAAATTTTTACTTACCATTGTTTTGTCATGGATTTTCGCCAAGTAACGCCTGTTTCTATCCAATATTTTATGTTTATCAGTCGTTTAGATTCTAAAGCATAGGACTATATAATAGATGACGTTGAAAATGTCCAAAAATGCTTAGGTATTATATATTGCTTTAAAAACTTCTGACAATACATACCATACTTAGATACATATCATCACACCTAATATTCTCAAACTTGACCACTTTCTATTAGTACCGACAAATTATCGGAATAGGACCACGGGAAATCCCAGCTTTCAATTAAAAGAAAGTCCGAGACGCCCAGGAATTTAATTGGCTGTGCCACAGCGGCTGGCATGTAAGATTTTGTTGCCTTTCATTAACATTTCATCGCAAGGCAACGGGTTAAAAAAAATTCAAGATTACAATAATGCCAACAAACCCATTGTGTGTGCCCGATGGCGGCAATAGGCGTGCCCCCTATTACGTGGGACTAAAAATACTGGCAAATTGTGGGTGTTTTATGCACCTCTGCCTACCCCTTCGGGATATAGGCGTGATATTTGTCTTCTTTTTATGAAGTCGTTTCGGGATCCAAGCAGGGTATTCCCCTGGAGCTTAGGATACTTTACTGTAAGCAGGGGAAGGATCGATGCCATTACCTCATCATCGTCTTCCTCAATCTCCACGTGATGGTTGCGCGTCTCCACGACCTGTGACGTCACGTAGCGAGACGCGAAGCTGTCATCCGAGCTGTATTCATCCTCGCTGGTGCATTCGAAGTAACGGCTCTGCAAAAAAAATACTTTACATAGTCTATGGGTAGATTCCTACTAATCCTATCCTACTAATATTACAAACGCGAAAGTTTGTGAGTATGTATGGATAAATGGATGTTTGTTACTCTTTCACGTAAAAACTACAGAATGAATTTTAATGAAACTTTACAATAATATAGCTTATACATCAGAATAACACATAGGCTACAATTTATAAAGATATTGTGTGAATTGTTCAAAATATAACGATAAGTGTCAAGTAAGTAGGAGGCGACGATGACAAACCGAGTGCGCGATACTACGGGAACGGGAAAAAAATCAAATTACCACGCGGACGAAGTCGCGGGCGACCACTAGTATTGTTATATGGCGGCATTAGGTGGTCACCAAATACGTGGGACTATTTATTACTGGTGAAAATTGGGTGTTTTTCATGCCTCTGCCTACCCCTTCGGGGATACAGGCATATAGGTTACAGGTGTGATTTTATGCATGTAGGTAGGTATGGTTTTTTTTTTAAATATCTTGTATAACTAGCATCTTGGGTATGTACCGCGGCCGCTACCTATTATTATTCTAAACTAGTCTAAACCATTCTCGAATCCATCTAAATACCCAATAAATTTCATTAAAATTGGTCCAACTGATTTGAGGAGTGCAGAACATACACACGCACAGAAGAAATAGGTATTTAGATAAGATTTCTTGCCAACCAAACTATGCATGATAATCACGAGTTTTGGCGACTAATGGGCTATCATTATCTTAATTAACAAACCCAGACATTGTTATCTATACAAGGTTAAAGTTCATTATATAGAGGTGAAACTGGGTAACTAGCGCACATTATTAGGCGATGATCTCATTATTATAGTTCCTATTTGCATACCTACGTACTCATTTAGTTAATCTGCGTGGTACTTCTATATAAGACGCATTAGTTAACATTCTTAAAATATTTTTAAGATTACTGTTTTGTTTTCGTTTTAGATTGATTTGATAATACTTGCACCCAATGTTATAAAAGTACTAAAAAGTAGGTTGCGTTGCGAAGAATGAAACGTTCTACGTCATTGTCAATAACAGAAAGTATGAATAGTTTTATTATGTTGGTGGACCTGCGTCTTGAAGCGTTCCGTTGTACAAATTATTAACTATAGTTGCTTTGACTGTACTTAATATTAAATTTCAACAAAAAATACAAAAGTAACAGTGTACCATTTTTTTTTCATAATACTATTGATAGTTGTTTTTAATTTACATTTAATTAAGATGGCTGGTTGAAGGTTCGATCAATCAACACTTAAAATATGATTGTAAAATGGAACGTCAAAAAAGAGGGCCAACATCAGCTGTGAAAAGTGCTAATATTTATTAATCATCTGTCAATAATTACGACGATGCTATTTTTATTGCAAACAAAATGAAAAACAGTCTGTTACCAAAATATGTATGTACGAGTATAAGTGAATTATAACTTTTAATGCTACGTAACGTCAGACAGTAGTGACGAACGTCCGCCAAATCGTGATGTGTAAATAAATAGTGACAGACGAAAACCTTACTTTGTTCGAGTCAATGATAAAGGTGTCCTTTGTTATAAAATTAATTGTAAACCCATGACCATGGCGGCCGCGATAGCAAACGATTCGCCTAAATATAAAAACAGTTTAATTTGCTGCAGTCCTAACGTTGAAAGAAAGTCTGGGGCGTCGTCATCTTCAACTTCTGGTTGTGTTTCTGCAGACGAGAGCTACGACTCTAACTACATACCAAAATCAATAGTTAATAAAAAGCTAAAAATTCACAGTTCAGCCTCAAAGGACGACATAGAAAAGTCTATTGTTCAGTGCAAGGAGCTTGTGTTAAATAGCGCACAGTGTTCAGACGAAAGAAAATGGTTAGTGAGATACTTGGTTGAATTAAGACTACGTTTAGAAGATTTTAAGGACAATAATGGCCACACCCGTGTTCGTGTTTCTATAAAAGGTCATCATTTTGAACAGCAAACAAACCCTACAAACCGTAAGCAGTACTGCGATCATTGTTCTGGAGTAATATGGAGTATAGTCCAAGGCTCCTACATTTGCACAGACTGTGGATACTTGTGCCATTATAAATGTGTAGACCACATATGCAGGGTATGTGCACATGTTGTTATGACTGAAAAAGGTTGCTTTGAAATGAATATATGTCCGGAGAAAGGGCTGGCGGAACAAAACTACAAATGTGCAGAATGTATGACAGCTTTAACCTTTAAAGACTCTTGGAATGAACCAAGATTGTGTGATTATACGGGGTTTTATTACTGTGCTACGTGCCATTGGAACGATCTGTCTGCTATTCCGGCTAGAGTAGTACATAATTGGGATTGGGAGAAAAGATGTGTGTCACGATTAGCCTTCCAAATGCTGTGTCTATCTTGGACTAGACCATATATTGACATAGAGAGTATTAATCCGAGGCTGTTTAACTTTATAGCAGAGTTAGAATGGGTGCATAAAATGCGAAGAGACTTAGAATGGATGAGACGATACCTGTGTGCTTGTCCGGATGGTACAAGCCTTTTGTCACCGCTGTTTGTTCAACTCGGTGATGTTAACAATAAATACAGTATGTCACATCTAGAAGCTATAAACAACGGTTCTCTAGAGAATCAACTGACGGAATTGACAGAAACATGTCGTTCTCACATAACAAAATGTCCGTTATGCTCTGGTAAAGGTTATTTGTGCGAAGTATGTGGGAACAATGAGATTTTGTACCCGTTTGACAGCGGTGCATTGATGTGTGGGAAGTGTAACTCAATGTATCATAGAAGTTGTTGGTTGCGTAAAGGTGAGAAGTGTTTGAAGTGTTTACGGTTAGAGGAACGTAGGAAAACTACCGGTGTGGTAGAAATTGATGCAACAGATTCGTTACAGTATGATATTGATAAATTTGTTGATTGAAATTCGTATAGGTACGTTAAGTTTTTTGTTATCTTTTTACTGTTATGGGCAGTCTGTTGTAGAAATAAGACTGTGTGGTAAATTGACTTATAAATATGCAGTAAAAAGGTATAAATATAATATAACATTATTGTTAGCTGAAGCTTTAAACTTTATAATTAGTTTGTAGCCTTCGGCCTTATTATTGTAATCTTAAGACGAGCAAATTTTAAATGCATAATTTATTTTATCTAAAAGTGACTTCATCATGATCGATAGAAGGCCTTATTAGACCTTTAAGTCATAGAATACAGAAGTCAGTCTCATATTGTACTTCACTTTTTATCCCTAGTCTCGACAACGCCAGTGGTGTTATCTTTGGCTTATACACAAAAACCTATAACGGAAATATAAACCAATAATAACAAAATTTTGGTTACGAAATCAACAATTAGTTTTGAAATTATCATAAAAATTTCAAATTATCATCATACAAACATATGAACACACATTTTTGCATGTATAATTTTAGTACTAAGTAACCCAAGATATTACACGCCTAAGCCTAGCTCGTCTGCAATCTGCAGTCTGCGGATCAACTAAGGCAGCTTTAGATAGAGATCTGGCTAGCATGAGTAGTTACTGACGAAAAGTGGGAGTCTTATATGTACCTTACCCTATGATTGTTTGTGACTGAACAACAAAAAATATTATATTCAATTTAAGTTAATATCCCATCTAACATTTAATAGTATTTGACATAATAAATAAATAAATAAATAATAAATACATAAGACATGGAACTGTGCTATCTGAGTTTGTGACCATTAAATCATTTAAGTTGACTATTTATTGGTGTTATTTCTTTAACCAGGTAAAATCGATCGATTTATTTAATAATCGTAATAGTAACATAGTATAAACAAAGTCGCTACATCCCTATGTATGCTTAGCTCTTTAAAATTACGCAACGGATTTTGATGCGGTTCTGAGTGGTTCTCAAGGAAGGTTTTAGTGTATATAATTTGTCATGCAGGCGAAGCCAATGACAAAACGATGGCGTCCGATCAGTCCGATGAACTCCGGTGACTTGTGATCATTGACCCCGCGTTGCACGGAGTTCATCCACAGATTTGGGAGCAAGGGCCTTATTATACTCTGTGGTTCAGATATTGAGATATTTTAAATTCGTTTCTTTTTAAGCGCGTCGTGTTTAAGATTTCAAATCAAGTCAGGCATTTATTTTTACGTACAGCCTTTACCTATTTTAAATAAAGACAGTGGAATGTGGTCGTAACGTTCTGCGAGCAGGTTATGCTCCCTAGCCTAGGCTGTGTATGTATACCCCGAGGCGCTCAAAATGGAAGATGGGACAAGAGTTAAATAGAAAAAAACATCGGGTCACGTGACCCACACTTTTAGGGTTCCGTAGTAAAAATTACGGAACCCTTATAGTTTCATCATGTCCGTCCGTTCGTCCTCGAATTTCCTCCCAAACGGTTAGAGCTAGAAACATGAAATTTTGCAGGGCAATGTATATTTATTACGCCGACAAAGTGCTATAATTAAATTTCACAAAGTGGGAATGTTATTTTTTTCTCGCGTCTACTCCATCATAAGATAGATTTTTTGATTTAAGTATCCATTTGCGAGATATTTAGCTTTAAAGAGCATATTTTTGCGAAAACACGCCCCCCCTCTAACATCTAAACGGCTAGCGTGAAGAACCTGAAAAAAATCGTGATGGTTGTCCATGTACTGAATTTTAAAGGAAAACTAGAACGGATGGTATGACTCTGTTAGGTCAGGAGTAAGAGGCTTTAATAGGTAACTACGGAACCCTGTCTTATGCGTGGCCCGACACACACTTGGCCGATTTCTACGATATCATTGGTGAATAAGTGGATCAACTTATAGTCGACATTACCTGCTCATAGGGTTGCAGTCGGGCTACAAGGTTAATTTGCAGTTTTATCTCTATTACTTACTACCTAACTGTATCTTTTCAAACTACTAATATGCAACTAAATAAATATATTGTATATTTAAGATATAAAAAGAGACATTGCTAAACGCTTAATCGATGCTTCTCAGAACCAGAAGGCTGGCTATTTTCTGGCCCAAAGAATCACCATCCAACGTGGCAACACAGCCAGTATTCTGGGAACCTTCCCATTCGGCAATGACGCTGAGGATTTTTTAAACGATATTTTGTAATGTAAATATTTTAGTATTTAATTATGTATATTGTAATTCTTATTGTAAATAAAAAAAGAGATAGGTATAGTTTTTATTAAATAGGTTTATTGAGCGGAGTTTACGAAGCTCTTTCTTAGACGACTCGTGTATTTCGTTCGTGATCGAACTCCTAAACGACTGGACCGATCTTTTTGAAATTTGGCACGGTCATAGTGACCATCACCGTGAGTGCATATATCTGAATTCATAAAGATCGGTCCAGTCGTTTAGGAGTTCGACCCGGATCGACAAACTCAGCTCAATTATTGCAACAGCAGAATGCATTGCATACCTAGTATTGTTGTTAGGTAACTTAACCTTCCGCGGGGCGCCACTGGAAATACGGAAATACCTTCTGCGTGCGTACCAGTCTATTTTTTTTAACCTTTAATTTTTATTTTATTTTGTGTTTTGTGTGTGGTCTGTTGTGTTTCACAAACACATGTTTATTTAAAAAAACTTAATTTTCTGTCTTTCAAGTAGGACAAATCAAGTTTTCAAGTCCGTTAACGCTCGTGGATTTCCCCTCCTATAAATATCACGGGAACTCATTCCCGAAATAAAAAGGTAACCTAAGTTACTTCTTATTTATAACAGCAGCTATCCGACAGTGAAGGACCCGTTAAAATCGGTCCAGCTCCAAATTAGAACATATAATTAAATCTAATACCGTTACACGTAGGCAACGGATGGACGCACCATATAAGCCATGGATATCTGATAACCTACTACGAGTAGAATGTGCACGAGGTAGGCGTGATCAAATGCATTTGGAGTTGAGAAAAAATCCCTGCGATATTACCATTGCAAGGTTGTACAAGCAATACCGTAACACATGTAAGGAGGCCACAAGAATACCTAAAGCACTTTACTACAGTAAGTGTATTAGTGACAATCTAAGAAGTCTTTCTTATTTCTTTTGGCAGGTGCGAAGTGTGATACAGGGTAACCTGTGGAGCGTATACTATGCAGTTCCACATTGCGTTGTATCTTACGGGGTCTTGGCATGGGGTGGAGCTGCGAAAACAGTTATATCTATAGCACATCCAGCACAAAATAATTTACTTAAAATTATCACGAGAAAACCCGCTACTTATAATACAGAAGCGCTTTACTCTGAATGCAGAGTACTAAACATACGGCAGACATACGCTTATAAAGCAGCTTTGTTATACGGCAAAAGTAAGTATCTGCAAAACAAATACTGCCCCCAAGTATAAGGTTCGTTCTGTAAACTATTTGTTCAACGAGCGGTCAACACTGTATTTGCCACCCGCTGCCTCTCATGGATTGGGCCGCGCATTTTAGAACTGTGGTGTCTGAATTTAGTAGAAAAAAGATTATTAAGTCATGGCTTTTAGAACTAGGTATTGTTGAGATCGAGGAAAGACTGTTTGCCATATCGGGATAGGGTGACATAATTTATCGTATAGTGTGTGTATAGTGTTATGAGGGATGTAATAATACCTATTATGATTATGTGTTCGTAGTGCGAGTAGCCCAAAACGAGACATTTTTTAATTTCATATTGCTGGTTTTTCTTTTTCTCCTAGTTTTAATTTTTTCTGGTTCTGTACTTGCGGCTGGGGGAGAATCGGGCGACTGTGGTAGTCCTCGACACGGGATCTCCTAGTGAGGACTGCTCAGTTATAATTGTATTATGTTACGCACTAATCACGCCGAGCTTGCTACTTATCTGTTGTTGTTATTGTTACTTAGTGCGCTTACTATTTTTAGCTATACAGCTTGGTGTTTTTGCACAGCGATAAATAAGTAAATAAAAATAAATACTTAAACGAAATAAATAGCTGTTCCAAATATTAACCGAAACAAACAGACAATAAAAAAAATGTGAAAAGCAGGCACTTTGGCATTACATAAGTACACTTCGGTTTTATTTATATCTATATAAAACTTTAGCCCAACCTTGTTATTAAGACCTCGAATTTGCACTGACCTTTATATCCTGTCGCTCTTACTACCTAGGAAAGTTGTTTTATATACATCACTAGATGATCACGACATCGACATACACTTTCGCGTGATATAGATTTCTCGTCCCTGATTCCCGTGGGAACACTTTATGGGCATAAAAAGTATGCCTATGTTACTTAGGGACAATGTAGCTACGTATAAATGAAAAAAAAAAAGTTTTTGTGATTTATTTATAATTTCAAACTCATTGCTTTGAAATACCTAAAGAAACAGTCAACGAGTTTTTTTTATTTTAATTCCGCGGGGCCGCGGCTACTCCCATATCCAGTGCTGCGGGCGTCTCTGGTATACACCAGAATGTATTTCCAGTGGCGCCCGGCGGACTTTGGCCACCTGTGTGGCCTCTTCGGGACAGTAAACTAGTTTATGTTAAAAACAAAGCAGCAGAAGTGTCTAGTCTCGTTCTGCAGAAGTTTTATGTACCATTCCAACAGGACCTATATTTAAAATTGTTTATTTAATATTGTGGGCCACTCTCACAGCACACAATAATATAGAGAGTGGCCCTCAACTTGACGACCTACTGATGTGCCTCTTCACGCTCCGCTTAAAGAACCCAGGATTATATGTGGGAGGAAACACGTGCACAGGCAGGGCGTTCCAGGCCACTATCGTTCGGCAGAGGAACGTTTAAAACGTTCGGTTCTCGCGTACATGCTATCCACTGTGTGGGAGTGGCATCTCTTCCCGGCACGCGTTGTTCGGGATCGGAAGGTAGAGGGTTTGATCAGATTGAAAGCTCTTCAGAACACTCGCCGTGGTAAATACGGTAGAATGCGGCCAAGGAAGCTATTGTTCGGCGCTGAGCTAGCGGCTCAAGGCTTCCCGTTACCTCCGGACAATCTATAATACGGATAGCCCGTCGCTGCATAGCGTCGAGAGCGTCCAGCAAATACTTCGCGGAGCCGTCCCAGAGGTGAGAGCAGTATTCGACGCAGGGTCTAATCTGCGTCTTGTACAGCAGACACCTCTGGTAATTCGATGTCTTCCGGGCAGGCCCCCCAATGAATGGCCGTTTAGTTACCTAATGGTTTTTAAGATATCGCATAAAAACGTTTTCTTCAACAAAAGACCCCGTTTTTGATGTTTGTGATCAATTAAATAATACTGACATATATAAAGTCATTTAAACATCTTTTTATTTGACTCCGAAAATGCCTTTCATCAACATTTCATCGCAAGGCAACGGGTTTCAAATTAGTTTTTCAAAATTACAATATAGCTGCTACTTTTTATTAAATTAATTCGGCCATTTTGGACATAACCCATTATAAATGTCTATTGCCGTCACTGTCAATAGGCTGGACCCCTATTACGTGGGACTAAAAATACTGGCAAATTGTGGGTGTGTAATGCACCTCTGCCTACCCGTTCGGGGATATAGGCGTGATATGTATGTGTGTATGTTTTTTATGCATGCCTTGTTTAATAACAAATCTACTTACCTGACAGTCCAGGCACCGACAGGACTCTCTGTAAGTACATTTTATATTCGAGAAATCATGGATGTGTTTCAAGTTGCCATAGTCATCTTCTGTGTCCATCTTGCGCTTGCGCCGCGCCAGAGACCAAAGGAACGTCAGGAGAGTAGTTTTTGTGCATTTCTTTTCTGGTGTGCTGTGGAATACCAATTATATATACTAACTAGAGGTGCTCTATCTATTGGTGAAAACCGAATCAAAATCTTTAAAATAGTTTTAAAGATTTAAGCAGTAGATAGGTATGCTTAGCTTAGCATAGCTTTAGGTAACGGAAGCGACTTTATATTATACCTACTATAATAATATGATATTCTAATATCTATACTTATAATAAATCTGTAGAAGTGAAAATTCCGTACATTGAAAATACGAGAGTGGATTGAAAAGTTCAGCCTAACACTGATCCATTTAGTTCTAAAAATCAAATATACCAACATTATTTAGTTCAGTTCATACCTGTTAATTGTGTGAAGTTTGAAACGTGTGCGATAATTAGTTTTAATTTTATAAATTTATTAACAATGCAATCTGACATAATTTCCGCAAATGGAGCAAATCGAGCTTCTTATTAATAAGCAGCTCATGCGATACCTGGAGGATCACTCGCTAATCAATGATCGGCAATATGGCTTCAGGCCAAAACGATCAACGGGTGACCTCCTGGCATTCGTCACGCATGTATGGGGTGAGGCTATGGAAAAGTTCGGCGAGTCCTTGGCTATTAGCCTGGACATCGCCAAAGCTTTCGATAGGGTCTGGCATGCTTCGATCCTTTCCAAGCTTCCGGCATATGGTCTACCTCCTCAACTGTGCAGCTGGATTGCCAGTTTTTTAAACGAGCGCCGAGTGCGGGTCCTCTGCGATGGCCAGGCTTCTCGTTTTTTGCAAGTGAATGCCGGGGTACCGCAGGGGTCCGTACTGTCACCAACTCTCTTTCTTCTGCATATCAATGATATGCTTTCCCTCGGGAACATTCATTGCTATGCAGATGACAGTACATTGCACGGGAGTTACTCGGTTCGTCCGACGGCGGGGCGATCTGTGATAGAGGAGGAGAGACGACATCTCGTGGGTGATCTCGACCGAAACCTCGACAGTATCTCCCAATGGGGTGCCGAGAACTTGGTCGAGTTCAATGCCCACAAAACACAGGCGTGTGCATTTACAGCGAAAAAATCCCCTTTCCTTCCCCTACCCACTCTTCAGAATGCAATATTACCAATGAAGGACAATCGAGACATCCTTGGCATAGACGTTCGTCGAGAGCTCAATAACACAAAATACATTGAGAGATGTATTGGGCTAGCTTCGCGGAAACTAGGAATACTGAACAAGGTAAAGCGATTCTTTACACCGCACCAGAGGTGTCTGCTGTACAAAACGCAGATTAGACCCTGCGTTGAATACTGCTCTCACCTCTGGGACGGCTCCGCGAAGTATTTGCTGGACGCACTCGACGCTATGCAGCGACGCGCTGTTCGCATTATAGACTGTCCGGAGGTAACGGGAAGCCTTGAGCCGCTAGCCCAGCGCCGAACAATTGCTTCCTTGGCCGCGTTCTACCATATTTACCACGGTGAGTGTTCTGAAGAGCTCTTCAACCTGATCCCACCCTCTCCCTTCCGATCCCGAACAACGCGTGCCGGGCAGAGATGCCACCTTCATACCGTGGAAACCGTCTTCGCGAGAACCGAGCGTTTTAAACGATCGTTTCTCTACCGAACGATGGTGGCTTGGAACGCCCTGCCTGCGCACGTGTTTCCTCCAACATATAACCCTGGGCTCTTTAAGCGAAGCGTGAAGAGGCACATTACAGGGTCGTCAAGTTGAGGGCCACTCTCTATAGTATTCCTGTGTACTGTGAGAGTCGCCCTCAATTGCCAGACGTCGCTTCAGCTTACCATCAGGCGAGTGGCGTCAATTTGTCGACCTAAATATAAAAAACAAAAAAAAACAAAAAAAAAAAGCGTGCCGTCATTAAGTACCTCCATAAGAAGGGGCTGTCATCAAAAGCCATCCATGATGATATGGTCAGTACATTAGGGGATTGCGCTCTTTCATATTCATCCGTCAAAAAATGGATAGCAGAATTCCAGCGTGGTAGAGAGAGTGTGAAAGACGAACCCCGCTCTGGAAGGCCTTCGACGTCCACTACTGACGAAAATGTTAAAAAAATACTCGACTTAATTATGGGAGACCGCAGATTGAAAATTAGAGAGATAGCTTTGATTTTTTTTGAGAGAGTTTTTTTGACATTCATATGTGCTCTTTATGTGCCTAAACTGAATAAATGAAATTGATTCCTTGATTCTTCTTGATTGAGCCGAGATTATAGGCATCTCTTATGAACGTACTCAAAACATAATAGTCAACGTGTTGGGTTTCCACAAGGTGTCTGCGTGGTGGGTTCCGCGACTGTTTTCAGTTGAGCAAAAAAGGATGCGATTGACTATTGCACGCGACTGTTTGGAGTTATTTGAAGCTGATGAATATGATTTTTTTAATCGTTTTGTTACTATGGACGAAACATGGGTTCATTACTGTACACCGGAAACAAAACAACAATCAAAACAGTGGAAAAGACCTGGTTCACCACCCCCCAAAAAGGCTAAGTCGATTTTGTCGGCAAGTAAGGTGATGGCTTCAGTATTCTGGGACTCGAAGGGTGTGATTATGGTTGATTATCTTGAAAGGGGTCAGACTATAAACTCTGATTATTACTGCACCTTACTACGTCGTTTACGAGAGGAAATAAAAGAAAATTTCCAGGAATGATCAGAAGAAAAGTCCTATTTCATCAAGATAACGCTCCTGTTCACACGTCTGTCCAATCAATGGCAGAAATTCACAACTGTGGCTTTGAACTGTTACCGCATCCACATTATTCACCTGATCTGGCACCGTCAGACTTTTTTCTGTTCCCTAACCTAAAAAAGCACTTGGGAGGTCAGATTTTTGACAAATGACAAGGTCAAGCAGTTAGTACAAGCAGTAGACGCATATTTTGACTCTAAGGAAGAATCATTTTTTTTCAACGGGCTAAATGCTTGGAAGGGAAGATGGCAAAAGTGCATTGAACTAGATGGTGATTACGTTGAAAAATAAAAATATATTTCATTTATTATGTATTTATTTTCTTGGTTAGGCCGATTACTTTTCAATCCACCCTCGTATAAAAAAATAGCATGGGGTGTTACTATCGCGAAGGAGGCGGCCGAGAGGGAGAGGGAGTGTTCAGCGTACCCTCCCCGCCGAGTTCCGTAGTCAGCGGCGAGGGCGCCGCAGATTCATCTACGCCCAAGACCATCGACCTCCATGATCGGGGCCTGAGGACGGCGGGATCGCCACCCGCCGTCCTTACAGAAGCAGGCTAGACGGGATAAAACCCTACCCCAACGACGCGGGATTCTCATCCCGACCAAACCCCCGCAGAGACCACCGATGTGGTCAAAGTCCGCCGGGCGCCACAGGAAATACGTTCTGCTTGTAACGAGAGACGCCCGGCAACGTACGTTAGAGCGGCTGCGGCAATGGGCCGCGGAATTAAAAAAAAAATTTGGTGTGTTACTAGACCGACACCGAACCCAAAAATGTGAAAAAACTATTTTTGTCTGTCTGTTTGTTTAGGCATCACGCAAAAAGTACCGGTTCGATTACGATGAAACTTGGTATAATTATTCTTTAATATCCTGGGTACCACGCTGAGTAGGTACTTTTTATCCCGGAAAAGTATATACAATAAAAAACACACTTAATATTGCGGTTCGCTCCCTAGATCCGATTACTGTACCAACCGCAAATATTAAGTTTGTCGTAGGTTACATCACTCGTAGTGGAGTTCAGTAAGGGGCGCTGCACACGGCTATAAGATACTCTAATATTTGATCTTAAGATACAATATCGCTCAACAGCTATACATAATAAATCAGTAACGGAGATCAAGAAAGCTATAACACGCGGGCGGAGCTGCAGGCATCAGCTTGTATATAATAAAGTGATCCCACCAAGACCTTCAGCCTAAGGTCCCAACAACTTCACCGACCAACAGATGAGATTGACATACATAAAAGTTCCCGATAAGCGGCAATAGGCAGGTCAACTATCTATTACGTGGGACCAACAAAGTTACTGGCGATAAGTGGGCGTATAACATAATTCTGCCTACCAATTTGAGAAAACAGGCGTGATTTCTATGTGCCTATGTACAGGGCCGTCTTATAAATATTTGTGGCCCTGGGCATAGTAGGATAATGACAATACAAGACTACTTGACAGACCAATACTAATTCTATTGCGTCAGCGAGGATTATGTTTTACACGCGTATCTATTTATGTATGCTCCACATTTAGGGAAACTGGCCCCTTTCGAGGCATGTGTCGACCGAGAGAAGGGTAGCTTCACGCATGTAAAACCTAATAGGTATTGGAGTCATGTTTTCCTTTCGGTTAGCATTTGGTGCCCTTGCAGGAAGTATCGATCGCGGGGCCCTGGGCACGTGCCCATAGTGCTCAATGGGCAAGATGGACCTGCCTATGTACTATACCAATGTAATATGACTATTCAGGTAGATAGACTTCGGTAGGGACTGGGTTCGGACTGGGTAGAATAGTCTAAGTTTACTTGACTGCTTCGGTGGCGTGGTCGGTAGTGCATGGGCTTTCGACTCCGGAGTCTCGGGTTCGATTACCGGGTCGAATCTAATATTTGTGTGATCCACAAATGTTTGCTTCGGAGTTTGGGTGTATTCTATGTATATTATGTATGTAAATATATAAGTATGTTTATCAGAAACACATGCTTAGTTTGAGCTAGATGACGTCGTGTGAGAATGTCCAACAATATTTATTATTATTACTTATAGTTTTTTGCAGTCTACTGTGTTTGCGAGCACAGGGAAATGGTAGGAGTACCTAGTCATTAAACTTTAAAAACATTATATTGGTAATTTCGCCTCCATTTCTCCCATAAAAGAATAAAACTCATGATGTTATTAAATTAAGGAACACTTGTGCCAAGTTGCGTGGAGATCGGTATAAAAATGGCTACTAGCTCGGAGTATACATACGGAAAGAAGAAAGCAAAATTGTCCAATCTCGAAATGTAGACGCTTCCTCTCCGTCAATAAAGCTAAGGAGTTTGTTTGGTTACGCGCTAAACTTAGAGACTGGTCCCAATTAAAAAAGTCCATTTAACGAGGAAGACTAGAGGTTAAAAGAGGAGGGGCTGTGGTCTAGTGGTAACCGGCAATGTTAACAGATTGCCTTTGCAATCCTTTGCAAACCTTTGTTAAGCAACATCGAGTTACGCCGGTCTTAGGATGGGTGACCATTTCTTAAGACATTGAGACCCCTCTGTGCCTCGGAGAGCACGTTAAGCCGTCGGTCCCGTTTGTCAACGTGTTACGTTGTTACGATGTTTACAAACATCTATGGCAGTCGTTAGAGGTAGGTGGAGCCCTAAATCAAAAATCCTCGTGGTCTATGGGTTGTGGAGGTCAGATGGCAGTCGCTTCACGGAAAATATCGAAGTTCAGCCAAATCACAGTTAGACTGGAAAGCCGACCCCAACTGCGGTGGATAATGACTAGACGTTAAAAAAACCGGTCAAGTAGGGGTCAGGCTACGCATAAGATAGGGATCCGTAGTTACCCATAAAAGGCTCTATAACTCCGGAACTAACAAAATCATACCATTCGTTATAGTTTTCCTTTAAAGTTCAGTACATAATAAAAAAAAATCAGGTTCTTCACGCCAGCCGTTTAGATTTTAGAGGCGACGTGGGATACAGCGACACACTGGACCTACGTCTTACGACGTCTGACGTTTACGTAATCTTCGCTTAAAAGTGTGTGACAGCGTCGTACGCGTGGGACAGCATAGGAACACGCGAGTCTGGCGCGGTGACGTATAAGACAGCGTGGTGAATGACCAGTGTGTTCGTTACCATACAAATTGTATAGGCCAGATCCTGTTCAGATGTCATAATGCGTGGTGTACTTCGCATGTGAAGGATGAGTTTGCCCGTCCCTTATGGGTTCCAAGATATTTTACTATGGAACCCTAAAAATGGCTCTAAGAAAGAACAGCAATTTGTAATTATTAGATAGCTATTAATATTGGCGCTTGAAAATAGCGGCTCTCACAGTGTAGGATAACACATTGCAAAGGTTGAGCAACATCTAGCCTATTCAGGCTTGTCTTAGGATGGGTGACCATTTCTTAAGACATTGAGACCCATACGTGCCTCGGGGAATACGTTGTATCATTCGGTCCCGGTTGTCATACAAACATCTATAAATAAATATTTTCGAACATTTTCACACAATGTCATCTAGCCCAAATTAAGCTAAAACATGTATTAGCTTGTGTTATGGGATCTAGACGACTGATAAACATACTTATATATTTCTAAATACATACATATTATACTTAGAAAACACCCATACTCCGAAACAAACATTTGTGGAACACACAAATAATTGATTCGACCCGGAATCGAACCTGGGACCTCAGGGGCGGCAGTCGCATACTCAACCACTACGCCACCGAAGCAGTCGTTACGGGTATTTGGAGCCCTAAAACAAAATCCTTGTGGTCTTACTACAGAACTTCGGTAGCCAGACGTCGCTACATCTCACTATAAGGCGAGCTGCGTCAATTTATCGACCTAAATAATATTAAAAAAAAATCACCCATGGGTTGGGCAGATGGCAGTTGCTCCATGGAAATATCTAACTCCAACTGGGTTGGGAAAAGGTTCCGTGGATGATGATTGGTGATTGTAAAAAAGTGAGACTTGTGGCTAGATTCCAAGCCCTACCTGTTGCTTCACTGCTTCCCCGAAGAGGTAAGCAGAGGCATACTATACGCCCATTTTTCGGTGGCATCTTTGTCGGTGTCACGTATTAGAGGGCGTTGCACCAATTGCCGTAGGGGAAGTTAACTTGGAAGTGCAAGAACGGTAAGGTCTCTAGATCTCGTTTGTAGCTATTTGACCATCTTCAAAATACGAGGCGGTTCTCAATTCGACTGTATAATTTTTAAATGTTTTTTACCTCATATCTATCGACAGGGTGAACCGAATGTTTAGAATGTTATTTAAAATTGAAATAGACACGTGAAGCAGTCTACAGACAGGCTCAGATCATAACGGCCTTGTCTGTTGGATTTTCAACGTTATCAACTAACGTCCTTAATGAACTTTTACCTTATCGAATGTCTCGATCTAAGACTGCAAGTTGTTCGCCAAATTGACGCCGCCCGCTTGATGATAAGCCGTGGCGACGCGTCTGGCGATTGTGGGCGAGCGACTCTCACAGAACCTACACAATAAAGTGGCCCCCAACTTGACGACCTAGTGATGTGCCTCTTCACGCTTCACTTAAAGAACCTAGGATTATATCTGAGAGGAAACAAGTGCACAGGCTGGGCGTTCCAGGCCACTATCTTTCGGCAGAAAAACGAAAGTGTAAAACGGTCGGTTCTTGCGAAGATGTTTTCCACAGTGTGAGATTGGCATCTCTACCCGCGAGGTTGGTATCTTTACCTGTCTGCAACATTGTTCAAAAGTGCTGGTTTCATGTCATTCTTCTCACACAGCGCTGTTTCGCTCGTACCTCGGCGTATTACCTTCATATTGTCCAGATGCTCGTCTAGTACTGCAAATAAAATAACTTTTTTAATAATATTGCAACTAGTTTTTTCGGAATTACTTCTTTATTAAAATGGTGGCTTTGTTACAGTTAGGCGTATGGCTTCATATTATAATCTCTAGATCGCGCTAGTTTGCGTCGCGACAGTAAACTTGACCAGTCTCGAAATGTAGACGCTTCGCTCGCTCGGTCAATGAGCTTACCATCAGGTTGCCTTACCTGACTGATTATCCAAGTCCACCTTCTGCTCTCTAGGCCACAGTTCTTGGACGGAACTAACTGAACGGTTCTGGTCGCTTGGGCAGAGTTCTTGCACCGAGGAGTGCTGGTAAATGGTCTCGGTGGATGCGTTACCGTTTTCTATATCGAACTGGGATTCTGGTGGATTGAGGACCTGAAAACAAGATAGGTAAGTAGATTAAAAAAATAGTTAGGTGTCTCCCTACTTTTCAACGCGTGTCTACATTCTACAAGTACCGCAATTCCACGACTAGAGCGCTTATTCGGCATAAAGCTTCAGTTTTCATGAAAGCGGTCAAAACACAGTGGTTGTCCTTGTTGACTTATTGGCTCTGTTTCTGCACCATTGATACTGTTGTCTACATAGAAAACACACAATGACATCACGAACCGCCGCTTTACGACCTATGCAAGACCCGCATATCCTAAGAAACCAAAGCTTAAGAGTGGGACTCTTGCTTGCACAAATCTGAGGATCTGTGTTTCCACCAAATTCGGTGTAGGGCGTCTGCGTAATCCAGTATAACCATAGGAAGCGTTAGCAGTATCCAGCCCTCAATAAAGTATCTGTCCATAAAGGGAACTAACGGTCCCTGCAGAAGACTATAATTGGCGATCGTGCGGAGCATGGCCCTATATGGGCGAATGGACTGTGTGTATGTTTATCTGATTTAAACAGACCAAACGTTAGAGACTTGGCCATTCTGACCTGCACGAGGTATACCTTCTGATGAACGGACGGGGCTCTGTTAAGTCGGCGGACCTGGTTGTCATACAAAAATCTATCAGCAGTCGTTAAGTGTAGTTGGAACCCTAAAACAAAAATCCGACCGGTCTATGTGGTTGTGGAGGACAGATGGCAGTCGCTTCACAAAAAAATATCAAAGTTCAACCGAATTGCAGTTAGACTGGAGGCCAACCCCAACTGCGTTGGGAAAAGGCTCGGTGGATGATGATGGACCGACGAGGCTCTGATAAATACGACGCCCCCTATTATGAGGGACCAGTAAAATTACTGGCGAAATGTCGGTTATATTAAACGCCTCGACGTGATGTTTCTTTATGCCTCTAAATCTTGATAGGATTCTATGCCTCCGATCAAACGATATGTCGTCGTATCTCATTTACTCGTCTGCTTGGATCGGGTTTGCTTTAGAATATAACCCTCCACGTCGCTAATTGCCGGGCGCCTCGGGTACGGACCCTGTGACGCCTGAAACTTCCTGTGCCTGAGTTACCTGATAATGAGCTCGAGTTCCCAGAAAGAAGACAGCATTGGAACCATTTGTTGCCATTATATCTGCAATAGAAGAGAATAAAGAATAGAAAACATGTATTTAAAAAAAATCAAATCAAAATCTAAATACGAGGGTGATTGAAAAGTAGTCGGCCTAACACTGATCCATTTAGTTCCAAAAATCAAATCTAGAGACTAGATAGTGTTGACGCCAATATCCTCACATATTCATTAACCCACCAATTTTTTATAATTAATGATATATACCTTTATGTTGCCTGAGGTTTCAATTAGGTTGCACTGACGTCGCATTATTTAGATGAAAAAAATAAAAATAAAAAATAAATATGTTAGGACAATTCACACAACGCCATCTAGTCTCAAACTAAGCAGAGCTTGTGATATGAGTACTAGATAAACTGATATAAATACTTATATACATTTTTTTTGTAAATACATACATATTATACATAGGAAACATCCAGACTTCGGTACAAACGTATGTGTCATCACACAAAGTTTGTCCCGACCGGGAATCGAACCCGAGACTCCGGCGTCGAAAGCGGATACACTACCGACCACGCCACCGAAGCAGTCGAAATCTACGTCTTGTTCGCGTTCAGTGAACTACGTATATTCCACATCCACAGAGTTTCATTCAAAACCTTAAACCCACTTTGTGCCGTTGATAAAACCTATATTTAAGTATATTATAGTACAGTATGTATTTATTTATGTATATATTATAATGCACCTTTAGTTTATGTAAGTTTATTTTTATTGCACTGCACACACGTTGCCTTGTCACATTTACATCTCCTCTCTGGCTGCTGTAAGAGATTCCTTTAGGAATAAGTAGTGCCCTTGTACTACAGACGAACCCCGCTCTGGAAGGCCTTCGACGTCCACTACTGACGAAAATGTTACTTTATTCAAGTAACACTTATGAACGTCAAAAAAAGAAAATGCTTCTACATTTACATTTACCGCCAGATTCGCAAGGCAATAGGTAGAACCTGTGAGGAAAGAACCTAGGAAGAAAAACTCACGGCCACTCTTTTTATTCGCCAGTAAATACAATGATTCCGTTACAACAATAAAAAGAGGGCAAGGGCAGTAAACATCATCGAAGGCCAAGTAAAACGTTTATAGTTCCAGTAGAAGAGAAAATAAGACTCAGGTCGTATCAGGAAGTGAATGGTTTGATACAATGTCATTTTTTGAAGATAATGGTGGCGGTTAGATACTCCAAGGCTCTCTGTCAATTTAGGAAGAGATATCTGATAGGAAGGTCTGTTATTTAATTTTTATTTATTTATGTACAACGCACGGAGAAAAATAAAACAATAAGAAGAATACAAAGAGAACAGTGAGCAGTTACTACAAGGGCACTACTTATTCCTAAAGGATCTCTTACAGCAGCCAGAGAGGAGATGTAAATGTGACAAGGCAACGTGTGTGCAGTGCAATAAAAATAAACTTACATAAACTAAAGGTGCATTATAATATATACATAAATAAATACATACTGTACTATAATATACTTAAATATAGGTTTTATCAACGGCACAAAGTGGGTTTAAGGTTTTGAATGAAACTCTGTGGATGTGGAATGTACGTAGTTCACTGAACGCGAACAAGACGTAGATCTAAATAATGCGACGTCAGTGCAACCTAATTGAAACCTCAGGCAACATAAAGGTATATATCATTAATTATAAAAAAATGGTGGGTTAATAAATATGTGAGGATATTGGCATCAACACTATCTAGTCTCCAACTAAACAAAGGTTGTATACTATCACAAATAAATATATTTGATTTAGATTGAAAAATACCCAATCTCCGAAATTAATATTAAATTAATTATATATTACCATTATTTTCATTCAATTCCATTTTGTAAGATTCTGCGCCATGTTTTAGTAGGTTTAAATGACATTTCAGATAATGAATTCATGTGGAATGTAACTTTCAATGTAGAATTTAAAAGTAAAGTTACATAACTTAATACACAAATAATTTAATAATAAACTGCACTTACCTTATGGCTTGTTGTTACGCGAGCAACTTGACAAAAGCCAAATTGACAGAGATTGCACATGCGCAATAAGGGTACCTATCTATGAGTTGTCATAGTTGTGAATGCAATTTCTATTAACCCAAACAAAATATTTACAAAAAATGTGTAAAGAATCCTCCTTGTCATTACTGACTTTTTATTTAATTCCTTGGCCCAAGGCTTCTGCCGCTTCTATATCCGTTGCCGGGTATCTCTGGTACGCACCAGAAGGGATTTCCTGTGGTGCCCGGCGGACTGTCATTGCTGACTGGGGAAAAAATGGGATAAAAAATGCACAGCACAACTCAAAAATATAACCAATGGAAATCGAGGTTTTTTTTATAATTTTTACTTTTTTAATGTAGAGTGGTACCTTCATATCTGTAGGCCTATCTGTACCTATCTACTGTTTGTCTGTGACATAACAGTCGAACTGGACTGATTTTGATGAAGATAATACCTCTCCTCTTAAACTTAGCTACCTATTATATTATAATGTAGTATACCTTTATGTAAGTTTATTATAGCACAGTATGTACTCGTATTTATACATGACGTAAATATGCCCCTGTAAGTTTATTTACTTGCACTGCACACACGTCATCCTCTCACCCTTACATCTCCGTTCAGGCACAGGCCTGTAAGAGATTCCTTTAGGAACAAGTAGTGCCCTTGTACTATGCTCACTGTATTGTTTGTACTATAGTTTTAGTGTTTTTTTTTCAAACAAAAAAAAATTAGTTTCTCTTTGAGAGCCTTTTTAGTTCTTATCAGCCACGACTGATTTACCCAGTATAGATAGAAAGAACAAGTTACAATATAATTATGATTATTGAAGATAAAGATAATATAAAAGTGTTTAACGCACCTCTGCCTACTCCTTCTAGAGATATAGACGTCAGATTTATTTATTTTTGAATTTTATGGCTTGGTTTCAAGATCTTAAGGCCATCATTGCCAATCATTGTTTTATTTAATTTACACTAACACCGTTCACTCTCTCAAACTATTTACACAGATTTTACTGTGTTTTTAAGATATTTAGGTAGTATACAATACTTATTATATGGTCACGAAACAGTTAATATTTTGATTATTCTGTATGTAAGTAAATATGAAAAGATGATAGTACAAAATAATTAAATAAAATTATGATCATAATAAAATCAGTCCCAAACCAAAAAAGCGTAATTTCATACGAACTTTACTACAAAAGAGAGTCAAATCGGTTACATGCGTGCTAATTCATTCAACTTTGGAATAATTGGACAAGCATAAACTTAAGTGCGTTAAGTCGGAGGTGGGAATTAGCCTGGTCTCCCACCGGCACCAGCTTCCGCCGTAACCACGGACCCTCCACCAATCTAATAACACCCTCGCTATATATATAAAACTCGAAGAGAAACTTTGATATCGCGATTCAGGCTCTCCACCCTTATTGGTTCGTATTTGTAACATCATGAAACTACCAAAGAGAAAAAGAGAATAAGTTGATTTTCCTAAATTTTATGGCATGGAAAATTATTTTATTTTGTAGTTCTCGTAGATTGGACCAATTCTGTTTCGAATGAACTTATAGAATAACATATAGCAATATGTATATTAAGTATGGCATTATATGTAGGTTTATATATGTACGTTTATGTATTTTTAAATTATTAATTATTTAAGTAGTTATTAGAATTTAAGTCTATGACCTTCATATGTACTATTTTTTTTTTGTGTTAGTTTTACTTACACCAACATAATTTTTTTTCTTTTCTTTTTCAACACTACTGCTATGCACCTACTACTAGATCTATCTGCATCACCCTAAGGTTGACTGGAAGATAATGCCTGTGGCATTAAGTCCACCATTGTACAATAACTGTGCAAAAAGTTTAAATAAATAAATATAGGATTTGGATGGGAAGAGTGTTTGAGATTGAGGGGCTCGTGGTCTAGTGGTAATTGACAATGTTACCACCCACATTGCAAAGGTTAAGCAACATCTAGTCAGGCCGGTCTTAGGATGGGTGACCATTTTTAAGTCATTGAGACATCTCCGTGCCTCGGAGAGCACGTTAAACCGTCGGCCCCGGTTGTCATACGAACATCTATGGGAGACGTTAGGGGCATTTGGAGCCCTAAATCAAAAATCCGACTGGTCTAACTGCAGAACTTCGATATCGCCCATGGGTTGTGGAGGTCAAATGGCAGTCGCTTTACGGAAAATATTGAAGTTCAGCCGAATCGCAGTTAGACTGGAAAGCCGACCCCAACTGAGTTGGGAAAAGACTCGGTGAATGATGAGTGTTTGAGGTCGTACCAAGATTCTGGAGCCCGCCAACTTCATATACAAGTGGTGCGTGCACCTGCTGATCCACGGGCTAAGCTCCGGCATCATGAAAGATGCTGACTATCTACAGCTCTATAATTTAATGTCAATTAACAAACTAAGTATAAAATACTACACACTTTACATAAAATCATGTGTGAGCATGGTGCAGGTGCCTCCTAAAATGCCATAATTGTAGCATATTTTGTAATTGGGTGACTACAATTTTTTTTGTTGTATTTTATTATTATACACACTGTTATTGATTTTGACACGAGACCACATATAGTCTTAAGAAAATGTGTAATTTACCTGTCAGTTATTAGAAAAAGAGCGACCGTGAGTTTTATTGCCAGGTTCTTTCTCTCGGTTCTACCTATTGCTTTGCGATGTAAACATAGAAGCAATACTTATAATTGTTATTTTAAGTACTTACTGACGTTTGTAAGAGCAATTTAATGACCTATACAAATAAATAAATCATTTCATTTCATGTATTTATCCTTGAAAGGGTTGATAGAGGACTTTATTACTTACTCCCAAATTTCACCAATCACATTGTCGGTCCCACGTAATAGGGAACGAGCCGTTACCAGGCTCTTTGTATAATTTGCCAGAGTCTCGTCCGTTTGTTAGCTAGGTTAGGTACACCACGAGAAGGTGAGGATGACTTGGGCCACGAGGGTTCCGAAGATATTGATAAAATCATTAAATACAAAAAGATTAAAAAATAAAATTTGTGGCTTATAGCAGTTTCCCAACGATGAAACTAACATAACGGCTCTCAAAGTTTTAAACTTATTTTTGTCAAATTAAATGCATAATAAGGTTCACAAATCCTTGGGATCCACTAAAATTTCCTCATTTGATATTTCTGCTGATACATTGACGGGACTCTAAGGGAACTTTTCCGCCCGATGTCGCTCGCAATGCGTGTCAATGTCAACGTCAAACCAGTTCGATCTAGCCCCGTTGACATAGCAATCAAGCAAAATTTGATATTTACATCAACACGCATTGCTGACGAGATCCGCATGCTGCCTGGTGGAAAATCGTTTAACAGGGAAAGCGCACGTTGTTCATACTAGCACATTTTTGTAAAATGTGTTTTACAAAAATAAATACATTACAGAGAAAAATAAAACAATAAGAATAGCACAAAGAGAACAGTGAGCAGTTAGTACAAGGGCACTACTTATTCCTAAAGGAATCTTCCAGCAGCCAGAGAGGAGATGTAAAGGTGTCAAGGCTACGTGTGTGCAGTGCAATAAAAATAAACCTACATAAATTAAAGATGCATTATAATATATACATACTGTACTATATATAGCTGCCTCGGTGGCGCAGTGGTATGAGTATGAGACTGCCGGCCCTGAGGTCCCAGGTTCGATTCCGGGTCGAATCAAATTATTTGTGTGATCCACAAATGTTTGTTTCGGAGTTCTATCTATAATATGTATGTATTTAGAAATATATAAGTATGTTTATCAGTCGTCTAGATCCCATAACACAAGCTTTATATTAACTTAATTTGGGCTAGATGACATTGTGTTAGAATGTCCAAAAAATATTTATAAGAGCGTAGCGAGCGTAGCTCTCATGGTGCAAGAAAGTTCAATCCTTTCTTATGCGAGATCTCTGTCAATACTTTACCGATTTCAACAATTTATATATCAAATTAAACAGAAATATCATATTCAAATCATAATAAAAGCATAAATATGAAAAAATACAATTGAAACTAACTAAATATGTACATTACCTATTTTAAAATTATACTTTCTAATTATATCTAAATTCTAATATGCGTCAAAGAATTCCTCCGCCTCGTCGCCGACTGGCTATGTTCCGAGAAGGCTGGCAGCATTTCCACGTTGTATGGCAATGCTTATTCTTTGTGCCAAATAGTAACCAGCCTTCTGGTCTTGAGAAGTGTTGATCATGAGTTTAGATAACATTTTGAATAGGCCGCGAGCACTCGGACCCCAAGGTCCCAGCGTCCCTACCCCAAACGGCTCAAATATGTAGTCTCCAGCTATATTGGAGTATTTGCGCCGTTTGAGGCTTTCCGCTGATGCAGCAGCAGCGCCCGCACACCCCGCTGTACGAACTGTACCAATTAAACTAGATTTAACTGACATCATTCTAACGGAGCCTGAATTTTCAATTTTGGCCCTCAAAAATTTTTTTGAAAAAAAAATTTTTTTTACACAAAGATATGTGATGCTTGCTGCGCTCTAATATGCTGCCGCGAAACAGGGTGGTGACCTATTTAAACAAGCTGTCCCGGCGAACTTCGTAGTTACCGCATTCATTTTTCTAATGTTCCGCATAACTTTTTTTTTCTTCCATAAGATCCTTCTCCTGATAATTCGAAATCGATCCAGCCGTTCACGCGTGATGTCGTGACCAAGTGAAATAGGGATTCATTTTTATATATAGAGATATATAAGAGACTACAATATGTTATTACCCAATAAAGTAAGATAAAGAGGAGATGTTATGATGGTAATGAAGAGAAGAAGAAGGTAGACAGATAAAAATTAAGTAACTATTCTTAATTCTGCTAACCAATTAATAGTTGTCAACTTTAAACGCCTTTCAAAATGTTTGAGAAATTCTGAACGTGAGCATTATTGGGTCTTCAATGTTTACACGGCGCATACTACTGCGCAAGTAATCAATAATAAAGAGGAGGGACACGACTTTATCCCCGCAGGGGCAGACAGCGGTCTACATTAGAGTCGCTGTTGGTCCCACATAATAAGGGGCAAGCTTAGTGCCATTTTCTTCTATACTCTTGGGTACTTGTGGGTTCTAGTAAGAACCTCGTACGTCTTCCAGCAGGTCCCTCGAGAATAGGGCCCTATAGATGTTAGTAGTTCTTAGCAACCTTAGAAAAACTTTGGTGGCGCGTCTGTACTTGCTGTTTGTGTACGAAGCGTATCCATGGCAACGCAACCCTCAAAAAATCAATACATTCCTCAGGCATACCCACCCCATTCTTACATCCCCGCGAACAAAACTGCTATAAGATGTGTTTTATAATTTGTAATTTTACGTGTTAATTTTTGTTTACGAAAATGTCATAATTACACAAAATTGTGTTTTTTTTTAAGAATTGTGTAGCATATACATTATAATTAATCGCAATAACAAGTACAAGTAGGTAACTACTTGCACTTAATTGTTTTGAATAGTAAATATTGTTTCAAGCGAAATTTGATTAAGAAGTAATAAAAAAAACAATGCCTCATCATTCACCGAGCCTTTTCCCAACTCACTTGGGCTCGGCTTTCTAGTCTAACTGCTGCACGGCTGAACTTCGATATTTTCCGTGAAGCGACTGCCATCTGACCTTCACAACCCATGGGCGATATTGATGTTCTGTAGTTAGGTTGGTCGGATTTTTGATTTAGAGCTCCAACTACCCCTAACGACTACCATAGATTTTCGTATGACAACCGGGACCGACGGCTTAACGGGCTATTTAAGGCACGGAGGGGTCTCAGTCTCACCCATCCTAAGATCGGCCTGACCAGATGTTGCTTAACCTTTGCAATGTGTTGACATTGTCGGTTACCACTAGACCACGAGCCCCTCTTGTGGGTTACCACTAGACCACGAAAAAAACAATTCCCGTATTACCGAAATTCAACAGAGCTAACTCTATTTTACTGTGACCGGGCGCAGAATATACCTACTTAAGTTTGAAATGAGATTATAACCTAAATACGTAGCAAGCGTATTTAGCATAGGTTACTGTACCTGAGTTACGGACTGAATTTCGACAGTACAATACTTCGACATGTAGCGAACTTCGAAAACACATAGATCGACAAGTCATTACTTCGACAGACAATTATTAGACAACACACACCTTCGAATTACCACTACTTCGACAGACGATTATTCGACAGACAATACTTAGACAAGACACATCTTCGAATGACCACTACTTCGACAGATTTTTTTTGTTGTCTTTCGTTGAATTGTAACTGTGTTTTTTCTTCGGTTTTTTCAATTTAAGCTAAAATTCTCTGTATATCGTTTTCTGTAGTTTTTATTTATTTTTTAACTTCGTCCAAAGTTTTGACGATATTGATACAATATATTCAGTACAAACTAAATAAAAAGTATTAAAGACACCTCAAATTACTTGTCGGAGGCTGACTAGTCCATTGCTCACATGTGTTTTAATTGTGTTTTGCTTTAAAATAATGTCTTCGTGCGAAATTGTGTGAGACGGAATAAATAAGTCTGATGTATTCTATCTCAAACAATACTGACAGAACGTTATCCAGAACATTTATATTCCAATCTCCTCATGCGTCACATCTCCAGTCAAAATCAATTCAGTCATGTAGGATACCAAGTTACTCGTATAAACGTCAATTCTACATTTCATGCCAGATTCAAAAGGCCGGTAGAGCCTGTGAGCAAATAGGCAAAAAAATCACACGGACACTCTTTTAATATGTTTTTTTTAACTCTGAGGCTACGGTTATGACTGCTCTTTCGTACATTGCCGGATGTCCCGTGTACCTACACCTATAAGCCCAGGTTTTCTTATGTACATAATTGGTACTTTAGAGTTTCTTTTTGCATCTTTAATAGAGATATTGAGATCCATAACATGGTCTTACTAAGGAACCTTCAGCAGGTAAAGCACATGCCAACGTCCACTAGTGCTCTATTAGAGCACTAGCGGACGCCCGTGGCTTTTTCCGCTAACAAATGGTATACTAAAACCTTCCTCGATAACCATTCTATCTATTGGTAAAAACCGCATCAAAACCCGTTGGGTAGTCTTCAAGATCTAGGCATACATAGGATAGACAGATTCTATGTTATTAAGATAGTGATAGAGATAGTGCCCGCTATTTCGTGGGACCAACAAAACTACTACCTACCAAAATATGGGTGTGTTGTACAGCTCTGTCTACCCCCTCTCCTGTTTAATAGATAAGTTTGATACAAAGGTAAATAATGCATAATAAAAAATGATGAGTTGGATTCCTACACAATGGTAAAGAATGCATTTGAAAATGGATACCTGATACTTCTATGGCAATGCAAAGGTGCTCTCTGACTGGGAGCGTTCGCCTGTAATGTTACAGGTCCGAGCATTACATCAGTGAAGGAGAACCGAACATTACAGTTAGCAAATGAAATACGGCTTAGATATACAAGGGTACATAATATTATTATAAGCAATGGTAAAACTACTGTACTACCATTCACGAAGAAATAAAGACACAGTAGTTTTTGTTGGTTTGTGTGTGTTACACTATGTTTTCTGCGAATTAAATAGTTGATTTATGTCTTAAAAATACCTATTTTGAATTGATTAGCCTAACTTAATATTTCTACCCCCGGTTGTTGTTTTCTGACACATCCTACATAGCGCTAGCGATATTTACATGTTCATACCTTAAAAACAACTATGATCTTGTTTCATATTTTGCTGTTCTCTCTGAGACAGTCTTGAGAATGCCTCGTGTAGAGGTGAAACATATGTCGACGTTTTAATATCTTCTATTTTAGCGAAAATAATGCTATTATTTGAAAAAGTTTGAACATCATACTTACCATTGCTTTGTCATGGACTTTCGCCAGGTAACGCCTAATTCTATCCAATATTATTATATAACTTTAATTGCCTGACGTTTCGATCACGTTACACCGTCCGGGGTTACAAGGTGACCGTATTCCGTTTTAATTCTCGTGTTAAGTAAAATAGAGGCTCTCAGGGAGGCAGTATTGTACCGTAATGCGACTTCTATCATCACAGGTGATCACGAACGTATAGAGTAAATAATCATCAGTGATAGCTCATGACCGAGGACTGTGGTAGTTGCCTATATGTACCTTTTCTTCCCGCATCCTATTATTACTGTCGGTTTTTCGAGTAATCCTCCCAATTATGTGGAGTACAACATGAACCAATTCTGCGATTGCGCGTCATTGACGAATGTATAAAGGTTGCTCTATTTTGAATTTTCAATACAGACGAACGCTCCCGGTGAGAGAGCACCTTAAATTTTTATTTGTGTCTCTACCTGTATAATGTTGTAGCGAGAAAAAGTAAACATGCATTACCTATTGTACATTGATTATGCTAAAGATGTCATTTAAATAAATTTACGAATAGTTATTTATTTTCTGTGGTATAGTGTCATTAGTGGAGGCGGTGGAAAGGCCTATATTCATTACCGAATCTTGACTATATACGCATTACGAATATGACTAATTAAGAACGCATATAAGCATAGATAATAATGTTCAAGCAATCTAATCTATCCCACAATCTGTGTAGTACCTTTTCCTTCTATTTCTGGCATCCAATGTATAGCTCTACATTAAGAAAACATTATTTACAAAAGTCTCAATGTACCTACCTCTTTTAAGTCTACAAAATAAAAACATGTCCTTGACAAAAACTAAAAAAACCAACATCATCCCTTTTCCCACTGCGGCACCCTTACACAAAGTCGACCAATGAGCGTCGAGAGTCTACATCGCGCTATTGAAATTTTCACACTTTGTCACTATATATACAAGTTCTCTTCCATATTATTTGGGGAGTCCGTTGCTACGGAGGAGGTCGGTGTTGGCGGTGAGCCGGTCTAATTCACCGCCAAATCTTGATTATGTACACGATATGAATATGACGTGACGAACTAGTAACGTAAAGATGGCATATAAGAATACAGATAATAAATGTTCAAGCAATCTAATCAATGATGAAATCGAGAGTAATTCTCAACACCACTCTGTAGCTACATTGACTTCCTTTTGCATATTTTTTTATATTTTTTGACTCATTAAACTTCAAATTACCGAAATCATCATACACCGAGCATTTTCCCAACTGAGTTGGGGTCGGCTTTCCAGTCTAACTGCGATTCGGCTGAACTTCGATATTTTCCGTGAAGCGACTGCCATCTGACCTCCACAACCCATGGGCGATATCGAAGTTCTGTAGTTAGACCGCGAGGATTTTTGATTAAGGGCACCAACTACCCCTAACGACTGCCATAGATGTTTGTATGTCAACCGGGACGAGGCACGGAGGGGTCTCAGTGTCTTAAGAAATGGTCACCCATCCTAAGACCGGCCTGACTAGATGTTGCTTAACCTTTGCAATGTATTAACATTGTCGGTTACCGCTAGACCACGAGCCCCTCAAATTACCGAAATAGGATCAAGTAAATGTCAGAATGGGACCAAATTAAATTAAAAAAATAATTGAAACTAAGCTCACACAGTCCAAAGATTATGAAGTAACCAATATAAAAAAAACAGTCGAATAACCTCCTCTTTTTTGGAAGTCGGTGAAAAATATACTCCATATCTTCTATTGTTTATAAAAATGAATCCCTATTCCCCTTGGTCACGACATCACGCGTGAACGGCTGGACCGATTTGCATAATTTGGGTCTTAAAATATTCGTGGAGGTTCAGGGAAGGTTCATAAGCAAAACTTCAGGCGGTACGAAGTTCGCCGGGACCACTAGTTATAGTATACAAATAATAATATGTCACACAAAGCCTACTATTCATTAAAAATATAAAGGCAGCCTTGTCGCTTCACGAGCAATCTCTTTCAGGCAGCCTTAGGATGTAAAAAACTAGGTATGCAATGCATGCTGCTGTTGCAAAAACGATTTTTTTTTAGTGTTTATTCCTCGATGGTATGTCCGATTTTCAATTTTTTTGTTCTAAACCACCCTCACGCCACATGTTATCACTGTGGTAAGTTTGAAGGAGATCGGTTCAGGCGTTTAGGAGGAGTATGCGGACAAACGAAATACATGAGTCGCCTAAGATTGAGCTTCGCTCACTTCGCTCAACCTAGAAAAAGATGATAGGGTTGTCTACAATGTAAAAGATATACAAAAGCTAGCGGATGCCCGCTTCGCTCGCTTGACAATTTATATACACAAAAACCTTCCTCGAGAACCAGTCTATCCATTGGTGAAAACTGCTTCTAAGCATATCTACGGGCAGTCGGTTTTGTATAAGGTTTTGTGTCGAGCTTTCCTTCTCTAGTTAGAGTCTATATTATAAAGTTGAAGTTAATGTTTGTACTATGCTGTGTATGCGCTAATCTCAGAAAATCTCAGGCGATCCTACAGGAGATACGTCTCTGTATCCCTAACGACTACATACGACGACGGAGACGGACACCGCTATTAGAGATTCCAGCAGCTCGCACCAACCTGCTGCACCTCGCGCCACTGACTCGTAAGTCGTACAGTATTCTTATATCAGTGGCCGCTGCCGCTCTAACGTCCGTTGCCGGGCGACCCTGGTTACACGCAGAATGTATTTCCAGTGGCGCCCGGCGGACTTTGACCACCTCTGTGATCTCTGTGGGGGTTTGGTCGAGATGAGAATCCCGCATCGTTGGGGTAGGGTTTTATCCCGCGTCAGTGAGTGAATCTGGTTGCATGCTGTGGGGCAAAGTCCCCGTAGCACGTAACCCTTCTAGCCTGCTTCTGTAAGGACGGCGGGTGGCGATACCGCCGTCCTCAGGCCCCGATCATGGAGGTCGATGATCTTGGGCGTAGATTAGTCTGCGGCGCCCTCGCCGCTGACTACGGAACTCGGCGGGGAGGGTACGCTCCCTTTTCCACTCGGCCGCCTCCTTCGCGAGCATGACTTGCTCGCAGAAGGACACGGCCACGTTCCACCTACTCTCGCTGGAGCATGGCTTGAAGCATGGTCTCCAGAGAGAGGGTATCCACGCCCAGACCCACTACGAGGTCCCGGCGCTGACTCGCTCACGCTGAGCACTTCACCAACATGTGGAGTGCGGTGAAAAAAAAAGACAAAAACTGTTGGCAACACCAACATAAATTGACTCAGTCATTCCTTCATCCTGTACGTTCGTTCTCTTCCATAAGCAACGCTGTAAACTAACGTGTGCCTCTCTGCGCAAATAAACATCAAGATACACAAATAAAAGTCTCCGTGTTTCTATTCTTCGCTCTTACATCAATTACCAGCCCTACAAGCTCCACACATAAAATGGTCCTTCTTCTCCGTCGAATTGAAGCGCAATAAGGACAAGAAATACGACACCCCGGAGCCCAGACTACGTCTGCAACGTGTACAAAAAAATTTTGATGCAATCGCAGCAATTCAGAAGCCGCGCAACACCAGCCAAGGAGAAATCTTCAGCGAACGACGACCAACGAAATTGGCAAGTATAAATTCGTCGTATTTTAGAAGAAATTATTTCAAGTTAAAATTTCATACATTTACATCATAATTGTTGGAGTGGGACCAAATAACTATCAGAATAGGGCCTAATTGAAATGGGACAACACAGTAAGCCACAGCATTCAATAAAACTAGTTATCACGACGAACTTTGTATCGCCTCAAATATAAAAAAAAAAAAAGATTATTTTAATATTTCATCCAAATGTATGTAAATTGAAAAACGCGACGGACGGACAGACAGACAGACAAATTGTCGTATTAAATATATAGATAACTTTCAAAATCGGTCCAAATCAGTCCAAAGTTATAACTATATAAACATAAAAATACACTTCAAAAACACAACAACCGACTTCAAATTACCGAAATGGGACCAAATAATTGTCGGAATGGGACCCAATTGAAATGGGACCACTTCGGAAGTAGTAGCTTTTATAAAAAAAAACAATATCTGTTCCCCCAGTCCAGAGATATGAGGTAACAAACATTAAAAAAACGTAGAGTTAAATTGAGAACTTCCTTTTTTGGAAGTCGGTTAGTGAGCGCCCTCTAGTTTTCGACATGCTAACTAATTCGAGAGTGAATACTTACCTCTCGCTCGTCTCTCCTATTTCAATTCCCAATGGATAGAGGACACTACTGGTTGTCAAGTATAATAAACAAAAGTTGATTCCGTTCCCTATGTATGCTTAGATCTTTAAAACTACGCAACGGATTTTGATGCGGTTTTCACCAATGGATAGAGCGGTTCTCGAGGAAGGTTTGTTGTCAAGAGAGCGAAGCCGCGGGCGTCCAAATGCTTCCTCATTTGTCAAAATAGTAGGCCGATGCTTTTTATACGAGTTGGCAACCTTAATACTTTTAACTCTGATTCACCAAACTCTTTGTCGAAAGGATTACCAAAGAAAAAAGCCGTTTTCAACCGACTTCCAAAAAAGAAGGAGGTTCTATTGAGAACGAATTGTCGACTGTATGTTTTTTTTTATTAAAATCGGTCCAGCCATTTAAGAAAAGTGCGACAAACAAACGACTAGACAATATGTTTAAAATCTTCTGAGGAAAAAGTCCATTTAAATGGGCTTGTCACTTTTTCATGCATTAACTTGAAATTTTAATAAACAGAAGGCGCCGGCAATGGACGAGACATTATGCCGCGAAACTAAAGAAATAAAAGGAATCCCACCAAGATATTGCGGCCCAAGTCAACCTCATCTGCAACTGGTAATCCTGCTGCTGTACTAACAAAAAAAAACTGAAAACATGCTTTGTTCTTGCCTCTGCTATATATGTACCTATCATTCTTAAATATATTATATAACTAGGGCGGTTACATCGAAATAATATAGACGGAGCTGGCGGAATCTTAACCTAACCCTACATAACCTAAGCTAACAAAAAAACACTTTTCAACAATGACGCGAGCCAACAAGTAACTTTCAAATGCTGCATTTAAAACTTTAAATTTCGCGCGCGAGGCAACAAACAAATTTTATTAGCAATGTCAAAGGCATGTTTCTTTAATGCTTAATAACTCAAAAACTATTAGAGCCACATACACTAAAAACTAAACAGCAAACCACAGGCTTATGTTATATCTTTATGCCAAATTTTAAGTTGATAAGTTAAGAGATGCGCCCGCTGTCGTGTCGCATACATTCTTGATTGAGCCCATCGTTGTGAAGAAGAATCAGTCTCCGTCTTAAAAAGATAAAATATGTACTCTAAAAACACTTTTATTTATATTTTTAATCACTCTACCTAATCAATTAGGTAATACTAAGTAGGTATGCAATGCATGCTTATGCTGCTGTTGCAAAACACTGAGACTGAGCCAAGTGTTAAATTTTCGAACGACAATAATTTATTTTTTTATTTTCAAACATTTTTTAACTTTTTTTCATTTGTTTTTTGTTCTAAACCACCTTCACGCCACACGTTATCACTGTGGTAAGTTTGATGGAGATCGGTTCAGGCGTTTAGGAGGAGTATGCGGATAAACGAAATACATGAGTTGCCTAAGATTTAGCTTCACTCAATTATGTTTGAGCAGACATAGCCACGAACAGACAAACATTTGGATGACGTCATTATAGTAACTTTTATTCAGCAATGAAAGAGCTATCCAAAAACGTATCACACATATTTTACACTATTGGAGAGCGGGGCCAAAATTTGCGTAGTCCTTTTTCATCACAGCATTATAGACGGACTTAATCAAAGAATCAATTTCGTTTATTCAGTTTAGTTTAGAGCACATATGAACCGCCGGGCGCCACTGGAAATACGTTCTGCTTGTAACCAGAGACGCCCGGCAACGGACGTTAGAGCGGCCGCGGCCTTGGTCGCGGAACTAAAAAAAAAAAAAAAAAAAAAAAAAAAAAAAAAAAAAAACAAAAAAAAAAAAGAGCACATATGAATGTCAAAATTTTACAATTTATGTCAAGCAAAATTATAAAAATACTAAAATTATGTAGGTACATAAATAACCACTTTTTTTTTTTTTTTCATCTGCGGCCCAAGCTCGCGGCCGCTCTAACGTCCGTTGCCGGGCGTCTCTGGTTACTAATAAATAACCACTTGGAAATGATTCTTTCGCTGTTTCACTAAGTTGGTTCTCCTGAGAAGATACCAGCAAGAAACTCAGGTAGATTATCCATTTTCTTTTTTAATATAGTTTAGTTTACATTGTGTTACAATTTATTTTGTGCGAAGGCACATGATGTGATGTTGCGAAATAATCTACTAATAATAATAATAAAGAAGTAAATCTTTTAAAATTATAGGGATAACTGATCTCTATATCTACAGAACAAATTTTAAAAATTCTTTGACTTAAATTTAACGTTACTCTACTTTTTGTACTGGTAAATTACATTAATTAGCGCGGAGCCGCGGTTGCTAGTATTAACCCACTAATTAAAAAAAAAACAAATTTGTGTTTTAACAAAAGGAAGTCAAATCAGCTACTATCGTGTGGATGAGACCAAGTCTCTCTTTATCATTTTCTTGACATATTTGACATTATATTTTACCATTATATGATTGCTTACGCTTCAACATATCTGATGACAGAGAGTTAAACCGGATCTCTGTCAGCACCGGTCCACGTAGTAGCTACGGACTCCCCGATTTAACTTTACACATTACGCGAATACACTCTACAAATTCAAGAAAATCTCGCTAGCGTGATTCAGCATCGTAACATTAGCTCGTAAATTCTAATTACTGGCTGAAAATAACTGTCAAATATGACAATTATTTAAACAAGTAAATTAGAAGAGAATATTTTATTGTTTTACTTTGAAATTAGAATTCTATTTGAATTAGTTATACGGGGTAGAATGTTTTGTTGTCATTTAAATGTGAATCGTATTAGAGTGAGGGGGATAGACAGTGGTTTCTCGTAAGTTTTTCTTGGCGGTCATAAAGTTTAATAAGGCCAGCCAGTTGTATTGTTTTATTGACTGCACGACTTGTAACTTTATTAGTAAAAAAATAAAGATACTTTTTGGCTGTACTAACTGCGACTCTACACACCGCTCTACATGCAATGATGTGGGATGGGCTCATATAGAGCAGTACAAACTACAAAGAGTCGCTATAATGACAAGGCCCTGGCAAGGTGTTAGATATATAATATAGATAAAAACATTCCTTATTAGCAACTTCTTGTTAACGATAGGGTATGAATAATGAATTTATTTATTATAGAGAAAACTACTTAAAAAGTAGTATAGTACAGTGTAAAAACTATAAAATTATCAATTCTTTTTTTTTGTGTAATTCTTGAGGAATATAATAATATGTACCTATGTACGTACATAATACTTTTACTTTTAATATTTTTTACTTTAGAAATGACTCACTCTTGCCAACTTTAAAAATATAATTGATGTTTTGAATTTTGATTATTTACATAATTATGTAGGTACATAATTATTAAAATAATGGTTTTATAATCATCTCAGGACCAGAAGGCTGGCTATTTTCTGGCCCAAAGAATAAGTATCGCCATCCAACGTGGCAACAGTGCCAGTATTCTGGGAACCTTTCCAGTCGGCAATGACGCGGTGGATTTTTTAAACGATATTTTATAATGTAAATATTTATATCATAAAATTAATGTATATCATAAAATTACTGTTTCGTTCGTGGGTTTTTAGTTTTTATTAAATTTATCAGTAAGAAAATCTAATTTTACTACTGGTATCACTGGCGCCTGCCCTCTTGTTGAATGAACGAAATAGAAAGAATTTTTATTTCATGACGTCGCCATATTTACGTATTCGTTTGGGTTTAGTGTGTTTTTCCGTAAATACAGTTTATTTCTCGTAGTGATCCATTGGATATATATTTCTTTGTTGGAATACCGAATTCTACATTGTTGCCAACAAACGTAAGTATATTGATTGTTGCAATAATAAAATTTAATAAAAGTCATCGCCATTCATAGTATAGAAACACCACAAGATTGGTGTTGCAAGAAATTATTAATAAATATCTTTGCTTTGACGGATGATATGTTAAGAAAGTTTGTTACTTTGTTTATTTACGAATATGTATACAAATTATTTCAAATAAAATAAATTGGAATGAAATAATTCTTAGAAATTCATAATACAGATAGGTTAATAAAATGTCTGATGGCTTTCTCTCTAAACAATTAAATGGTACGTAATTCAAACTACTTCATGTATGTACGATTACCATAATAATTATATTGAGTGCTATGGCACACTTATTACAAAGTTATTAATATATTTCAATTAGTTCATCTTAGTTGATGAATCAATGTCAATGTCACTAACATTTTAAGTCTTATCCTTTACAACTGCAGAAGGCAGAAGCCGGCAGAAGCCGCGGCTTCTGCCGCTTGACTTGAAATTTTAAACAAAAACCTTCCTCGAGAACCATTCAATCCATTGGTGAAAACCACATTAAAATCCGTTGCGTAGTTTTAAAGAAGTAAGCAAACGGGGAATGGGCACAACTTTGTTTCAAACTATGTTATGATATAGGTACATAACATAATGTATGTATACGATAGTCGCTGTATACCCTCAACCAGCTAGTGGTACACCTACTGCCCATGAACGGAGGCTTTGACTCACTTAAAATTGATTGTCGCGCTACAATTTGCTGCTACAAATATTTGACCTAACATGGCTCAAACCTCTGAGGTCTATACCACCAAGTTAGTTATGTAGTACACACTTAACAGTATAAAATCTTGGTTTGTAGGCAGTGCATCATGTCTGAGGAGGAAGTTACAGTGGAGACGACTGAGGGATCTATTCTGGCTGCTGAATACAAGGATGGTATGTTAAAATATTTTCATACAACTTAGAACACTATCTAGTCAATCTACACAGAGCTTGTGCTATGAGAACTAAATATTATTACTGCTTCGACTCCGGGGTCTCGGGTTCCCCGGGTCACATCAAATATTAGTGTGAACCACAAATGTTTGTTTCGGAGTTTAGGTGTTTTCTATGTATTATTTGTATGTAAGTACTTTTTTGTATGTAAATACTTACATATCTAGATCTAGACTACTGTGTCTAGATCTCATATCACAAGCTTATAGCTTAGTTTGGGCTAGATGGCTTTGTGTGAGAATGTCTAGAAATATTGATTATGATACAATCCTCTTTTTAATAAATGAACTCATGGTTAAGGAGCAAAGGTTAATTACAACATCTGGCCAGGTCGTCCTTAGGAAGAGTGACCATTTTTTAAGACATTGAGACCCCTTCAACCTCAGAGAGCATGTTAAGCCGTCGCTCGGTCCCGGTTGTCGTACAAACATCTGACAGTTTTTAGAGATAGTTGGAGCCTAACAATGCGACTGAGCTAACTTCAAAACTTCAATATCATCCATGGGTTGTGAAAGTCAGATAATATAAGTATAGTCTAAAATATAATTGTCTTTTTCAGGACAATTACAAATAGTAGAAGTGTCGCCTTTTGACAAGGACCAGGTAATTTCATCCATAAATTTTATTTAATATTTGTCCCGACCCAGGGTTTGAACCGCAATCTCGGAGGTTGGAGTCTCGGAGTTTCTTTTTTTTAATTCCGCGGCCCGAGGTTGTTGCAGCCTAAGTCTATTGCTTAGCGACTCTGTATAGCACTAGGAATATTTTTTAAGGCAGTGAGATACCACAAGTACTCATTTGATTTCTAGAGACTACATCAATTTTTAGATTTTTATATTTTTTTTTTTTTTTTTTTTATATTTGGTTCGCCAAATTGACGCCGCCCGCCTGGTGGTAAGTCGTGACGACGTCTAGCGATTGTGGGCCACTCTCACAGCACACATTACTATTGAGAGTGGCCCTCAACTTGACGACCTACTGATGTGCCTCTTCACGCTCCGCTTAAAGAACCCAGGATTATATGTGGGAGGAAACACGTGCACAGGCAGGGCGTTCCAGGCCACTATCGTTCGGCAGAGAAACGAACGTTTAAAACGTTCGGTTCTCGCGAACATGCTATCCACTGTGTGGGGGTGGCATCTCTGCCCGGCACGAGTCGTTCGGGATCGGAAGGAAGAGGGTGGGATCAGATTGAAGAGCTCTTCAGAACACTCGCCGTGGTAAATACGGTAGAATGCGGCCAAGGAAGCTATTGTTCGGCGCTGAACTAGCGGCTCAAGGCTTCCCGTTACCTCCGGACAATCTATAATACGGATAGCCCGTCGCTGCATAGCGTCGAGAGCGTCCAGCAGATACTTCGCGGAGCCGTCCCAGAGGTGAGAGCAGTATTCGACGCAGGGTCTAATCTGCGTCTTGTACAGCAGACACCTCTGGTCCGGTGTAAAGAATCTCTTTACCTTATTCAGTATTCCTAGTTTCCGCGAAGCTAGCCCTATACATCTTTCGATGTAGTTTTTATTATTGAGCTCTCGACGAACGTCTATGCCAAGGATATCAAGGTTGTCCTTCATTGGTAATAATGCATTCTGAAGAGAGGGTAGGGGAAGGAAAGGGGATTTCTTCGCAGTAAATGCACACGCCTGTGTTTTGCGGGCATTGAACTCGACCAGGTTCTCGGTACCCCATTGAGAGATACTGTCGAGGTTACGGTCGAGATCAGCCACGAGTCGTCGTCTCTCCTCCTCAATCTCAGATCGCCCGGCCGTCGGACGAACCGAGTAACTCCCGTGCAGTGTGCTGTCATCTGCATAGCAATGAATGTTCCCGAGGGATAGCATATCATTGATATGCAGAAGAAAGAGAGTTGGTGATAGTACGGACCCCTGCGGTACCCCGGCATTCACTTGCAAGAAGCGAGAAGCCTGGCCATCGCAGAGGACCCGCACTCGGCGCTCGTTTAAAAAGCTGGCAATCCAGCTGCACAGTTGAGGAGGTAGACCATATGCCGGAATCTTGGAAAGGAGCGAAGCATGCCAGACCCTATCGAAGGCTTTGGCGATGTCCAGGCTAATAGCCAAGGACTCGCCGTGCCTTTCAATAGCCCCACCCCAGACATGCGTTACGAATGCCAGAAGATCACCCGTTGATCGCTTTGGCCTGAAGCCGTATTGTCGATCATTGATTAGCGAGTGATCCTCTAGGAATTGCATGAGCTGCTTATTTATAAGGAGCTCAAGCACCTTGCAAATGACTGAGGTGACAGCTATGGGTCGATAGTTGCCTGGATCGGACCGATCCCCTTTCTTGGGGATCGGTTGTACGTTCGCCTCCTTCCAGACCTCCGGCACGAGCCCTGAAGAATATGACAGGCGGTACAGACGCGTTAATACTGGAGACAACTCAGCTGCACATTTTCGTAGCACCACCGCCGGAATGCCGTCAGGGCCACTGGCTTTCCGCGTGTCGAGTGACCGCAGCACTGCCCGTACATCACATTGCCTGATAACAATATCAGGCATTGTGTGGCCACAGTTGGCGATGGCGGGGGGCTGCAGGCCACGGTCGTCGACCCGGGAATTAGCCGCAAAGAGGTCTGCGAGCATATCCGCTTTCTCTTGGGCTTTGTGAGCCAGTGTTCCATCTGGGTAACGCAGCGGTGGCAGCGAGGGCTGACAAAAGTTAGATTGCACGGCTTTGGCCAGTTGCCAGAATCCACGGCTGCCCGTGGGATGGGAAGTGAGCTCCTGACCAAGCCGCGCGACGCGCTGGGCATCCGCTCTCTTAAAGGCCCTCTTACTCGACTTTGTGGCCCGGTTGTACGCTGCTTTGAGGTGGCCCACGTTTGGGTCGCGCACAGCCCGGGCCCTGATCCAGGCGCGATATGCCGACTGTTTTTGTCGAACAGCTTTGGCACAATCTCGCCCGAACCAGGGACGGGCTCTGCGGATTCTGGCGACATCAGTGAACGGGATGTAATAATCCATCCCATATATAAGAAGTGTTTGTTTTTCAAAGTAATACTTTTAGTCGGGTCTGTTATCAAAACATATTTTTGGAAACGTTGGTACTTCACGATGTATAATATAATAATACTAGCTGACCCGGCAAACATTGTTTTGCTTTAGGGGTGGACTACCTTTAAAATTTAGGGGGATGAAAAATAAATGTTGTCCGATTCAAAGACCTACCCAATATGCACACAAAATTTCATGAGAATCGGTCGGGTTCGGAGGAGTTTAACTAAAAACACCGCGGACACGAGAATTTTATATATTAGATGTTCAACTGATCACCGAGGCAGGGTTGTAAGTAATTATTTTAATAAAATGGGTATTACAGCGTAGGTTTTAAAGAAACGAGGGTTGGCGAGTTTCTTTTTTTAATATCCTACGAGTGTTTTAATACCAAGTTATGTGCCGTTTTATACACTACTCTATCTAATCTCATCCGTTTAGGCATTTTGTGAAACACAATCTTGAAGAAGTTATCGACAATTTCGCTGCAAAACACTACAAGGCAGTATAGTCAACAGACTTTAGCCTGTTATTGCTAGTACACTGTACTAAAATGACTTTAATTTTTATAGTACCACTGCTGTCATAATCATAGGCATATACAGTTCCCGGCGATAAATATTGCACATCGACCTGTGGAAAGTGACAATCGGCTAATTTCGGTTTCGTAGAGCGTTATCTCTGTCGCACACTTCCTGTTTCGTTCCATGTTTTTTTTATTTTACCCGAACCTAAAGCCAACACTTATAGAAAAATTGGTGTATTTTAAACAATAAATAAAAATAATTATTAAAAGAAGCTCCTAATAGATACCGGACTGTTTGTATTTCGTGCGACAGAGATAACGCTCTACGAAGCCGAAATTAGACGATTGTCTCTTTCCAAAGGTCCGATGTTCAATATTTATCGCCGGGTACTGTATGTCAACTTTTGAAATAATAATACGATTTTTTGCGACATGTAGACTAGATAAAAATAATTATGCGACTTTTTACAATTTTGTTATTGACAGGAAGAGGGCCTGCTCCCTTTAACGGCAAATGAGGATGAACAGAAATATATGCAAGTGTTAGAGACGAGCAAGGGGCTTGTACAACTTGATCTGTTGAATCTGACATTGGTTCGGTAAGTGGATTATTTTTTATCAGTAGATACACGTGACAGTGATCTACCATTTTCAACCGATTTCCAAAAAAGGAGGAGGTTCTCAATTATATGTATGTGTGTTTTTTTATGTTCGTTATACCACTTGTACCTCATATCTTACGACTGGGTGAATGGATTTTGATTTTTTTCTCCCATGGTCTCACTCCGACAATTATTTGGTTCCACTTAGGTAATTAGAAGTCAGTTTTGTTTAAAGTTTTGACGTGTTATTGTAAATAAATGTTGTTTTTTATATTATACTAGTGGTCGCCCGTGTGGTAATTTGTATTTTTCCCGTTCCCGTCGCGCCGCGTCATATTTTGAACAATTCACAAAATATCTTTATAAATTGTAGCCTATGTGTTATTCTGGCGCCACTGGAAATACGGTCTGCTTGTAACCAGAGACGCCCGGCAACAGACGTTAGAGCGGCCACGGCCTTGGGCCGCGGAATTAAAAAAAAATATATATGTCTTATTCTGATGTATAAGCTATATTATTGTAAAGCTTCATTAAAATCCATTCAGTAGTTTTTACGTGAAAGAGTAACAAACATCCATCCATCCATACTCATACTCACAAACTTTCGCGTTTATGATATTAGTAGGATCTATATTTCTCTTTCCATCCAAAGGTTGTGTGGAAGAGATCGCTTCTTAGCGACAAGGCATTGTACATTTGTTTCAAGGCATGTGTTCTATCTTTTATTGTTTCTGTACAATGTACTTACAATAAAGAGTATTTATTAAGACGGAGCTTGATTCTTCTTCACAACGATGGGCTCAATCAAGAATGTATGCGACACGACAGCGGGCGCATCTCTTAACTTCTCTTATAGTTTTTGAGTTATTAAGCATTAAAGAAACAAGCCTTTGACATTGCTAAAAAAATTTGATTGGTGCCACGCGCGCGAAATTTCAATTTTTAAATGCAGCATTTGGAAATTAATTTTTGGCTCGCGACATTGTTGAAAAGTAATTTTTTATTTTTTATATTTATTTAGCTTAGGTTAGGTTGTGATTCCGCCAACTCAGTCTTTATTATTTCGATGTAACCGCCCGCGTTCCAGCGAACCGCCCTAGTCTATCTTATCTTTTTTTTTTATTTATTTATAAGGTGTGCAAACGGTGAAGATGGCTACCAGTTGGTTGCAAATGCCGAAGCTCATACGGATCTGTCTTCGGATGCCACTGTCACTTGTGTACTGCAGTCCAGCGATAATGAAGGTATGTGTACACATTGGGATACGCTGGGAGATGGGATTGGGTTGGTCATTCATTGGGATACGGTTGAAAATTTGGGATGGGAACTTATTGGGATTCTTGAAGGAATTTGTTGAGGTGTGAATTTATTGGGATTGAGATGAGTATGTATTGAAACACAGGTGCAAATAGTTACATGGTTACAAGTTGGTTGTAAATGCCGAAGCTCATATGGAATTGTCCTCAGATGCCATTGTCACTTGTGTATTGCACACATCACGCCTATATCCCCGAAGGCATTACACACCCACGGTTTGTCAGTATTTTTAGTCCCACGTAATAGGGGGCAAGCATATTGCCGTCACCGGGCACACATATAATGGGTCATGTCCAAAATGGCCGAATGAATTTAATAAAATTTGCAGCAAAGTTGTATTTTTGAAAAAAAAAATTTAAACCCGTTGCCTTGCGATGAAATGTTGATGAAAGGTAACAAAATCTTACGTGCCAGCCGCTGTGGCACACCCAATTAAAGTCCTGGGCGTCTCGGACTATGTATCGGTATGAAGACACAATTTTTGGGATTTGGGTGGGAATTTTTTTTTTTTTTCATTTATCAATAGGTGTATCAAAGGCTCTCTATACAATTCCAGATCTGGACAACCAGGACTCGTATGTGATGGTGGATACTGAGAATGGTGAAGGGTCCCTAATGTTCCTCAAGTCGTCAATAGGAAACGCAGTCAACAGTGTGGAGAAACAACCGAGTGTTCAACCTAAGGTTGGACACATAATATATACTATATAGTTTTCTTGTTCTCGGTTCCCGTGGGATCATATTACCGGGATAAAAAGTAGCCTAAGTTACTCAGAGATAATGTAGCTACATATCAGTGAAAGAATTTTCAAAATCGGATCAGTGTTTATGGAAACTATTCTCTTTAAACAAACAAACAAACAATCAAATCTTTCCTAATCATTAGTATAGAAGTACCGCCTTAAAATACCTGAGATTAGCAATAAGGCCGCCTGTTGTACATTATATTTCTTTAGGAAATATTAAAATCCATTTGTATCTCTATTTTCTATACTATATTATACAGAGGAAAGATTTGATTGTTTGTTTGAAGCGACCTTGTCCGCGTTTGTCCTCCTTAACTACTGAAACTATTTTGAAAATTCTTTCACTAATATCATCATTCACCGAGCCTTTTCCCAACTCAGTTGGGGTCGGCTTTCCAGTCTAACTGCGATTCGGCTGAACTTTGATATTTTTCGTGAAGCAACTGCCATCTGACCTTCACAACCCATGGGCGATATCGAAGTTCTGAAGTTAGACCGCGAGGATTTTTTATTTAGGGCTCCAACTACCCCTAACGACTGCCATAGATGTTCGTATGACAACCGGGACCAACGGCTTAACGTGCTCTCCGAGGCACGGAGGGGTCTCAGTGTCTTAAGAAATGGTCACCCATGCTAAGACCGGCCTGACTAGATGTTGCTTAACCTTTGCAATGTGTTAACATTGTCGGTTACCACTAGACCACGAGCCCACCTCTTTCACTGATATGTAGCTACATTGTCCCTGAGTGACATAGGCTACTATTTATCCCAGTAATGTGTTCCCACGGGAAACAGCAAAACATTACCGGGGATCTTCTAGTGTTTAATAATAAAGTGTGAAAAAATGTTTGATGAAGAAAGGCTACTATAATGTAGACGAATATCTTAATGATAAAAATGCATGGTCACCCTAATCTTCTGTTGTTTGCCACTCGTATAATACAATATAAATTGTAACACAATGTAAACTACATTATATTAAAAAAGAAGTTTCTTGCTGGTATCTTCTCAGGAGAACCAACTTACTGAACCAGCGAAAGAATCATTCTCAAATGGTTATTTATGTAATTAATTTAGTATTTTCATAATATTGCTTGACATAAAATTGTTAAATTTTGACATTCATATGTACTCTTTATGTGCCTAAACTGAATAAACGAAATTGATTCTTTGATTGATTGATTCTTCTACTATTTATCCCGGTAATGTGTTACCACAATAACCAGCAAAACATTACCGGAGATCTTCTAGTGTTTTATAAAGAGAATTTATCTCTTATTTTTTATCAAATCGGTCCCACATGTCACCAAACCCCTAAACGGCTCTTAAATGAATGAATTTTGAGTGGTTTTTTTTTACAGAAATTAACTCCTATTCAAATTTTGGCGAGAGCGAAGGCTTTACAAAGGGCCAAGTAAGTTATAAACATAAACTAGTGGTTCTGTGAACAGTAGAACTCGCGTCAATCGAAAAATCCCTTCGACAAAAGTTGCGCCTTGCAACAAAGAACACTTGTGCCAAATTTCATGAAAATCGGCTGAAAAATGCGGCCTGTAGACCGGAACTGACACACTTACCAACAACGCCAAATCGGCCAGTCCTCGAGTTAGAACTGAGCTTCGCTCGCTCGGTCAAATATGGCAAAAATTTGCTATATATTTTAGAGTTTTCGAAAGTTTTTTTCATAAAATCTAAAAAATGTCACATGATATGAAGTACAATATCATTTTAGAGGTCTTTGACCATGCTGAGTTGATTGCAGCTGGTCTTGAGTCTAACTATTACCGTTCTCGATTTGACCTCGTTTTGACCTTGACCTTGAGATCAGAGGTCAAAGGTCAAGTTCATTTTGGGGGGGTTTTCGACTATGCTAAGTCGATTGGAGTTTACACTTAGTCTCTAGCTCTTACCGTTCTAGAGTTGAAAGTTGTGCACGGACATTACTGTTGTATAAGAGAAAATCTCTTCGAAAACTCTAAAACCGACTTCATATTACCGTAATGGGACCAAATAACTGTCGGATGGGACCAGTCGATTAAAAAAAATATTTCGAAATCAGTTCACCTGGTCGAAAGACGATCCTCCTTTTTTGAAGTTGGCTAAAAAGTTAGCAAATTTACTTTTTTAAATATTTTTATTTATTTATCTTTTGGTTGTATAAGATAATATTATAGCATCCCCTTCACCCCCACAGAGCGATGCTAGCGCCACCTATCCGCGGCCGCAAGAGTCGCCGACGCAAGAGTGACCTCCCCCCCCCTCACGAGCTCCTAGCCTCACCTAACTTCAAGCTGTACCTGTACTCGTGCAAGATGTGTAGCTTCAAGTGTAACGCTGTTAAGGAGATGTCTGCACACAAGGTACATACATAAAACACATATAAGCCGCGCAAGATGACAATGTGATTGGCGGCCATGTTGGTGACGTCATAGTGACTTGACGTATTAAGACTGACGTGATTAACGTACAATACTGTTTTGTTCGACTGTATGCATAAGGGCCGGCGCTCACTGGCCGGCATGGCATGGCAAAGGATTTTATTACTAATCAAGTTATTTTGAATCTTATTTCAATGAGATTAGAGTTCATGTTACTTTATTTCGATGCCACGTTGCCGCGACGTGGTGCGGGATTCTGTGGCATGACGCGACGCGCCCCGGCATGCCGCGGGATGCTGCGGCACGCTATTGCATCTCGCGAGGGTCACTTTGTGTCGAGGAATTATGATTGCTAACCTAGTTGACTTGTGCAGCGGTCATTTCGGTTAATGGGGCGCAGTCCGGTCGGTGCGCGGGGGCAGGGGAGGGAGGAGACACTGGTTGAGCGTGGCAAGAGATGCATGCAGGCATGCTGAAGCACAACCTACCATGCCACGGCATGACAGGGAACGCCAAGGGATGCCGCAGCACAATCTGCCGTGCCATGCCGGCAGTGAGCGCCGGCCCTAAGCCGCGCAAGATGACAATGGGATTGGCGGCCATGTTGGTGACGTCATAGTGTCGTAGTTAACCTACAATACTGTTATTCGTACGTTTCAGCGATGACGTCATAAAGCGGTTATCGGACTCGGTGAACTTGTAACCGTTTTGGAAAAAAATATTTTAGACTCAGTTTCGATAACAGTACCGACTTATTTTAACAAGTATTTTTAAAAACAGCAATTTTGACATTAAAAAATGTTAAGAAAGAAATTATAAATACATCACAAAAACTGATGTCATCGGCGGAACTGAACCCACGGCCTTTCCCTAACAGGGGGAGTGCTCTGACCAACTACAACACTACCGACAACATCGAATTTTTGCTTCATATCATATTCATAATTTCTACATCGCGCTATTAAGAGTCCTCCTATTAAATTTTACCGTTTTCGCTGATTTTACAGACGTGTTTTTACACTGAAAATACTGTATTTTTATAAGTTTTAATGCATAACATGAAATATCATTTCAATAATGATCTAATAAGTGAGCTACTTTCTTATTTTTGTCATTAAATTTTGATTAATCGACCTAAAACAATCGGTAGTTTTTCGTATCTTTTGCTGGAAGAGGTCTAGAATATCACAAATTCACTAATCGTTTTGACGTCTAAAAAGTATTACAAAAATACAGTGTATTCTTGTAAAAGTCATCTATCAAATGTATGGATTACTTTTTATCACTTTCATAAAAAAAAATTGAGTAAACAAATATTTAAGTTAGTCAAATTTTAGAGAAAATGGGCAATGAATTGGTTCTTATTTCGGCTACATAAAACATAAAACACAATCTGCCGTGCCATGCCGGCAGTGAGCGCCGGCCCTAAGCCGCGCAAGATGACAATGGGATTGGCGGCCATGTTGGTGACGTCATAGTGTCGTAGTTAACCTACAATACTGTTATTCGTACGTTTCAGCGATGACGTCATAAAGCGGTTATCGGACTCGGTGAACTTGTAACCGTTTTGGAAAAAAATATTTTAGACTCAGTTTCGATAACAGTACCGACTTATTTTAACAAGTATTTTTAAAAACAGCAATTTTGACATTAAAAAATGTTAAGAAAGAAATTATAAATACATCACAAAAACTGATGTCATCGGCGGAACTGAACCCACGGCCTTTCCCTAACAGGGGGAGTGCTCTGACCAACTACAACACTACCGACAACATCGAATTTTTGCTTCATATCATATTCATAATTTCTACATCGCGCTATTAAGAGTCCTCCTATTAAATTTTACCGTTTTCGCTGATTTTACAGACGTGTTTTTACACTGAAAATACTGTATTTTTATAAGTTTTAATGCATAACATGAAATATCATTTCAATAATGATCTAATAAGTGAGCTACTTTCTTATTTTTGTCATTAAATTTTGATTAATCGACCTAAAACAATCGGTAGTTTTTCGTATCTTTTGCTGGAAGAGGTCTAGAATATCACAAATTCACTAATCGTTTTGACGTCTAAAAAGTATTACAAAATACAGTGTATTCTTGTAAAAGTCATCTATCAAATGTATGGATTACTTTTTATCACTTTCATAAAAAAAAATTGAGTAAACAAATATTTAAGTTAGTCAAATTTTAGAGAAAATGGGCAATGAATTGGTTCTTATTTCGGCTACATAAAACTCTCGTTCATAAAATTAAAACAACATAAATAAACCTTGGTTCAAAATCAATCCATTTCCAAAAAAAAAGATAGCTAAATAATAAAAAGTAGGCTGTAAATAATCTTTTAAAAACACCTAAATTTCGCTTTATAATACTCGACGCATGCCTCAAGTAAGCAGTCCGCGCCAAGCGCTTACAGGGAGAGGACGTGTCGCTCTGCGTGCCAAAATTCGACGCCGTCTACAGACGAATATAGCGTGGCGTGAGATTTTGATACTTTGGTAATATTAGTTATTATTTTGTGATGATTAGGCTTCTTTTTAAATACAACAAGTGATTATGTAGAATGTATTTATCATTGTTTTTGTTAAAAAAAGCTGTTATATTTTATAAAGCTGGATTACTCACTCACTGACACAATTTTATTGTTCTCCTTGATGGTGGAGGGGAAGGTACCTATGTTTTTTTTGCAGAAATGTAAAGGGGGTTCGGGGACCTAGGGAAAATTCCGAGTTTTTTAGATTTGCCCTCCAGTCCCCCAAGGGGGGCTCCCGAGTAGAATCAAACTGAGTACAATTTTATAGAGGTAGTTTTTTATTTTATTTTTTTTTGTATTGGGTTCGCCAATTTGACGCCACCCGCCTGGTAGTAAGTCGTGACGACGTCAAGCGATTGTGGGTCACTCACAGCACACTATACTATAGAGAGTGGCCCTCAACTTGACGACCTACTGAACCCAGGATTATATGTGGGAGGAAACACGTGCACAGGCAGGGCGTTCCAGGCCACTATCGTTCGGCACAGAAACGAACGTTTAAAACGTTCGGTTCTCGCGAACATGTACCTACTGTGTGGGAGTGGCATCTCTGCCCGGCACGCGTTGTTCGGGATCGGAAGGAAGATGGGATCAGATTGAAGAGCTCTTCAGAATGCTCGCCGTGGTAAATACGGTAGAATGCGGCCAAGGAAGCTATTGTTCGGCGCTGAGCTAGCGGCTCAAAGCTTCCCGTAACCTCCGGACAATCTATAATACGGATAGCTCGACGCTGCATAGCGTCGAGAGCGTCCAGCAAATACTTCGCGGAGCCGTCCCAGAAGTGAGAGCAGTATTCGACGCAGGGTCTGCGTCTTGTACAGCAGACACCTCTGATGCAGTGTAAAGAATCGCTTTACCTTATTCGCCATACCTCATTCCTAGTTTCCACGAAGCTAGCCCTATACATCTTTCGATGTAGTTTTTATTATTGAGCTCTTGACGAACGTCTATGTCAAGGATCTCAAGGTTGCCCTTCATTGGTAATAATGCATTCTGAAGAGAGGGTAGGGGAAGGAAAGGGGATTTCTTCGCTGTAAATGCACACGCCTGCAATGTGCTGTCATCTGCATAACAATGAATGTTCCCGAGGGATAGCATATCATTGATTTGCAGAAGGAAGAGTTGGTGACAGCACGGACCCCTGCGGCACCCCGGTATTGTTTCTCGGTACATATATACATAACCGGGGCAACACAGGTAAGGCGTGTTATCAGGGCGGCGTATTTGTGTCTCCGTGAGGAACGTCACAGCGGGCCGAGCCGTCTCAAGGTATGGTGGACGGCATCGAGGTTCGCATGGAGTCCACGGATGTTGGTGAACTCCACCTCGAAAAGTGAAGCTGTGGGGTTTCCTGGGGCCGCTGTGGAACGTTTACTTATTTCTGTTGCACTGCCATTATAAATTTGAAGAAGAAGCGTGAAGACAGGGCAACATTTGGTGCAGCAGTAATAAGTGACAAAGCGCAGGGGCTAACTTCGTCTGGAACCGTGTGGTTAGGTTGGAGCCGACCCGCCGGACGGAAGGGCTACCAAACCCCCCTGGTGCAAGGCCGCCGCTATCCCACACTGGTTACCACCCGGAGCGGCGATCCCACATCAGGATTATGCGCGAGAACATGTGGGGCAGCCTCCTGGTGTGGTTGGTCCCAGGCGGGCCCCATGACTGTGTTGCGGGCGGCTGCGGCAACGCCGTTGCTAAGGGTCTCCCTGGCCGGCGAATCGACCCACACCACCCACACTAGACTCCGCTTAGCCCCCACTGGTCCCATGCCTGCTGCACCATACATGGCCCCGGGCCCGGCGGTGCAGCTGTTCAACCCCTTACGCAACCAGCCTGGGCTGGGTTACTTGTGGGGCTTTAGCACAGTTGCACGGTGGCACCTCCCGGACCAACACCCGGTACCCACGTAGGGACCGAAGCCACTTCATAGGTACCGTAAATTAACGAGCCTCGTCCGTTGATCAGCAGGTGCGCCACTAGCAGATGAGTTTGCTGGGGCCCTAAATATGTTGGTAGTATAGAGTTTGTATAGAGGAGGTCAAATGATTTTGATTAAGAAAAAAAATTAGCCCTCGCCCCCCCTTTGAGAGTGCAACGACAGAGGAAAGGTAGAGGAGTTTTGATTACGGGATCATACGAGTATAGAGGGTCTTTTCTTGAATTTAAGGAGAGAAAAAAACCCACCCTCCTAGCCCTCTTTTCACCTCCCCCACACAAGACACTGTTATTATAAAATGAAAAAAAAAAAAGATCAAAACCATGTAATCGCCGTACCTACTGGCTGACCGCCATCGGTAACTCCGGACTCACGCACAAAATGTGTCAAATACCTAATTCCGCCCGTTTCGATTCTGCATACGGACTCTTAAGAGGGGTTAGGTGGTCAGCGAAAATTCAGATTTCGTAACGAATCGCGTGAATATTCGGAGGGACCAGAGGCGGCGCGAGGGGAGTGTGCGACGGGGACAGAGCGAGTACAACTTTATTTGACAACGTCGCATCAAGCTGCCGTTCTTGGCATTTCGATTAGGTATATTATTATAAACACTAGTGAAAATCCCGTATAATTGGAGTTTACTCCTTAAGAATCGATTTTCATATATAAGGCGCTCGGTATGAGAAAAATCCGAGGGGTAAAACCTACTAACAAGTAACGAAAATCGTGTCACGTTTTTGGTGACACCTCTAGTGCGCAACTTTCTAATTTGTTATGGTTAACTCGTACTTAAGGAGTAAACTCCAGTCGTGCGACACACACACTTTTTTTTTTGTATTTTTTTTTCCATTCATTTTTTGTAAGTTTTGTATTTTTTAGAACATGCCATGGGTGTCACAGTTAATTTAAAACAAACCTGAAGCAAATCGGTCCAGTAGTTTTCTCGTTACATGTTTGTATGTATCATATTATTATAAAGGATTATATGTAGTATTGGGTAGATTAGCTTGTCAGTGGGCTAGAAATAGGTCTAGATCAAACATAAAAGCGGCTCACCTAAAATTCATACATATCAAATTCATACAAAGTAGGGACTTCCTTATAGTGTCTTCTAAATATAAATACTCGGTACCCATTAGAAATTATGGTGAATTGGTATGAAATCATTTAGGTCTTCTAATTTCTTAGTAGGTAGGGTACCCAAGTTAAAAAAACCAAAATAATATGTAAAGTCAGTAGCATTAAAGGTTTTATTTCGCTATCTTTATGTACATAGTCTGCCTATGTACATAGAAATACCTTGAATATACCCTTGGAATACTGTAGGTACATACCTACATATGGAAAATTTGGAAGGGAATTCCAAATTTTCTATATTCCAGGGAATTTCCAGTGGCGCCCGGCGGACTTTGGCCACCGTTTCATCCCGCATCTTTAGGGCCGGGGTTTATTCCGCGTCAGTGAGTGAAGATGTGCGTGGGGTGAGTCCCAACAGCACGCAGTCCTTCTAGCCTACTTCTGTAAGGATGGTGAATTGCTAGTCCGTCGTCCTCAGGCCCGATCGCGGAAGTCGATCCTGCGCGTAATCACGTCAGCGGCGTCCCCGCCACACGCTTCCTGCTACACGCAGAACGTAGCAGGAAGGGTCCGCTCCCTCACCCAGCCGCCACCTTCACGAGCATAACCTGCTCGCAGAAGCAAACGGCCGCGTTCCACTGGCACTCGCTAGAGACCATGGCTCGCAGCATGGTCTCCAGCGAGAGGAAGGTAGGTGAACGTAAAACGGTAAATCTTTCAAGCAAAAAAAATACATTATGAAATGTCAAAATGGTAGATATATGATATATACTAGGGTAAACGACCCAATAATCGAACCCGTCTGAAATTTGGATACAAACAACATTATTAGGTCTTACATGATAAACCCAATAATGTTGCCAAAATACAAAAAAAATATGAAATTAGGTATTACTAGTCAGCTACAATAAAATAAGTATTTTCAAATAATTTTACTTTAATTATAATGGTACAGAAGCAATTTCATACAATATAAAACCTCCTCTATCGATTTCAATAATTTAAATGGGACCACCTGTGAACCCTTGAAAAGTGAATCTTTTGAAATGAAGAAAGAAATTTTCTAAAAAACCTTTTGAAATGAAGAAGAAAGAATATACATAAAAAACGCAAAATGAAAATACGAACGAATTGAGAACCTCCTCCTTTTATGAAGGTAGGTCGCTACAGTTAGCAGTTAGCAGTAACACACAGGCGTACAAACAAATTTGTATGCCTGTGTGTGTGTGTAGGTGTGTAAGTGTGTGTGTTTGAACATGTGTTTCTCCGTGTGGGTGTGTGTTTGAATGCTGATTACATACATACATACATATTGTCACGTCTCTTTCCAATGGGGGTAGGCAGAGACTATGGAATTCCACTTGCTATGATCTTGGCATACTTCTTTCGCTTCTTCCACTTTCATAACTATCTTCATGCACACTCTCCGGTTATGGGTACTCTTGACCTGATTCCATGATCCAATTTGGTCGAAGTACGTTCGCCTAGGTCGACCCTTACCTGCCTGTCCATTCACGATCGCTTTATGTATCTTCTTTCCTCCATTCTTTCTACGTGCCCCAACCCTCTAAGCGTCCCTTTTTCTATCTTACTTACATCTTCTGACACATCACAACGTTCTCGTATCACGCTGTTCCTTACTTTATCAACCAATGTCACCCCAGTCATAGTTCTCAAACTTCTCATTTCCACTGCATTTATTTTACTTTCATGCTTCTATTGCCAAACCCAACATTCACTGCCATACATAAGTTTAGGGACCAGCCCTCCGAGAAATCTTCTGACTGTTCATAAAGTTATGCAGACCCCCATTCAATTGATTTCCTGCCATAACCCTTCTTTCAATGTCATCGTCACATCTTCCTTTGTTAACTTGAACCATACACAAACTTTTACACTTGGTCCACTCTTTCTCCTTCAATAACAATCGCAGTTCGACATATTTTCGTCTCGTTCAAATACCATTACTTTTGTCTTATTTACGTTCACTTTCGTTTCCTTCCTTTTCAAAGAGTCATTCATAATATCAACTATCACAGACCTGCAACTCCTCCGCCGACGACGCAAGTATTACCTGGTCATCAGCATATAAGAGGCAGTTGATGGTCAATTCATCCATTCTTAAACCACACACACTCGTTTTCAGATCTTTCAGACAGTTATTCATGTATAGATAAAACAGCATTGGTGACGCTACACAGCCCTGCCTGACACCTCGTTCGATACCAAACCAGTCCGTGTATGTCCCGTTTATGCGGACACAAGCACTGGAACCCTCATAAAATGATTGCACTGCTCGTTTCAGATTGCTGCTTACTCCATATATGGACAGCGCTGACTACAATTCACTCCTTACCACTCCATCATAGGCCTTCTCTAAGTCTACAAAAGCATAGTAGACCTTTTGACACCTAGCTTGACAATATATTTATATTATACCTTGGGATCAGAACTGCTAACTGTAGCAGTCCCACTAATACATGTTTTCAGTTTGGTTTGACTATACAATCTGACGGTGACATTATAGATACGCATGAATATATGTGCGGAATACATTTCGCAGTCGTTGGTAGAGCCCCGTATAGGCAAGTTTCTTTTTTTGTAATGGCCGTGGCTGCTCCCACGTTCATTGCCGAGCGCCTCCGGTAGTACATGGAGAATATCCAGTGGCGCCCGGCGGACTTTGGCCACCTGTGTCGGGTTTTATGCTGCGTCGTTGGGCTTGAGTTGAGAATCTGGTTGCGTGCTGTGGGACGTTTTAGCCTGCTTCTGTAAGAATGGCGGGTGACTATCTCACTGTCCTTAGACCCCGATCATGGAGGTCGAGGGCTCATCGTCCGAGCCAAGACTGATCCTCGGACGAGTTGCCTCATTCGTAAAACGTATGAGGCAACCTAACCTAACCTAACCAGAATTTAGACGTGGTGACTGGCACCTCCATCACTGTCGGGAGGACGTTGAAATACCTGGGTCTCCTACTCGACAGTCGGTGGGGGTTTGTCGAGCATTTCCGGCGGTTGTCACCAAAACTGGTGGCGTCCGCCAATGCCCAATGGCTGCAGAGGCGGCATGGTGACCTCACGTATCGTGCGACGCATATACTAACATGCCATATACGTAGGTCACACTATAAGTTTTGCGTAACTTAAAAAAACAACATGTTAAAACCAAAATATTATGTTTATTGCTTTTCAAAATACTCTCCTGTACATTTTAAACATTTCTTCATGCGATCGAACCATTTTTTAAAACTGGAGGACCACAGATCTGAAGGCATGTTTTCTAAGTGCTGATTGAACGCTATCACTGCCTCTTCGGAGTTGGTAAAAGTGAAACCTCTCATCAAATCTTTGATTTTGGGGAAAATACAGAAATCACAGGGTGCTAGGTCGGGGCTATGCGCAGGATGGGTGACGAATTGCCCTTTTTCGGAAGCTAAAAATGACTTTGTTTTGTTGGCCGTGTGTGAGAACTCGGCTTTTGGGTCGTCTTTCGCGAACTTTTTCTAGCACCCTAAGTAAACAAATGGTAGAACACCACTCGGCATTAACACTCTTTTGATCTTCAAGTGGAATTGTACAGATGGGACCCGTAGCTGAGAAAAAAAACGCGATAATTTTTTTAATCTTCGCCAGAACTGAGCGTTTCAAGAGATCGGTTCCTCTGTAGAATGATCGAGGCCTGGAACGCCCTGATTGCGCACGTATTCCTTCTAATAACAACCCAGAGTTATTCAAACGGAGCGAGAAGAGGCACATCACTAGGTCGCCAAGTTGAGGGCGACTCTTCATAGTACATTATTTGTGTACTATGGAGAGTCGCCCACAATTGCCAGACGTCGCAACGGCTTTCCACTAGGCTTTTTTTGTAAATACATACATATTATACATAGGAAACACCCAGACTTCGGTACAAACGTATCTGTCTTCACACAAAGTTTGTCCCGACCGGGAATCGAACCCGAGACTCCGGCGTCGAAAGCAGAAGTACTACCGACCACGCCACCGAAGCAGTCAAACAAACGAAATAGTCAAAATCAAAATCAAAATCAAAATATCTTTATTCATGTAGGTCACAAAGTAACACTTATGAACGTCAAAAAAAAAAAAAATGCTTCTACATTTACATTTACCGCCAGATTCGCAAGGCAATAGGTAGAGCCTGTGAGGAAAGAACCTGGCAAGAAAAACTCACGGCCACTCTTTTTATTCGTCAGTAAATACAATGATTCTGTTACAACAATAAAAAGAGGGCAAGTGCAGTACGTGACCATGTGTGGACCAAGTGAACTTAAAAATTATGAATCTCTGTTATTCACAAAAAAAAGTTAAATACTAGTTAAAGGTGCCGCATAATCTCAAAGTACCCATACCTTACAATATCATAATAATAATAATTTAACAAGAATAAGTGAGTTTCAGCAACAAAACAACATTTCAAACAGAAGTAGCCCCTATGTAGCTCGAGTGATGAGCAAGCAACTCATTGCCATTTCTCTGTATCGTTTAGATAATCTTTAATAGTATAATATGCCTTTTTTAGGAGGTGTGTCTTAACAGCCACTTTGAATTTATTCAAAGGAAGGTTCATAATGTTTAGAGGAATTTTGTTATAAAAACGCACACCAAATCCTGCAAAGGAGTCATGAACCTTCTGTAAACGATAATACGTCCCAACCAATTTATGCTTATTTCTACATACACTGTTCATACTGTATAAATGTATATTCTGTTTAACGAACATAATATTCGCATATATATATATTGTGATGCAACTGTTAAAATGCCTATTTCTTTAAATCTTTCTCTAAGAGAAACTCGTGCATTCAGTTTATAAATCGCACGTATAGCTCGCTTTTAGAGTATAAAAATGATCTCTATATCAGCTGCCTTGCCCCACAGTAAAATTCCATACGACATGATACTGTGAAAATAGCTAAAATAAACCAGCCTGGCAGTTTCTACATCCGTGAGCTGTCTGACTTTACTAATAGTAAAAGCCGCAGAGCTAAGTTTCCCTGCAAGACCCGATATTTGGGCGTTCCACTGTAATTTACTGTCTAGAGTAATACCCAAAAATACGGTTGATTCTACAAGATTAAGGGTATCACCGTTCAAAATAATATTAGTACCGTAGTTCTGAACATTAGGCATACTAAATCTAACACACTTCGTCTTTTTTTGCGTTCAGAAGTAAATTGTTGGTTGTAAACCAATCCAGAACTAGTGCAAGTGAACTATTTACTTCGTCAAAATTCCTCAGCTTGCGATCAACTTTAAAAATAAGTGATGTATCATCGGCGAATAGAACAATGTCGCACAAATTCTGTATAATATTCATGAAATGTGTTATTATAAATAAAAGTTGTTGTAATAATATAATGGGAAATAAAAAAAACACTCGAAATTCAGTGATTGCAATATTGAGGAAATGGTCGTCGGAATGAAGTGCTTTTTTAGGGTTTCGTACCCAAAAGGTAAAGCCGGATCTCTATCACTGAGACTTCGCTGTCCGTCCTTCCGTCCGTCTGTCTTGGGCTGTATCCCATGAACCGTGATAGTTAGAAATTTGAGTTTTTTACAGATGATGTATTTCTTTGGTCTGTATTACAACAAATGCTAAAAAACAGATAATTTAATCGACTAGCACTTTGCCCGTATTTTGTTAGTCCTCTCTCTATGCCGGGCGCCACTGGAAATACCTTCTGCGTGCGAGCCAGAGACCCAGGAGCTGCCGCGGGCACAAAAAGTCCTCTCTCTGGGTTTAGGTCGGCTTTATACCACGTCGTTGAAGTCGGGTTATATCCCGCGTAACTGAGCAATCCTTCTAGCCTGCTTGTGTAAGGACGGCGGGAGGCTAGCCCGCCGTCCTCAGGTCCCGATCATGGAGGTCGATGGTCTTGGGCGTAGATGAGTCTGTGGCACCCTGGCCGCTGACTGTGGAACTCAGCGGTAAGGGTACGTTCCCTCATTTTCTCGGCCGCCTTCTTCGCGAGTATGTGGAACGTAGCTGTGTTCTTCTGCGAGCAGGTCTCGCAGAAGAACACAGCCACGTTCCACCTATTAAATTATCTGTTTTTTAGCATTTGTTGTAATACAGACCAAAGAAATACATCATCTGTAAAAAACTCAAATTTCTAACTATCACGGTTCATGGGATACAGCCCAAGACAGACGGACGGAAGGACAGACAGCGAAGTCTCAGTAATAGAGATCCGGTTTTACCCTTTGGGTACGAAACCCTAAAAAAGCACTTCATTCCGGCGACCATTTCCTCAATATTGCAATCACTGAATTTCGAGTGTTTTTTTTATTTCCCATTATATTATGACAACAACTTATTTATAATAACACATTTCATGAATATTATACAAGGAACAGGAAAATTAAATCTAAAAAATCAAAACAAAAAAAAAAATGTATTAAATTAAATTAAAAATTATTAATTATATTATTAGATTTTATAATTATTGACTACCTCGGTGGCACAATGGTACTATGTACGGACTGCCACACTCGATGTCTCGGGTTCGATTCCCGGGTCTGGTGGATAATGTATAATTCTCTTTAGAATTTTATCCAGATAATTATCCCAGAGTCTGGAACTTGTGCCCGTTAAATGGCAATAGGCTCGCCCCCTATTACATGGGACCTAACATAGCTGGCGAGATGTGGGTGTGTTTGCTGCACACCTCTGCCTACCCCTTCGGGGAAAAAGGCGTGATGCTATGTTATGTTATGTTATAATTATTATACTTTGGACTCGTAATTTTTACGCGTTAAGCGTAGAAAGCGACACAACTCCTACGTTCGAAAGCCGAAGCGGTACTGTCGCCGCAGTACTGAAAGCGAGTTTTCTATACAATTAACGAGCTTGAAACTAAACATCTTAAGCGCCATTCACATTTTTATCGAAAAGTTAATAAAAATATTTAGTTTTTTGGAAATCTAAAACAGCCTTAAAACTTAAAGGTAAATACCTATCTGATTGTGATTTTACAGGAATTTTTATTGTAAAACACGGTCGTAATGAGCATTTACATAAAATTTTAGTGGTAACTTCTGTATATTTTTCTATCGAGCAAATTTTTTAAAATCGTGTTTTGGAAACACTCATTTCCTCACACATACGCTCGGTAATACATGTTTAAAATTTCAAGGTGAAATATTATAAAGTTTTTAGGTAAAAGCTATATGAAAACAGCGAATTCACTTACTAAGGGGCCTTAAGGTTAGCGTTGGATCCACCTACCGCAGTTCTGCCGAACTAACGGTACCAGTGTATCGTGTTATAACGACATTGAAACACTGAATTTTAGATTAATTAGATGAATCCTTACCAAATCCATATATTTTTGTATTTCAAAGCAATGAGTTTGCTTAAACTCTTCTTAAAATAGAATAGTTTAAGCAAACTCATTGCTTTGAAATACAAAAATATATTAAAAAATGGTTCCATATGTTATTCTAAGTAACCCCCTTTCGGATCCAAAACAACCATAAAGTCATTGTATATGCAATCACACCTATTTCCTTGGGAGGGGTAAGCAGAGGTGTATGGTAATGTCCATCACGAACATCCTAGGGCTGAATTGTGAAAGCGTTCTCCTTGTAAGACAATGACGGTTCAATCCTACAAAAGTTCAACTCCAAACTAGGAGGGTTTAGAGTTGAACTTTTGTAGGATTGAACCATTACAAACAGTCAGACTGTGGAACGCTCTTCCAACCGATATAAATAAATAAATGAATATGTTAGGACAATCCACACAACGCCATCTAGTCTCAAACTAAGCAGAGCTTATGATATGAGTACTAGATAAACTGATATAAATACTTATATACATATTTTTTTGTAAATACATACATATTATACATAGGAAACATCCAGACTTCGGTACAAACGTATGTGTCATCACACAAAGTTGGTCCCGACCGGGAATCGAACCCGAGACTCCGGCGTCGAAAGCGGATACACTACCGACCACGCCACCGAAGCAGTCATATAAGGAACTGCAGAACTGTGTCTAGCTTCAAGAAAAGGAACACTATCTCGCTTCTTCACCTTAATTATTGTACCTCTATGTATGTTTATATAACTTTTTATTTATTTATTTCTATATTTATGCACTTATAGTTTATGTAAGTTTATTAACCTGTACACACAGCAGGACCTGTTAGCATCACGATCTCCTCTCTTAGGCCCACTGGAAGCAATCTCTAGAGATAAGTGGCGCCATTGTATAAATATTTAGTTTGTATCCATTTAGATAGATAGATAGATAGAAAACTCTTTATTGTACACCAACATAATAGTAAACAAACAAAGTTAACAATTGATTATAGCAATTAATGTACAATGGGAGGCCTTATCGCTTAAAGCGATCTCTTCCAGGCAACCTTTGGATGGACTGGAATGAGGTTACGCACATGTGGATGATGGTGCAATTATAAGAGTAAATTGAGTACAAGTATAGGTAAAAAGGAAATTATACATAATACGACAAACAAAACATTCTATTGAGCGGTAGATGACAAATAATGATCTTTCACTTTCGTTCTAAAAGAGTTTATGGTGTGTGTACAAAAAACACTCTGGTATAAGATGTGTCCCGGCAGTCCTCTCTGTATCCCCCCCCTCCCCCCAACAACTGGTAACTAACGGTCACACAACGTCCGCCAGGCGGCGGAGCACGGCAGCGCGGCGCGCGGGCGCGGGGCGGGCTGGTCGCGCGGCGCCTACGTCACGCTGCAGTGCGCGCGCTGTCCGTACCGCGGAGCTGTACACTCGCAGGTAACATCCCTCTACTCATATTATACATAGATCACAAAAACTGATGTAATCGGCGGAACTCGAACCCACGGCCTTTCCCTAACAGGGGGAGTGCTCTGACCAACTGAGCTACGATGACCACTACCGACGACATCGAATTTTTTTTCATATCATATTCATAATTTCTACATCGTGCTATTAAGGTTAGCGTTGGATCGCTTAGTTTGTCAGAGCACTCCCCCCGTGGGTTCGAGTTTTTGTGATCTATTTATAATTTATTTTTAATGAAACTCGACAATTCAAACCCAAACTTAAAATATTTATTAATCTATATACTCGTATAGAAATGGGGAATGTATACAGGGTATCCCACGGCAATGCCAAATGGAGGGAAAGTACCTTAATTATTGTAGATGGGACATTTTACTGAAAGATTTTATTTTAATTTTAAAAACCATTTGAACTTCATTCATACATTTTTAATAATAGCCTAATTGAACCGGGAATCGAACCCGGTACACGAGAAAAAAATTCGGTCTGTAGATTTATGATACCGATCGGAAGGCATCATCGTGAGGGTTATTTTTTGTAAAATAAATTAGTTTCAGAAATAAAGGGCAGACCATGAATTTTAACATTTGATGTGGCATTGCCGTGAGACGCCCTGTATAAACACTGACAAATGTACCCCGTCCATTTTTTTTCTGCCTATATTCAAAATAAGCAATCCAGTCACTTCGTTAACTCTACGTACAGAACCCGGCGATAAATATTGCACATCGACCTTTGGAAAGAGACAATCGGCTAATTTCGGCTTCGTAGAGCGTTATCTCTGTCGCACGAAATACAAACAGTCCGGTATCTATTAGGAGCTGTTAAAACAATTTATGATTCGCTTCTTTTAATTATTCTTTTAATTCTTTGTATAAAATACACAAATTTTTCTATAAGTGTTGTCTTTAGGTTTACGTATTTAATTATTTTGGAAAATTACAGCTGTAGTGTACATCATGAACACCATTATACCTATTGTTAAAATGAGAAATTGTAATAATAGTAGATTATACAAGTGAAAAAAAAAGAAAATTTAATTCGAGTTATGAAGTTGGATCCCGCGAGTAGAGAAGGATCCTAGAATAGATTCTAAAGTAAGGTCAAGGAACGAGATAAATTTTTATTTTTCACGAGTACTCTACTCTGCTTTATACCATTGACTGCGAGAAAATAAGGTAAAGGTTAAAGGGGGGGAGTCTAGGAAATAATGACTTCATTCAGCCTGCCGGTAGTTAGGTTCGACTATGCTAAGTCGATTGGTCTCTACCTCTTACCGTTCTCGAGTTGAAAGTTGTTCACCGACATTACTGTTGTAAAAGAAATTTTCGTTTCGAAATCTCTAATAAAAGCCTTTGGGTTTCCTCTTAACTGAATGTACAATTCTTTTACTTCTCCTTCTTCTTTTTTTAAATGTGTGGCTCCATCGTTCACCGATGATTTTGCCAATGTCAAGGTAATGTTTGATAGTTCCAGTTGTGGGACACGTTATGAAACCACTGCTCGGTATAGCATGTGAGTATCTAGTTTGATTCTCCGGTGATTCTGCCAACGACAAGGTGGAGAGTAAATGCAGCTTTGATTAAATTGGTAAACTAAGTAGGTCGTTGAACTTGCGAACTGACAATGGTTAGGAGTTAGTAAACATAGAACATATAAAACAATCACAACACAAGAGTGATACAAGTTACGGGATGATGGGGTAAGGGAAAATGGATGGCTAGATACCTACCAACCTACAATTTTATATTGTTCTGAGAAATAAATTTGTATAAGATTTTAACATGAGGGGTGAAAACTAAAGTTAGTAGATAATTAAGATTAATGGGACGTGGGATCTTTTTTGGGAGAAGGTCATACAATTGTGTAACTAGTAATGGACAAGAAAAGAAAATATGCTCTAAGGTTCCCTCATCCAGACCGCATTCACATAGGGAGTGGTCACGAACACGGATCTTTGCCAAAAATACTGGTGTGCAGACGAAACCTAGACGGAGGCGAATTATCACAGAAGTAGCCAATTTATTAACTTTCTTTTGTTTAAAAAACCAAGGTTTGGTTGGGAGTGTGGGTTGTAGAGAACCATAAAATTTGCCTTTGATTATCTTAGTTGATTGCCATAGATCATTCCATGATTCGCTCAGTGAAGAGCTAGCCAAGGAGCGAAGGTCCCTGGAGAACAAGAAGTTATAAGAGGAGGTACCAGATTGTGCGGCCATTTTTGCACAAGAGTCTGCTATTTCGTTACCAGCTATACCGGAGTGGGCTGGGATCCAGGCCAAAGCCCTTCGATGCCGGATAAATGACACCTGTGTAGTACTTGCTTAATCTCAAGAGTGATTGGAAAATTGTATCTGGACTTAAACGGATTCTTGAGGAGATCCAGCAAGCAACTTAGAGAGTCTGAAAAAATTAAAGATCGGTTTAATTTATGGGACTCGACATATTTAACGGCTTCCAACAGAGCAATTGCTTCACCGGTGAAGTTCGAATTAAATGCTGGGCTTTTAACACCAAGAATAACTCTAAATTTCGGAATCCAAACTGCAGAGCCCACAGGAGCATCTGGAGCCAATTTCGAAGCATCTGTATAAAACGTGACCCATTCCGTCCAATACTCATTTAGAATATTAAGGAAGATTTGGTTCGCATTGGAGCACTTCTTGCTTATACCCAGGTCCAGTATGATTCTTGGCTTGAAAATTAGGGATTGGTAGTCGCTATTAAAGAGTACATTAGTGGAAGATTGAAAGGGAGAGTTATCGAGGGAGTCCAGTTTAGCAAGGGAATTTAAGAGAAGAGGGGGAGACTTATGCTCCCAATATTTTGCCGAAGTTAATAGGGGAGATAGTTCCCGTAGAATAGGCAGCAGGGGGTGAGAGCTAAGTTGAACTGCACTATAAAGGTATCTGTCAGCGAGATATTGTCTTCGGAGATGAAGGGGCGGCTCTAAGCATTCCACTTGAAGTGCATTTAAGGGGGAGCATTTCATCGCGCCAGTTATAATTCGGAGGCAGCTTGACTGGATCTTCTCCAGCCTATGCATAGCTAGTTTGTTACATGGCTCAACTAAGAATGTACCGTAATCAAAGTGACTACGGACTATAGCGTTGTATAGGAGTTTTAAACAGAAGGGGTGAGAACCCCAACGAACACCGGACAGCGCTCGCAGTACGTTTACACCCTTTTCACTTTTATTTACAACTTGGTCTAAGTGGGGAATACCCGTCAACTTAGAGTCCAAAACGAGACCAAGGAATCTAACTTGATCCTTGATAGGAATTGGTTTGTTAGCAACAAGTATGTTCATGTCGGGCAGGTTGCGTTTGCGGGTAAAGACAATAAGCGTTACATTTCGGGACAGAAAGGGACAAGGAGTGGTTATCCATCCAATCGTTCAGGTAACTCAGGGCAGAGTTTAGGTTAGAGTAAGCAGAGGTGAATGAAGGAGAGGAAGAATAAAGAGCAACATCGTCTGCATACTGTAAGACTTTGCAGAATGAGTTGACCGTAGTATCCAGGTCAGATGTGTAGATGTTGTACAGGATTGGGCTTAGGACTGATCCTTGAGGGAGACCCTTCCACACCGTTTGAGGTGGGAGATGGATACCCTGGTATCGGACAGCAATGGAGCGGCACATAAATAAGTTGCATATGACTTGAACCAACCTCACGGGAACACTCAGCTGTAGCATTTTTTGCCTGAGGAGCGGAAGATGGACATTGTCATAAGCCGCTGATATATCTAGGAAGACCGCTACAACATGCTCACTCCGGGAGAAAGCTGTGCGAATCTCTGATGTCAGGATACTTAAGCTATCCAGCGTACCCCTGCCTTCCCTGAAGCCAAACTGGCTATCAGCTAACACTTGCCTATTTTCCAGTATCCATTCCAATCTGTTTTTTATAAGGATTTCCATAATTTTAGACAGGACCGAGGAAAGCGCGATGGGACGGTACGAAGATGCGACTTTGGGATCTTTACCAGCTTTAAGGATAGGTATAATTATTTGGGTTTTCCAGGAATCTGGGATGATTCCAGAATATAAGATGGAATTGAGGATATTGAGTAAAATACTTTTAGTCTGGTTTGACGATTTACAGATAAAGGAATAGGGTATGCCGTCTATGCCCGGTGAGGAGTCATGAAGATTGGCCAGTGCACAAGATAGCTCGCCGAAGGAGAACAGATTGTTCATAGCATCTTGTGACGGATCGGGACCTGAGGGTTGATTGGGATTAGGCAAACAGGAGCATTCGGGTACAAAAGGAGGTGCTAAACAGGATAGAAATTCATGAAGAAAGGATTGAGGGAGATTGCTGGTAATATTTGTATTTTCCATACCTCGTCTAAAAGCTTTAAATCTTTTCCAAACAAGCGAGAGTGGAGTGCGGGGGGACAGAGATTCACAGAATTTCTGCCAACCCATGGTTTTCTTTTTGGATAGGAGTCTGGAGGTTTGAGCAGCTGTTTTTTTATAATCAAGGTAGTCAGTCATAGAAAAGGAAGCTGCAAATACATTTTCTGCTTCTTTGCGTTTCCTGACAGTTTCAGAGCATTCAGAATCCCACCAAGGAGGAGATGGAGTTACTAGATGTGAACGATTTTTTAGGGGAAAGGAGGAATCCGCAACCGCCTTAATAGCTGAGATAAAATTATCATATGAAGAACCAAGGTTAGAGGAGTTCACTTGCGGAAAATTAGACAATTCCAGATCTAATTGGTTAGTGTACTGCTCCCAATTTGCCTCTATCAGACGATATTTGAGGAGGGGATCAAAGGGAGGGGGAGAGGGAAGTAGTGTCGAAGAACTGAAGTAAGACGTAAGAATTGGGAAATGGTCACTGCCGAGTGAGTTTGGGAGAGGAGTCCATGAGAGAAGGGAGGCTAGTTCAGAAGACGCGAGCGTAAGATCAGGGACACTAATGTTTTGGGTAGGAGCGACTCGGCGAGTGGGAGAGCCGTCGTTTAGGACGCACAAGTCCTGGTCATCTAAAATGTCTACAAAATAAGAAGAGATAAAGTCGGTATAGTGACTACCGAATAGGGTGTGGTGTAAGTTAAAATCGCCTAGAATAATCATGGGAGATGGTATTGTGGGTAGGATTGAGTGAAGTTGGGATACAATAGTTTGGTTTGGATGAGGAATATAGATGGAAACATATGATACCTCCAGGGCCCTGACAGCAACGATATGCAAACCTGGGTCATGGAAAGGAAACTGGATTTGTGAAAATGGAGTGTGTCTATTCACCAGCAAGGCGCAACCCGCCCAGCCATCGCTTCTGTCATCCCGCAAGCACGAGAAGCCAGAGATCCTAAAAACGGATCCCGGCCTCAGCAATGTTTCCGAAATGGCAAAGACAATGGGATTGTACTGATTGATTAGGTTAATGATATCACTCTTATGACGACGTATACTTCTACTGTTCCATTGGAGAATTTGGAGAGCCATAGTTGGTATTATTTTTGGTGAGAACTGAAAGTAACTGTTCTACAAGAACGGAAACATCGTGCGGTAGGGCATCTGACATTTTAGTGAGGATGTTAATAAGGGAGCATAGGAGGAGTTCTACAAGGTTGTCGTTAGGGGTTAGTAGAGGGGTGCTTTCTGATGGGTTGATGCAACAACCATTGGGTTGTGATGGGTTAAGAGGTTATGGCTATAGGAATCAAAGGATTTACCCAAACTAGGTTTGGGTCGGACGGGTGAATAAATGGTTTTTCTGTAAGATGAGGGAGAGAGAGGAGATTTAGAAGGGGAAGGGGGTAGAGGCAGGAAAGGAATGGCTGAAGTTGTTTGTGTCAAATACACTTGGGAGTGAGGTATTTGATCTTGCTGAGATCTGACAGTCACGGATGCATATGAATTTTTAACTTGAGGAATGCGTGCTGAGGCTGCTGAATATGCAATATTCTCTTCAGCTATTAAGGTTTTAATAGCTTTTTGTCTTGAATGCTCAGGGCATTTAGGATCAGTTGCCATATGGGTACCTTGGCAGAACAAACAACAAATATTTGGTGAAGAGCAAGTAACCGCTTCATGGGGTTGGGCACATTTGAAGCAATTTATCTTTGACCTGCATTGAGATGCTACATGTCCAAAAAAACAGCATTTCCTACATTGTATCGTTGGCAATTTATAAAGGGAGACCGGCAAAGAGGCATTAAAACAAAAGGCTCTATCTGGGAGATTTTGACCAAGGAATGTCAGGACGACACTCCTTGATGGGACCCACGTGGTAATATTGTCAGTTCTTGACTTCACATTAAGACGCCTAGCTCGCACCACTTCTCCACAGTTATGCGGAGTAGAAATGTTTTCAACAAGTTCCTCCAGGGACCAATCAGTGGGGATATCGCGTACCACACCCATACGGAACACAAGAAAGTTGGGGAATTTGGCTGTATAGTTATTAGTTTTAAGGACATCTGAGTTTACAAAGTTATTCGCCGCCGCAGCAGACTTAAATAATATATTTATTTTATTACGACCTATTTTAGTAATTCCGCCTTCTGTAATATCTAGAATGTTATTTTTATGTAGAAATTGAGCAAATTTAAGGGTTTTAATGGGAGGAGCAATAGACTGTTCAGTTTCCACCTGCGAAACATACACAGAAAAAGGACCCTTGTCAGTCCTCGTGTAGTAATTATTGCTTTCAGCGTCAAACCCGGGTTTTGCATACGTTGATTGAATAGATTCAGCTGGGGAGCGGACCTTTTTCCCTTCCGCATCGATGGATGGACAAGGGTCTCCATGTCTCTTTATGCCTTTCCCGATCCCGACGGATATGTCGGGAGGCAATCCACCACCCCCATCAGGGGGCATATCCACGCTCATTTCCATAGAAATTAGCAAACCAAACTAACCTTCTGTATTAGTCCACCACCAAAACAACACAAACACTTATTTTCAGAGTGCAAGTAAAGAGAAACTTTAAGAAAACACCATAGGTAACCTAAAAAGCTCTCAACCAAGCCATTCTTTTACTTAGATGTCAGCCACCTCGGCTCTCGACCCATTGACATTATTTTTTTTTATTTGTTTATTTGAGTTTATAATATAATTGTTGAGGTCGTATGCGAAGCGTGCAAGCTCCTCCACATCCCTTCGGAGATATAGGCGTGATGTATGTCTTATAATTAATACAATTAATTATTTCCTCAGCTAATGAAACATGTTCAAGACTGTCATCTCAACGCACCTGTCGTCGCCACAAGTGAGTTTTGTATTGTTTTTAACCGATTAAAAAAAAACGGTCAAGTGCGAATCGGTTCGCATACAATGGGTTCCGTACTAAAAAGTAAAAAATTACGTTTGGTGTATGGGAGATCCCTTAAATATTTATTATATTCTGTTTTTTTACTGTTTGTTGTTATAGAGGCAAACAGAAATACATCATGTTTGAAAAATTCAACTTTCTAACTATACACAAGACAGACGGACGGACAACGAAGTCAGTAATAGGGTTCCTGTTTTACCCTTTGTGTACGGAAAACTTAAAAAGATGGAGTTCCTCAATTCGACTATCATTGGACTGTGTGAACCAATTTTTTTATTTATTTGAACTTTTTGCACCGTTATTGTACAACGGCGGACTTAATGCCACAGGCATTATCTTCCAGTCAACCTTAGGGTGATGCAGATAGATCTAGAAGTAGGTGCGAAGCAGTAGTATTGAAAAAAAAAAAACCGCTTTAGGCCGCTCTAACGTCCGCAGCCGGGCGTCTCTGGTTACAAGCAGAACGTATTTCCATCTAATAACTACTTATGTAATTAATAATTTAAATATTACCGATTATAATTTTACTTTTAACTAGTGGTCCCGGCGAACTTCGTACCGCCTGAAATTTTGCTTATAAACCTTCCCTGAACCTCCACGAATATTTTAAGACCCAAATTAGCCAAATCGGTCCAGCCGTTCACGCGTGATGTCGTGGAATAGGGATTCATTTTTATATATAGAGATTAAAAGCTACTACTTCCCAAGTGGTGGGACCATTTAGTAATAGCACCGAGTAGTAGCTTTTAATTAAAAATAACCGACAATTTTTTTGGTCCCATTTCGGTAATTTGAAGTCGGTTTATGTTGTGACAACGTACATAGGCACGATGTGTGTATCTATAAGAAATGGTGAATGTAATTTTTGTCCCCCTTTAGCTCTCGAGAACTGCTTATGCTACAATGATGGTTGACCCCTCTATGGATAGCCCTCGATCTGGAGGCAAGACAAAAAATCGAAAATTTGACCTAGCCCTAAGGGGTCCAAAGTTATAGACCAAAACCTATGGCGTGGTGCAAGACACCGTACTAGTATATGTATAATCAGCTAGTCTTAATTGTAATGTATCTACACAGACACAGTCCACCTGAACACCGCGGAGGTTGAGAACGCGGACGTGTTAGTGTGCGGGGCGTGCGGGTTCGAGTCCGCCTCGCGGGTGGACTTCCGCTCACATATCGAGCTGGAGCACGGGGCTACTACGTGCTGACGGTGAGACATACATGGGTTTACAGCAAACGCATACTGACAAACTCATACATACATACATTGCATCACCAGGTCCCATGTAATATGGGGCGAGCCTATGGTCATTTACCGGGCACAAGTTCCAGACTGGGATAATTATCTGGGTAAAATTCTAAAGAGAATTATACATTATCCACCAGACCCGGGAATCGAGCCCGAAACCTCGAGCGTGGCAGTCCGTACATAGTACCATTGTGCCACCGAGGTAGTCAACAACTGACAAACTCACACACACATATACTCATATCTAAAAAATAAAAAAAATAAAAACAAAATCATATCTAAAAAACACATGTTACTCCGATATCCCCGAAGGGGTAGGCATAGGTGCATTACAGACTTATTATTTACCATATTCACACACACACATGGCTTACAGCGAACGCATACTTATTTATTTACTCTGACATATCTTTACAAGAAACATACACAATAGTAATAAATATTTAGGACATTTTTCACACAACGTCACCTAGCCCAAAGTAAGCTATAAGCTTGTGTTATGGGATCTAGACAACTGATAAACATACTTATATATTTCTAAATACATACATATCACTTATTATAAAACAAAGTCCTCCGCTGCGTCTGTCTGTCTATCTGTTCACAATAAACTCAAACTACTGCACAGATTTTCATGCTGTTTTCACTAGTAGATAGTATGTTTCTCGAGGAAGGTTTTAGTATATAATTTATCACGGGTGCCTAGCAATAATCCGAGTCGCCCAGAACTTTAATTGATCGTGCCACAACGGCTGGCACCTAAGATTTGGTTGCCTTTCATCACAAGGCAACGGGTGTAAATTTTTTTTTTCAAAATTATAATATTGCTGCTTATTTTATTAAGTTAATTCGGCCATTTTGGACATAGCCCATTATAAATGTGCCCGGTGATGGCAATAGGCTTGCCCCCTATTACGTGGGACTAAAAATACTGGCAAATTGTGGGTGTGTTATACATGTCTACCCCTTCGGGGATATAAGCGTGATATGTGTGGCCGTCCGCTAGTTATAGATAACATACACCCTGACTACAAACCATCATGCTTATTAATAATGTCGTAGTTGGGAATCGAACCTCTCTGTTACCTACTGTCACTCTGTCACTAGACCATATAATTTTACAATCATCATTCATCGAGCCTTTTCCCAACTCAGTTGGGGTCGGATTTCCAGTCTAACTGCGATTTGACTGAACTTGGATATTTTCCTTGAAGCGACTGCCATCTGACCTTCACAACCCATGGGCGATATCGAAGTTCTGTAGTTAGAACACGAGGATTTTTGATTTAGGGCTCCAACTACCCCTAACGACTGCCATAGATGTTTGTATGACAACCGGGACCAACGCGACAACTTGCTCTCCAAGGCACGGAGGGGTCTCATTGTCTTAAGAAATGGTCACCCATCCTAAGACCGGCCTGATTCGATGTTGCTTAACCTTTGCAATGTGTTAACATTGTCGGTTACCACGAGCACCTCGTGGTCTACATTATCATACATATCGAAATTTTATAATATGAATCACAAAAACTAGTCTCGGGTTAAACTCGAACCTGCGATTGTTCACTTTGCACGAGGAACGTTCTACCAACTGACCAAGGCAGCTTTGATACTCTTATTATATAAGTAGGGGGCGTTGTAGAAGTCAAAATGGTTTCGTTACCTACTAAAGTATATTTAACTGACATACTCATGTCATCGATAGATGGAGCTGTTAATCGCGATATGGTTTGACAACGGCCAGTAATATATAAACCTGAGAATCGAATGTTACGTTGAACACTTTATACGGTCAAGTAGTCCGGGAAAATACCTTTAGCGCTTGGGAACAAATGTTAACCTTCCCTTATAGAATCCTACACGTAAAGAAAAGGCCGTTGACATCTTTGACGGTCCAATTCAAAGAAAATTGTACAAACAATTCAAATTCAATCCACATTTCGGCCTCTGATTATTCTCAGGCCAAGAAATTAAAACTTGTAGAGAATAAAGTAAGGGAAGGCGACATCAGTGGGGCGGCAAGGCTACTTTTTAGTAGCGACGTGCTGGCTCTTTATTCTGTAGAAACTTTGACGGGCTTGCAGAGTAAGCACCCACCATCCGCAGCTGACCTCTCTTTCCCTGATCCTCCGAACAACGATACAGAAAATCTTGAGACTACTGCCAAGGATGTGCGCACAGCTGTTGACTCCTTTCGTTTTGGATCAGCTGGTGGACTTGACGGTCTGACACCACAGCACCTTAAGGATCTGTTGTGTCCGAGCGCTGGGGAAGCTGGTGATGCACTTCTGAGGGAGCTAACAGCTCTAGTCAACCTCATGCTCTCAGGCAATGTGGACAGTGGCATCACAGATATTTTGTATGGGGCCAATTTATGTGCCCTTAACAAGGATGGTGGCATTCGTCCCATTGCCGTAGGTAGCACTTTGCGGCGTTTTGCAGTCAAAATTTGTTGTCGTTTTTATAGTACGGAGCTTACTACCAAATTTCAGCCCTTTCAATTAGGTTTTGGTTCAAAAGGAGGTTGTGAGGCCGCAATCCATGCGCTTGCAACATACCTTGACAGTAGCGAAGATGGAGAGGTCATCTTGAAAGTTGACCTGAAAAACGCCTTCAACTCTGTAAAACCCCCAAAATATTTAATTTTCTTTGGCAATGCTATAGTCAGCCAACAAAATTACTTTATAAAGACCACCTTTTGAATTCAGCCGTTGGATGTCAGCAAGGTGATCCGTTGGGACCAGTCATCTTCAGTTTGGCCATTAACCCAATAATTCAAACAATAAAATCAAAATTCAACATTTGGTACCTAGAAGACGGGACTAGGGGGAAAAGTAGAGACAGTTTTACAAGATTTAGCCCTAATAAAGAACAAGTTTCAGTCAATTGGCTTAGAACTGAACCCGAATAAATGTGAGATTTTTATATCTGAAAACACAGATAAATTAACAACAATCTCCAAATTCAACTGTTTGGCCCCCAACATAAAAGTTTTGGACAAAACTTCTTTACGCCTCCTAGGGTCCCCGATTTTAAAAGATGGCTTTTCCACTTTTATCGAGGAAAAATTCAAAATTTTGATCAGGTTATTGATAGTCTATGTAATACTAGGTCGCCGTAGTCGCGAAACGTACCGTTACGCTGCAGCATATATTTGAGCGAAGCGAGTTTAAATTCAAAATTCTGGCATCGTAATAACCTGGGTAATTCTGTAAGCTTTTGATGAGTGCAAGAAAATCCGAAATCGGCCGAGTATTCGCCGAGAAACAATTTAACATAAATCGTTTGAAAAATAATTTGAGTCACCCGTTGAGAGCTCCGCACGTCTTCGGGTCGCTTCGCTCTATCAGTATTCATTCAGCTTTCACTATTCTTCGTTTTTGTCTTTTCGTACCCAAATTTACACATGCCCTCCGTTCAGGACAATTTTGGAAAAATGTAGAAATTTTGGGCAGACTAGACAACTTAATACAAAATTCTTTGTGTAAAATTTTAAATGTAAATATTAATGACCGGGCCTGGGTCCAAGCGTCTCTTCCAGTTCGCTTGGGCGGGCTAGGTATTCGTAGAGTCACAGATGTCAGTCTGCCAGCATTTCTGTCGTCGGTCCATAGCACTGAAGAATTAGTCAGGAAAATTTTGTCAAATACACTGATTGATTCCGAGGTGCGATGCAAGACCGATGCCATAAATGCTTGGAGGATATCTTGCCCCGACACTGACCTGCGCTCACGCCTAGGCTCACAGCGACTGTGGGATTCACCGCTCTGTAAATTGAGAATTAATACACTAATTGACACTTCTGTCAATATTTCAGAGCGTGCACGCCTACTAGCTGTTGGAGAATGGGAGTCAGGGTTATGGATCCAGGCGCTCCCATCGCCCAACATCGGTACAATGTTGGACGACACAACCTTCCGCATTGCCACTTGCCTTCGGCTGGGTACACCTTGTGTATCCCCGCATCATTGCACCTGTGGAGTAGCCGTCGATAATCTGGGACACCATGGCCTTTCTTGTAGCAGAAGCGCAGGTCGTATACCTCGGCACGCTATTCTAAACGACATAATTCGTAGGGCTCTTTCCACCGCAGGTCTTCCGGCCGTACGTGAACCAAATGGTTTAGCACGAAGCGATGGAAAGAGACCGGACGGTATGTCGTTGCTACCGTGGAAGATGGGAAGGCCTTTGGTGTGGGACGCTACATGCGTTGACACCTTAGCACCTTCACACCTTCCAAGCACATCCGGATGTGCCGGCGCTGCTGCTGCATCGGCTGAAGGCCTTAAACGGCGTAAATATGCTAACCTAGCAGGTGATTACATATTTGAGCCGTTTAGGGTTGAGACACTGGGGTCATGGGGTCCGAGTGCTCGCCGCCTTTATAGAGACATTGCTAAACGCCTAATCGATGCTTCTCAGGACCAGAAGGTTGGCTATTTTCTGGCCCAAAGAATAAGTATCGCCATCCAACATGGCAACACAGCCAGCATTCTGGGAACATTCCCAGTCGGCAATGACGCGGAGGATTTTTTAAACGATATTTTGTAATGTAAATATTTTAGTCTATAATTATATTTATTTTGTATATTGTAATTCTTATTGTAAATAAATCATCACTTTATACAGTATCTATATATTTAATACGACAATTTGTCTGTCCGTCTGTCGCGTTTTTCAATTTACATTTTACATACATTTGCATGAAATATAAAAAATATTATTTTTGTTTTTTTTTTATTTTTGTTTTTTTTATTTGACGCGATACAAAGTTCGTCGTGATAACTAGTTATCTTTGATAGCGAGTAATATACCTACTGGAGTACCTGTACTGGAGTTGTGGAGTGTTTCATTTGTAGGACCTTGGAGGTTTGCTTGTGAGCTGAACCCACCACTTGCACAAGACATCTAATATTGTGATCATATTGTGTTATGGTACGGTTACACATGCTCATTACTAGCATGAAAGCATGCTATTGCTACCTAGTAGCATGTGTGTCGAAACATTGCTAGTAATGAGCATGCTCAAAAATCGACGGTCGTGCGATTTTGGGCATGCTACCTGCAGCGCGGGTGGAAGAGGGGAGCATGCTAGTTTCTTTATTGCGCTCAATTTTTGGGAGTCAACTCGTCAAACAGATGAGGTAACATGAAATTATTTTTGTATTGTACCGCACTACTCAGAGGTACTTTTACTATATCGTTGTTGAAGTGCATTATGAGTTTGTTTCATGTTTTATTATTTCACTTATAAATAATTAATTTGACTGTTTGAAATTCAAAATTAACAAATTATACACACTACATTAAAAAAAAAACAATTTTCAAAACTTTTGTTTGTCGGTCAGTCTGTCTGTTCTGGCTTAACTCATTACAGAGGTAATGAGTAGTAAAGACAGGCTTTATCGGTATTTTTCTGGAACCTAACGTAATTTTAGGCTAATATTTTTATCCCAGGATTGTTCCCCTGGGAATTGGAAATACGATAACTTCCACACGTGCGTCTGCTAGTAACTACTTTATCTTAATGGAAATAATCTTCTCATGGGAATTGGGAACCACATAGCTATTCGCGCGGGTGAAACCGCAGGCGTTCGCTAGTTTTGTTTGAACTGACAGAAGCACGCTACAAAATGGCATGTGTGTTGTAGTGTTTGCTTTGAGCATGCTTATTCAGTAGCATACTTGTAAACAGCATGCTTATTGCTAGCAAATGTACACAGTTCATAAGCATGCTATTAAAGAGCATGTGTAACAGTACCATTAATATCGCGACTTACGGCGTTGGTACAGCGCCATCTACCGGTAGTTGAGGAACTAACTACTAAGGTGGGCTGTGCGTAATGTTGCAATAACGTTTAGACACGGCTAGAGGGCTCTGATGCCAATCAGTTATTGTGATTCATATTGTAAAATTATAAAAAGAAAATATTAGCATACTTCACTGCTTATAAAATATATTAATATAACGCTAATGGTAAAATTTCGTTTTGTTTCAGGGAAAAAAACTTAAAAATCATCTTCAAGAAAACAATATTTATTTAATAAAATTAAATCATATCTGTCTGTGTGCACGCGATATTATTATGTCACGTGTTGATGTAAAATGTATTATAGTCATAAAATAAGGATCAAAATAAAATCCTTTGCCATATGGACTTTATATGCCCTCTTTTCGGCAATTTTTTATTTTTCGTCAATAATTTTAGTAATAGATGACGATCGTATTGCCCTTTATCGGGCACTTTTAACCGACTTCAAAAGAAGGAGAAAGTTCTCAAATCTGCATGTTTTTTTGTTACCTCATAACTTTCGTCTGAAAACGATTTTGAAAGTTTTATTTTAAACTAGCTGTTGCCCGCAGCTCCGCCTGCGTGTTATAGCTTTCTTGATCACGAGTTACTGTTTTATTATGTATAGCTGTTGAGTGATATTGTATCTTAAGATAAAATATTAAAGTATCTTAGCAGTGTGCAGCGTCCCTTAGTGAACTCCACTGCGGGTGAAGTAACCTACGACAAACTTATTATTTGCGGTTGGTACAGTAATCGAGTCTAGGGATCGAACTGCAAAATTAAGTTTGATTTTTATTGTATATACTTTAAGTACCCAGTGTGGTGCCCAGGATATTAAAGAATAATTATAATAAGTTTCATCGTAATCGAACCGGTAGTTTTTGCGTGATGCCTGAACAAACAGACAGAAAAAAATTTTAATCTCATTTTTGGGTTCGGTGTCGGTCTAGTAACACTCCCTGCCATTATTTTTTTTTATATTTTCAATGTACAGAATTTTCACTTCTACAGATTTATTATAAGTATTAGATAACAAGATAAGATAGAAACTGCTTCCCAAGTGGTACCATTTTAATTTTGGTCCCATTTGGGTAATTGGAAGTCTGTTTTTGTGTCAATTTCGTCCGATAATCGGCAGTAGCACCACTTGCCGGCGAGGTGGACTAAGGTACTACTACTTCCCCGCTATTCTATTTATATTATATTAAATATTTGAATAAAAATGTACATAAATAAATATTATTGTAAATCCTTTTTTAAATTTAAGTTACAAATAAATAAAGTTAAATTTGCAAATAATTACTTTTATTTTACACCATTTACAGAAGTCGCTTTTGCGCCCTGGAGTTACTATGCCTAGAGCAAACCCAGGACGCCCTGCTGAAGACAGGGGCGTTATAAAAAAAATGGGTAACAAGTAAGCCTACTCTGATGGTAAGTGATTACCGTGACGTCTTGAAAGGGTAGACCAGAGGCGTTTAATAAACCCAGATTTCGTCACCCCTTTAATGGTCTCACGTAATCCTACTAATATTATAAACGCGAAAGTTTGTGAGTATGTAAGTATGTATGTATGGATGGATGGATGTTTGTTACTCTTTCACGTAAAAAAAACTACTGAATGGATTTTAATGAAACTTTTATACATCAGAATAACACATAGGCAACAATTTATAAAGATATTGTGTGAATTGTTCAAAATATGACGCGGCGCGACGGGAACGGGAAAACATCCAAATTACCACGCGGACGAAGTCGCGAGCGACCACTAGTCTTATATAAATATAAAATTCTCATGTCACAATGCTAGTTACCATACTGCTCCAGCTGGACCGATTTTAATGAAATTTTATTTACATATTCAGTAGGTCTAAGAATCTATTTTTTATACCCCTAAGTGATAAGGGTTGTCCAACCCTAACATATTTTTTTAATGTGGCATTAAAAATACATGCATCCCTAAATTTTCACCCTTCTATCACCAACCCCTATTTTTTAATAGTCAGTATTTCTCTAGCCACGACAGTTCTTATGAAAAAAAAAAATGCGGAACGAAGTACAGATAGTTAATATAAACATTTTTGGACATTTTCACACAACGTCATCTAGCCCAAACTAAGCTATAAGCTTGTGTTATGGGATCTAGACAACTGATGAACATACTTATATATTTCTAAATTCATACATATGTAATATACATAGAAAACACGCAAACTCCGAAACAAATATTTGTGGATTACAAATATTTGATTCGACCCGGGAATCGAACCCGAGACTCCTGTTGTCGAAAGCCGATGCACCACCGAAGCAGTCAAAAGTAATAGGTTTGCTACTACCGGCTGTTTTCGTGCAATTTGGATGTTTTTGCCAGAGGTTTGAGTCAGCAGCTGCACCGCGCGTTTATCTAAGTCTTGGGCGTACAATTTTTTGTTTTTTTTTTTACGTGGTCACTGATGCATTTAAGGTTATTGCTCTTTGCCTCATCGCAAGGGCGGGGGGACGCCTTCAAGTGGGTCCTTGAATGGAAAACGCACCGGACTACCCACCTATCCACGGTGTTTATCCTTCACCTTAACCGGGCCCCAGGATATTCAGAAACTGGCAAGCAACATAATAAGCGTCTAACTTATCAGGGTCTTTCGTGTAAGCAGTGGGTCCCTCGGACTCCTCGGCCCTATCAATTCGCCGTTGTCCCCTGACTAGCTTACTTAAGTCCCACATTAATATGCGAGAAAAAAATAAAACCAAAAATATGAAATCATATTTCAAATTTATTTCCGAGATAACATAATTTAAATGTAAACGACATCCATCGTTAGAATCTAAATTATAAAATAACCAAGAAAACACAGTTTCCTAACCTTACAATATTTAATAAAACAGTAGAAATCGTGGCTGTACGTTTGGGCCCCGTTCGCATAGGAGTTAAAAAATCGCGGCGTTTTTTTAACGCCTGGATGAAGCGGGAAATTAAAAAATCCGTCGGTGTATAACCGGTGACGTGTGAACAAATACTAGGCAAAGCATTTGATCAATTCCGACGCATTTCTATCGCGCGTTAAAGAATCTCTCGTGCGAATGGAGCCTCAATGTAACTAAAACGCCTTAGCTTACCCCCTTACAGAAAAATACGTAACATTCGTTTTCGGATAATGTATTTTTCGTTCCATATTGATAGGCGGGGTAAAATGGTTATGCATAATGTAAGTTACCCCATAGTGGGGTAACCCGTTATTATTTTGTACAAAGGGGTAAAACCAACCATTATTAAGTTTGTACCTCGGTTAACAGGAAGCTTATTATATAATTTGATAGATTACGAAAACGTAGACAGAATTTTGATTTTTTTTCTATACATTAAAACACAACTAGCGGCAATATTGAGTATTACCGCTAGAGACGCTGTAATGACACAACTAGAATACTGGTCGTTTTCGTAAATTATCGAACTTATACTCGCTATACTAACTTAATAAATGAACTATTATGATATTTAAATGACATAGATTATGTTTTGTAAAGGTACTTACAATAATTTGCGCACTTATATCAATCTAAAACTAGGACTTTGTACGGGTATGCTCATGTTAAGGAAGAAACTGTGTTTAATAGAAAATACACCGTAAATTCTAGTGTTTATACACTTCAAAATCGAACAGAACATTCATACAATTAAAGAAACATAATTATTATATTTATTTTTTCATACAAGAGAAAAAACAAAATGTTTCTTTACGAATTCTTAGAAAAATCTAATATTTGCATATATTTTACAGTGTCTTAATAGTATTTTTTATTGCAGAATTATATTAAGACTATAGATAAATTATATTTAAAGATATTTATGACTAAATAAAGTACATGCTCTCTTTTGATATACAGGCTAGTATTGTACATGTAAACAAAACACATATACCTACTTTCCCGCTAAGTTTACTTAAAATATAATTTTAAACCGCGGTCCAACTCCACGGCCGCCATATCGTCTATTGTCGGTCCTCCCAAGTCCTACTCTGGAGAATTACCTCAGGGCGTCGGCAAAGTATATTTATTTCATAAACTATTCAGACTTATGAAGTAGAAGACTTGTGAAAATGTATATGCATTTTGTTCATTATGTATATATATTATATTTCTGCGTGTACGTAAGTCCAAAAGCGTAGATACATTAACCTATAGCCAGAGTGAAATCACCTTTTAACTGTCAACCTGACGCACGTCTATGAAAGCATACGGGTGTACCACCAGCACCAATTTTTAACTGTTCGGTGATTTTGGCGACCCCTTTTCAATTCACGCACAAAATAAAAGTACAATTTGTGCTAAATACCTAGTAAATTTACTTGACCCAGCCGTACGCAACAAACGCGTGAGTAGTTAAAATATTTTCAAGATTTCGTTGCTAAATAAATAGCGTTAATCTTAAGATCATACAATGGTGCATAGACCCGGCCCATGACTGGTACATTACATAACCAATGGCTAGTTAAGCCATCAAATTATTTACAAAACCAAAACACCACAATTTCCTATTCAGCTCATGCTAGACAACCTTATACAACTACAAACCAAATATTTTGACGTCTATACACAGCGTTTAATACTAAATTTAACTCTCTCATAAGAATCACAGGCTTTAGACAAATGCAGAGGTATTGGTTTAGATAAAGATGTTTAACATAATATATAAAAACTATTAAAACACGCCATTGTCATCATGTAATAATGATGTTAGAATTTTTCTAGTAAAGTACGGATTTTTAATTCTCTCCTGTCGCAGAATTTAGATGCTTTATATCGTGGTCTATATATCATGATGAGCTGAAAACTTTGTGGTTTCGGCACGTAGATAATAGATTCCATTACCAAGATATACTTCGTTTATATATAACATAAAGATCGTGGCAAGTGGAAATTCGTGGGGCTCTTCTCCCCAAAGAAAAAGACTGCGCGATTTTATGTATTTCTATATAATTGCCGATAAATAAGTGATAATCTATGATATATTCGCCATTTAACGAATCAAATAAAATCTTATAAGTTGTTGTAGATGTTAGAATACACCAACCGTGTTTACAGGCAAAAAGGTATACCGTGCCTTTTTTACGTTATAAGAGTACCTGACTAATTATCTATTTAATCTAAATTTCAATTTCATTTATTTTCTATACAGGTACTATATTCTGAGCTGTAATTACATTTCGTGGGCTTATTGTGTACTCAATTTCTGTCGGAAACTCAAACGAACGTTGCATGGTAAATATCCAAATTATTTCAATAGTAATGTAAACGACCATGATAGTTTTATCATTTTGTGTCGTACACAATTTATGGAAGAATTAAGGAAAATTACGTCTGTTACATTATATCGTACAAGTAAACATTGGGGTAATTATGGTTATGGGGGGTAACACCGTCTTAAGATGGCTGTACCCCACTACTGTCTATACTAAACCATATTTTATTTTTAAGATAAGATTACATAAAATATAATTATGTCACATTAACTAATATTGTAATTATACAATTATAAAGTTAGCACCGACGACGTTCAATTTGAACGGAGCAGCAAATAAAGAAGTTGATTCTCCTTGTTCCTGACCTTCACATCGAATTGCAAGTGAATATCTCGTCTAATCTTGTAAGCTTCCGCACTAATGAGGTATTATACTAGAATTTTATTTAAAACTAAATATATCTTAAATAATATAATTTCCCCAATGCTGAGAATATTGTATACGTGGTCGCCCTATAGTCGAACAGTAGACCTCGCGATTCCCCCCCGCCCCTCTCCCCAATAAAAAAAACTCCACTAAAAATAATGTTTCTAGTAAAGGAATACTTGTGCCAAGTTTCGTGAAGATCGGACAATAAAGGGGGCCACTAGCCCAGAAAAACATTAAAAAGTTATTTGATCATATTTACCCCATTTTCCCTTCAATCCAAAAAAAACCATAAGATGAAAAAAAATTATTAAATTAAGGAACACTTGTGCCAAGTTTCGTGAAGATCAGATAAAAACTGTGGCTGCTAGTCAGGAACACATACCAGGTCAGGAAACCAAAATTGTCCAATCTCGAAATGTAGACGCTTCGCTAAGTCAAAAGCTGAATATTGATTCTAACATATTCTAAGCCCAAATCTGAACATAGAAATGATTTAATTACATAGTTTACATATAAACCTACGTATGTATCACGAATTATTTTAACACCAATATCACAAATACTGCGACACACGCAGTCCATTATTAACGATATAAGTAAGATGTTATTTTTATTTTATACGAGCCTCAGATCACAAAATACCTAGATGACCAATCAGTGCTTTAAGTTCCTATTGCGCTTGCTGACTCTCGAGGGATGCGACAACGGCGCTGTACATTGCACACCTGCGCGCTTCAACCGCGCGCCGTACTAAGTTCCTATTGCGCTTGCTGACTCTCGAGGGATGCGACAACGGCGCTGTACATTGCACACCTGCGCGCTTCAACCGCGCGCCGTACTAAGTTCCTATTGCGCTTGCTGACTCTCGAGGGATGCGATAACGGCGCTGTACATTGCACACCTGCGCGCTTCAACCGCGCGCCGTACTAAGTTCCTATTGCGCTTGCTGACTCTCGAGGGATGCGACAACGGCGCTGTACATTGCACACCTGCGCGCTTCAACCGCGCGCCGTACTAAGTTCCTATTGCGCTTGCTGACTCTCGAGGGATGCGACAACGGCGCTGTACATTGCACACCTGCGCGCTTCAACCGCGCGCCGTACTAAGTTCCTATTGCGCTTGCTGACTCTCGAGGGATGCGACAACGGCGCTGTACATTGCACACCTGCGCGCTTCAACCGCGCGCCGTACTAAGTTCCTATTGCGCTTGCTGACTCTCGAGGGATGCGACAACGGCGCTGTACATTGCACACCTGCGCGCTTCAACCGCGCGCCGTACTAAGTTCCTATTGCGCTTGCTGACTCTCGAGGGATGCGACAACGGCGCTGTACATTGCACACCTGCGCGCTTCAACCGCGCGCCGTACTAAGTTCCTATTGCGCTTGCTGACTCTCGAGGGATGCGACAACGGCGCTGTACATTGCACACCTGCGCGCTTCAACCGCGCGCCGTACTAAGTTCCTATTGCGCTTGCTGACTCTCGAGGGATGCGACAACGGCGCTGTAGATTGCACACCTGCGCGCTTCAACCGCGCGCCGTACTAAGTTCCTATTGCGCTTGCTGACTCTCGAGGGATGCGACAACGGCGCTGTAGATTGCACACCTGCGCGCTTCAACCGCGCGCCGTACTAATTTCCTATTGCGCTTGCTGACTCTCGAGGGATGCGACAACGGCGCTGTAGATTGCACACCTGCGCGCTTCAACCGCGCGCCGTACTAAGTTCCTATTGCGCTTGCTGACTCTCGAGAGATGCGACAACGGCGTTGTACATTGCACACCTGCGCGCTTCAACCGCGCGCCGTACTAAGTTCCTATTGCGCTTACTGACTCTCGAGGGATGCGACAACGGCGCTGTACATTGCACACCTGCGCGCTTCAACCGCGCGCCGTACTAAGTTCCTATTGCGCTTGCTGACTCTCGAGGGATGCGACAACGGCGCTGTACATTGCACACCTGCGCGCTTCAACCGCGCGCCGTACTAAGTTCCTATTGCGCTTGCTGACTCTCGAGGGATGCGACAACGGCGCTGTACATTGCACACCTGCGCGCTTCAACCGCGCGCCGTACTAAGTTCCTATCCCGCTTGCTGACTCTCGAGGGATGTGACAACGGCGCTGTACATTGATGCGCCTGTATTCATTATTACGAATTATTTCTATGTCAACCATCAATGTACAATCTTGTTTATTTTATAGATGGTATTTGTAAATAATTACCTATATAGTATTCGAGTGCCAAGAGAAGTATTTGTACTGAATATATCTATAGTATTTTTGATCTAAGATACGAGCTGACCCCACAAACGTTGTTTTGCAAAAAAATATTTTGGAGTGGGGTTGACTGGTAGTATAAGGTATTTAAAAAGTTACCAAGCTTTCGTTTGCTTAAATATACACAATCATATTCAAGGTGTGTCATTTAGATATCAGTCCGAGACGCCCAGGACTTTAATTGGCTGTGCCACAGCGGCTGGCACGTAATATTTTGTTGCCTTTCATCAACATTTCATCGAAAGGCAACAGGTTTCATTTCAAAATTACAATATAGCTGTTACTTTTTATTAAATTATTTCGGTAATTTTGGACATAACCCATTATACCTATGTGTGTCCTGTGACGGCAATAGGCTTGCCCCCTATTACGTGACACTAAAAGTACTGGCAAATTGTGGGTGTGTAATTCACCTCTGCCTAACCCTTCGGCATATAGGCGTGATATGTGTTTGTCTTAAGGTCGATTTAAATCAGACGAGCGAATGCTCATTCTATCCCCACTCTATTAAATTCTTCTAATGTAAACAAACTTAGAGCATTCTTTCGTTGTTCTATTGCGTTCTTGGAATATTCTAAGAATGCTCGCTTCGCTTGATGTAAACGGCGCTAGAGCTTGCGAACAGTTGCTTAGAACGTTCTAGCGTGTTGGGACGTGCTCGCTTCCCGGAGCGGTCTCTTCAAAGCGTTCTAGTGTTCTTGCGAATCCAATTCATACAACACATACTATAATTAGATTTAGTTATGGATTGGTCTCAAGCAAAATGTCTTTTAATGATAGAAGCCTACCAAAATTTCAGATGTCTGTGGGATCCGACTTTTAAATACTATAAAAATGCAACTCTGAAACAAGATGCTTGATCTAGAGGGATTTACATCGAGCGAGTGCTCATAGAAATCCCCACTCTTTCTAGGTTCTCGGTTCTCATTCTTGCTCGTTAATATTTTGATGTAAATACTGAAAAGGAGCATTCGTTTACACTAAAGAATGCTCTAGTTCTAGCTTTAGCTCTTTGTTCGTTTGGTTTAAATCCACCTTTAGTTATCAATTATCCGAATAAAATCTGTAGTTTTATAGGTGAGGTGATGTATATTGAAACTTGTGCGTTTTAACTTTATCCAGAATACTTTTGGGAAACAGTAGCTGCAATATACAACAATTTGTTCTAAAATTTAACTAGACAACAGCCAAGGGTGCCAAAAAGTTTGCCATGGAGAACTTTGCGGAGAAACGGTGAGTTGCCCCACAGGCGCGGGTCCACCGTGGTGGGCACTATGGGTATGCCCACCACCTTAATTGACCAGTGACGTCACGCTCTCAACAATATTTTGGGACTCTGATTGGGATATCGATAGCAAGACACTAACATAAAAGTACGGAATCAATAATTAACTGAAATATTATTTAAAAATACGTAATCCGGATTAACATAGGCCTAAAAATCCCAAAAAGGTGGCTGTGCCCACAACTTTTAAGGTACGATCAAAGTCATCCTTCACATGCGACGTACACCACGCATTATGACATCTGAACAGGATCTAGCCTATACAATCTGTATGGTGACGAACACACGGGGCGCCAGACTCGCGTGTTCCCCTGCTATCCCACGCGTACGACGCTGTCACACACGTGTAGTGTCATAGAGCGTAGATAACATCAACGTCACACGTCGTGCGACGTAGGACCAGTGTGTCGCTGTCTCACACGTCGCGTGGCATACCGAGTATGTGAAGGACCAGTGTGTTTTAAGGATTGAGGACTGGATCCGCGCCTGTTGCCCCACTAGTGGAAAATAGGTCTACAAGTTGTCTTTGTCGTCTACCCAATAGCAAACCTTCGCGACATTATCATGTAATAATATTATGAAACTAGAAATATTTGCTATAGACAACTACATGCAATATTAATAATAAGTATACATCGCGTCACATAAAAAAATCGCTGACCTTTAAGCTGCGCTCTATATGTCGGTAACAGCGAGTGAGAGCGAGACTACCGATGCGCAAATACAGCCCTCCCACTCTCGACCAGCGTTTATTTTACGTGAACACCAGTATACGCAAAAATAATAATACAATACATGAAATGTAAGTATGATTTTATGGTACAAATGAACAAAAAATTAAGTACTAATAATTAGCTATTATTCATAAAAAATAAGTTTATTTACTCGATACTTTAGCAATTTGTCTTTTAAACATCGGTATTCTAGGACAGCGGTGACCGTATCAAAGCGGCCGCAACACAGCGGCGAATTAACGTCACGAAAAGGTGCCCATTTTAACAATTGACTGTTTTTTAGAAAGCGGTGATTGACATAGTAATTAACCGACTTCAAAAAAAGAGGACTTTTTTACAATGTTTTTTAATTGAATAGCTACTGCTCCACGAGTGATCCCATTAAATTTTGGTCCCATTTCGGTAATTTGAAGTCGGTTTTAATGTCAACGTTTGACATGTTTATTGAGCGAAGTGAGCGAAGCTCAATAAACCGCATACTCCTCCTAAACGCCTGAACCGATCTCCTTCATACTTACCACAGTGATAACATGTGGCATGAGGGTGTATTAGAACAAAAAAATTTAATATAGGACATACCATCGAGGAATAATCACCGAAAAATAGATTTTCATACGTATTGCAGTTAAAAAAAGTTTTAACATAAAAAAATTTATCGTTGTCGTTCGAAAATTTAACACTTCGCTCAGTTTTTTGCAACAGCAGCATGCATTGCATACCTAGTTACATGGAAAACACCAGTGACGTCACTTACCGCTGCGTTAAGACGACACCGCTTTTCTAGGAAAATCAAAACTTTAGTATTGACAGATCAAGGATTGAATGGCCAATCAACCCGTGACCACGATTGGTTTAATCCCACCGAATTGACGGAATAATTTTTATGAATAACAGAGATTTGTTTCAAACACTATATAAATGTATTACTTGACTACAAATTACAATTACATTTTGAAACAAACATTTCAGTTAACTTTTAATTTAAACAACATGGTTTTTATCCTATGACATACTAAGTCTTAAATCAAGACGGCCATTTTAATGACTCATTTTCATTTTAAATTTAACAGAACACTGGGATTCATCCCGATATTCACTTAGCACTTGTCACTTCACTATTAAGTGTCACTTTACCGAAGTAATTTCACAATTTAGTACCAATCATTTAATTAATACACAGTATTTTAGTTAATTTTTGTCCTAAATGGCATTGTATTTCTTCCCTATAAACTATGCCCAGTGTGGGCAAATTACAACCAAAACCACACACAAGTTATTATTCGCTAACAAAGTTCAAGTTACCGCACTTTTGCCCCACATCTGGGCAACGCCGTCTATTGACTAAAAACATTAACTTCTACTAACTGTTATAATCTTTGTCACAACGGTCATCGTGGTCCCAGTATTTAGCACTTCTGGGCACTTCGGTCACATGTCTTCTCGGAGGGGTCTTTTCAGAAGATCCGTTGGCCCCATTACCACCTTTATTGAACGGATCTTCACCACTGCTCCGTCTATTCATCCTATCAGCTCTTGAATCACGTGAAGTTCTTATAAACATATTATCTTTATTTAACTGTTCTTCTCCATCGCTTATATTTTCTTTAGATTTCTGTCGAGTCCAATTTCTTTGTCGACTTCTACTTGGATCTTCTTTTAAGTCACCTTTTTCTTTTCTCCAATTTTCAACTGGTCTACGAGCACTGTTTTTCTGTATTTCATTATTGACTACAGTCATTTGGGGTAAGTTTGGGGTAACTCTGTCTGTTGTCACATGTTCAGCCGATCTTTCCGTATTAAGTGAAGTAGTTTGTTCTTGAGGTGGATAAGATGGGAAACTATCTCCCTGAGAGTTAAATTGAACGTTAGTATACTGATTTTGTATATAAGCACCGTCACCTTGTTGTAAATAGTTCGGAAAATTATCTGGATAATTGAATCTGGGTGGTGGGTAATCGGTAAAATTTGGTGGTAACTCATTAAAGTTTGGTGGCAACTCGGTAAAGTTTGGTGGCAACTCGGTAAAGTTTGGTGGCAACTCGGTAAAGTTTGGTGGCAACTCGGTAAAGTTTGGTGGCAGCTCGGTAAATGTTGGTGGTAGCTCGTTAAAATTTGGTGGCAACTCATTAAAATTTGGTGGTAAAATCGTTGGGGTAAATTCTACTTCTGGACAATTATCCTCTTGCCCTGTACCATCTTGTTGCCTCCAAGAATTCAAATCGTACCGTTTGTTTAAGGAATTCTTCGGTGTCCACGTTTCAAAATTATCTTGACTCACAGAAAAAGCTTGTTCTTGTCTCAACAAACCAGCTCCGGCTCCTAATATAGGCCTAAGCTTCGGTTTAGAATCATCATGATTGTTCAAGCTTATTTGTGATAGATTCACACTGACTTTGTCATTGGAATCCTGATTTGTATCCGGTCGGAATTCATCTTTTTCCGGTGTATTTTTCCAGGAACCATAGCTAACTTCACTGTAGTTCTCTTCTGTGGTTAATTCTAGGTGTGCCGCATAGAATTGTTGTAGAGTGTTAGGCAGAGGTAGGAATTTATTGAGACATAAATCTGCGGACAGTAGAAGCCATATTGTGCTAATAGGAGGTGGTGATAGTAACCGTAGTCTTATGGAAATGGATAATTCATCTAACTCTTGAGCTAACACTGATAGTAGTTCGCGGCCATTTTGCATTAGCTGTAATGAGAATAAATAAATGATTACAATTTTTTTTTTTTGATTAATCCATATTAAGTATACACGGTGTTTTTTTTTCGTTTTGGACACAAAAAGGGGTTAATTGAATTAGAGAGTTACTTTTACGGATAAATGTTTTGATTTTCAGGGTAAAATGGGAACTCTATTACTGAGACTTCGCTATCCGTCTGTCTATCTCCACACTCTATATCTCATGAACCGTGATAGTTAGAGAGATTTTATATATATTGCACAAACACACATATGTAGTACGATAAAAATATCGTACTACATATTTATACCGACATCAAAACACCCGTATGAATATATAGTACGATTTTTTATGTGAATTAAAACTATATTTTGTATAAATCTCTGATGATGCCGTGAGGTGAAACCGGTCATTGATAATTAAATTATAACAGTGGAAAAGTATGTATTTTTGTGTAATATGTGTAAAGTGGACCCGAATCTTAAAGTTACGTATGACAGCTCAACCACAGGTTCAATATCCTTTGTTACGTCGTTATCTTTTCAAATCAAAATTCAATAATACCATATCTCCCTAATTAATTACAAACAAAAGATATACATTATCATAATTCTAAACTAAAAAATTTGTTTCCTAATATTAATATCATTTGAAATGCTAGAAAACATTTTATTACTCCTTCTGTAATACGCTCCTGCTAGGTTATATCGTTCGGATACATATATTTTTTTAATTGCTAGTGATGTCACCTCAAATAACAGTATAGTAACAAATAGTAGTAATAGCATCCTGTCAATTTTGAAAATAATAGTATACTTAATTTGTTTTTACATTTGATTCGCTTTTTTATTGAAAATAATAGTTGGTCTTCTCATATAATTTACTTTTTCATAAAAAAAAATATTGAACCATTTATTATTTAAGCAAGTGGTTTTTTTTATCTTGCCACCCCAACTATAGCAGACAGGGCGAGGGGTGATCCATGCATGCCTCTCAGTCGTCCGTTACTCGTTATCGTGTACAGACTACGTTCTCCTGCTCTCGAAGTTCCTATTGTTTGTACCGGCTGTGTTAGTTTATCTGTTCCCGCTTAATACGTTAACCCTTGGCGCTAATTTGGACTCTGTTTTTCTTCATAATCGGACTTGTTGTGTTGTGTGTGGCAATATGTCAAAACGCTCGCGTGGAAAAACTTTGAATAGCCAGAGTCGTGAGTTAATAATAAAACTTCAAAATTATTTTGAACGCGAATACCAAAATGGCGGACCCTTGATACCACTAAATCGTGTGCAAGATGAAGGAGAAGGTCGTGGAGAAAACCAGAAATTTTATCGTATCCGATTTTGATCGGGACGTCAGCATCGATGACATTATTGAAAATGAAATAATTATATATGTCACTGATGACAACAGTGATAGCTTGTTTTATTTTATGTACAAAAACTTGTAAAACAAAATATAATAAAATTAAGCCAAATAAATTAAAATAACCTGTTAATTACGTACTTAGTATCAAATAGTCACAGCGATACAAGTATAGAGTATGTTTAGGTACATCACTAGTAATGCCAAATTGACATACGTCATACGTAACTTTAAGATTCGGCTCCACTGTAGCAGATTTCACCAAGTGCCGTCAATCGACAGTATAAATAAGTAGAGATTTTGACAGATCATGTATTTACGGCCAGTGTTACCTGGTCGAAACGTCAGGCAATAAAAAGTATGCTATTCATAATCTACACCGTGTTAATTTCCGTGATAAAGTAAAATGTTGATCGGTTCAGTAGTTACGAAGCTTATTTATTTCAAACACACAAACAATTAAATCTTCCCTCTTTATAACATTAGTATTTACTAGCGGACACCTGCGGCTTCACTCGCGTGAAAAAGTTTATAAATGGTTCCCGATTCCCGTGGGAACACATTCCCGGTATAAAAAGTAGCCAATGTTACACTTTTTTAAATCAGCTATTAGTTAGTAAAAGTCTTGTTAAAATCGTTCCAGGCGTGCCAGAGATTAGTCGGAACAAACACAAACAAAAAGACAAGATTTTTTTTGTAAGTACCTTATACACCTTTTAACTAAATAATAAAAAGGTGTTAAATTGAAATTCATGAAACAGACACTTTAATTTTATTTATCTATATATGTAATCGTAAGTAAGATGTTAAAACTTTTCAAAATATAATAGCATTATTTTCGCAAAAATAAAAGACAATAAAACGTCGACAATTGTTTCACCTCTAAACGAGGCATTATCAAGACTGTCTCAAAGAGAGCAGTTCTCTTTGAGACAATTGTTTCACCTCTAAACGAGGCATTATCAAGACTGTCTCAAAGAGAGCAGTTCTCTTTGAGACAATTGTTTCACCTCTAAACGAGGCATTATCAAGACTGTCTCAAAGAGAGCAGTTCTCTTTGAGACAATTGTTTCACCTCTAAACGAGGCATTATCAAGACTGTCTCAAAGAGAGCAGTTCTCTTTGAGACAATTGTTTCACCTCTAAACGAGGCATTATCAAGACTGTCTCAAAGAGAGCAGTTCTCTTTGAGACAATTGTTTCACCTCTAAACGAGGCATTATCAAGACTGTCTCAAAGAGAGCAGTTCTCTTTGAGACAATTGTTTCACCTCTAAACGAGGCATTATCAAGACTGTCTCAAAGAGAGCAGTTCTCTTTGAGACAATTGTTTCACCTCTAAACGAGGCATTATCAAGACTGTCTCAAAGAGAGCAGTTCTCTTTGAGACAGTCTTGATAATGCCTCGTTTAGAGGTGAAACAATTGTCGTCGTTTTATTGTCTTTTATTTTTGCGAAAATAATGCTATTATATTTTGAAAAGTTTTAACATCTTACTTACCATTACTTTGTCATGGATTTTCGCCAGGTAACGCCTGTTTCCATCCAATATTATCTATAATGTATAATGATAATATATTAAGTTACCTGAGTGGCCAAACTCCGATGTGCCCTTAAATCGTCACTGGTTAACAAAGCCCTTAGGTACTGCAGTAAGGGACTTGCCAATATGTGGACCTTATTGCCATTGCATAGGCGGGCCTCTGGAAACACATAATATAAAAAAAATGTTTAGGATATTTCTAAGCCGCTGCAATTGGTCGTAGAGTGATGTTATACAGGCTGTAACATTCATATGGGTCAGTATGGGAAAGTCTGAAACTATAAATTAAATCAGTCAGATTGTCTAGTATTGCAAAAGTATCTGGATACTGTCGTCGAATGGTGCAAGGATAACCAAACTCCGTTTCCTTCTGCGAGCAGGTTATGCTCGTGAAGGATGCGGCCGGTAGGGTGAGGGAGCGTACCCTCCCCGCTGCGTTCCGAAGTGTGCGGTGAAAGCGCCGCAGACGTGACTACGCCCAGGACCATCGACCTCCATGATCGGGGCCTGAGGACGATGGATTAGCAACCCACCGTCCTTACAGAAGCAGGCTAGAAGCCTTTACTCACCGACGCGGGATAAAACCCGACCCCAAAGATACGGGGTAACACCTGACCACGACGCAGCGACCACAAAGGTGGCCAAGGTCCGCCGGGCGCCACTGGGAATTCTTTCGGAGGCGCTCGGCAATGGACGTAAGTTCGGCCAAAAAAAAAGATAACCAAATGCACTTAAACATTGACAAATGCCTTGTAATATAATATCCTTCACCAATAAACCTAATAAGATAGTACATGACTATTTATTACATTGATGGCGGGGTCCTTAACCGATCCAATATCGTTAAGGATTTGGGTATTCTTTTCGACAGCAAGCTATCTTTCAAAACACAGGCGAGTGTTCTGAAGAGCTCTTCAACCTGATCCCATCCTCTCCCTTCCGATCCCGAACAACGTGTGCCGGGCAGAGATGCCACCCCCACACAGTGGATAGCATGTTCGCGAGAACCGAACGTTTTAAACGTTCGTTTCTCTGCCGAACGATAGTGGCCTGGAACGCCCTGCCTGTGCACGTGTTTCCTCCCACATATAATCCTGGGTTCTTTAAGCGGAGCGTGAAGAGGCACATCAGTAGGTCGTCAAGTTGAGGGCCACTCTCTATAGTATTGTGTGCTGTGAGAGTGGCCTACAATCGCTAGACGTCGACGACTTACCATCAGGCGGGCGGCGTCAATTTGACGAACCCAAAATAAAACACACTGAGCATATTTTGTTCAAAGCTACTCGGATGCTTGGGTTTGTAATAAGGTCAACCAAAGGATTTAGAAACCCCTATAGTTTTTTGTACCTCTACTTTGCTTTGGTCAGAAGCGTACTTGAAAATGGTGCACCAATCCGCGGCTCCACTCGCGTGAAAAAATTTATAAATGGTTCCCGATTCCCCTGGGACAACATTCCCGGGATAAAAAGTAACCAATGTTACAATTTATTAAATCAACTAGCGGTTAGCTAAAAGTCCCGTTAATTTTTTTTAAATTTGACTGCCTCGTTGGCGCAGTGGTATGAGTATGCGACTGCCATCCGGTTAGATTCCGGGTCGAATCAAATTATTTGTGTGATACACAAATGTTTGTTTCGGAGTTTGGGTATTTTCTATGTATAATATGTATGTATTTAGAAATATATAAGTATGTTTATCATTCGTCTAGATCCCATAGCACAAGCTTATATTAGCTTAATTTGGACTAGATGACGTCGTGTGAAAATGTCCAAAAATTAAAAAAAAAAAAAAAACGTCTCCGAAATATAGGGTGCATCAATGCAATTGAGAAGGTACAGAAGAATTGCCTGAGATTCTTAACTTACCGGCAACAGCCTGGACGCTCAGACCTTCGAGGACAGATTAGTTAAATATAATGTTCAGTCATGTTCAGCCTCTTAATAAGTTAAAAATATTAGTGGAAAAATGTTTGATGAAGAAAGGCTATTATAATGTAGACGACTATATATCTTAATGATGAAAATGCATCGTCACCCTAATCTTCTGTTGTTAGCCACTCGTATAATACAATATAAATTGTAACACAATGTAAACTACATTATATTAAAAAAGAAGTTTCTTGCTGGTATCTTCTCAGGAGAACCAACTTACTGAACCAGCGAAAGAATCATTCTCAAATGGTTATTTATGTAATTAATTTAGTATTTTTATAATATTGCTTGACATGAAATTGTTAAATTTTGACATTCATATGTACTCTTTATGTGCCTAAACTGAATAAACGAAATTGATTCTTTGATTAGAGACTTGTCGTATTTACTTCGATGGTGTTCTTGCACAAGATACTCCACAGTGTGGTTGACACATCCAATCATTGTCTCAGATTTTTCAATACTAAAATGGATGACATGGTTCTTAGGAACAGATCTTAACGTGTTATAGTTTCAGACTTTCCCATACTGACCCATATGAATGTTACGCCCTGTATATTCTATAGCCTTCTTCGACTTTGGATTATATCTGTTTCTGTATTTTAAAGCAATGGAGTTTGCTCAAACTATTCTTAAAACATTTGCAAATATCAATTGCAAAAACTGAAATGTCATCGGCAGGACTCGAACGAAGATCAGTAGGTTCAGAGTTTAGCTCATTCAACCAAACATACATCACCTTATAATATTAGTCTAAATACCACAGAAAATTATAGTTTTTAATCGGACACAAAAAAATTACCTGCGAAATAGTCTCCCATTAGATTGGCAGCGTTTATCAAAAACAATGGGTTCGACCTTTCCAAAACGTCAAGTTCTGAAAAAAAATATAATTACTAGCATTTTCTCAAATAATTTTACAATCCTCCCGTGCCTCGGAGAGCACGTTAAGCCGTCAATCCCGGTTGTCATACTAACATCTATGGCAGTCGTTAGGGGTAGTTGGAGCCCTAAATCAAAAATCCTCGCGGTCTAACTACAGAACTTCGATATCGTCCATGGGTTGTGGAGGTCAGATGTCAGTCGCTTCACGGAAAATATCGAAGTTCAGCCGAATCGCAGTTAGACTGGAAAGCCGACCCCAACTGAGTTGGGAAAAGGCTCGGTGAATGATTAATTTTACAATATGAATCACAAAAACGATAGCTTGGGCTGGACAAGAAACAGGGACTGATCCCTTTCCAGGAGGAAAGTTCTACCGAGTAACCCCCTTTTGGGTCTAAAACAACTATAAATTCACCGTGTATATAGAATGTGACGTAATTTTAATTCTAAAGCCGTGTTCGAAGAGCGTTGGTTTTAAAGTGTATGACGTCAGGTCAGTCAGGCTTCAAATGACGTCACACTTTGCCTAGCCGTGTTGCGATAGCACGCTCCCCGAATATAGGGCAAACGTCACCCTACCCCATCTTATCTGAAATTAGTAAGCTTACGCTACATACCGGGTTTAATTGTAAACCATCCTCAAACCCACTTGAACACATTATAAATTTCATTCAAATCAATTCAGCCGTTGAGGAGTTTAGGGATAAACAAATTTATAAACGGCTGGTTGTTTAGATAGATCTAAACAACCAGTTGTAGACAATTGGACTCGGTAGGTGGTGCTACAGCAGCAATATAAATTTCACCAGGACAGCAGCGCCACCTAACGAGGTTAATTGTAAATTTAAACCATCCTCGAACCCACCTGAACACACACTTACCAAAAATCGGTCCAGCTGTTTAGGGAGATTACAGTGACAAAGGACCGAACTAATTTTGGCCTGAAAATATTCATAGAAGTTCAGGGAGGGCTTTTTTAATTGTAATGGAGACGGTTAGGAACCACTTGTATCTTATCTATCTATATATTTAATACGACAGTTTGTCGGTCTGTCCGTCCGTCGCGTTTTTCAATTATAATTAATAATACATACATTTGCATGTAATTTTAAAATATTGTTTTTTTTTTTGTTTATATTTGAGGCAATACCAAGTTCGCTGGGATAACTAGTATATTTAATACGACAATTTGTCTGTCTGTCTGTCCGTCCGTCGCGTTTTTCAATTTACATACATTTTCATGAAATATTAAAATATTCTTTTTTTTTTAATTTTTTTTTTTTATTTGGGGCGATACAAAGTTCGTCGGGACAACTAGTAAATATTAAACGAGCAAGCGAAGCATCTACAATTCGACAATTATCCAATCTCCATGAAAATTGGCACAAGCGTTCCTTGATTTTATACAAATATTAGCTGTCCCGGCGAACTTCGTAATGCATTTTTTTTTTCAAAGAACTGTCGTGACCAAGGGAAATAGGGACTATTAAAAAATAGGGGTTGGTGATAGAAGGGTGAAAATTTTTTATGGCACATTATTAAAAAAAATGTTAGGAGTGGACAACACACTTAGGTGTATGAAAAATAGTTGTCTATTCTCAGACCTATTGAATGCATTTAAAATTTCATAAAAATCAGTCAAGCCGGTGGAGTATGGTAACTAACATTGTGAAACGAGAATTTTGATTTTTAATCGGTGGGGAAAAGTCCAAATTATGTTCGGGGAGGTCTAATATTCGGCCATATATGTATATAGTGTATGTAATAGTGTGTATAATATACTTACTAGAGAAAGTCCCCTGCATAACAACATTAAGCAGAGCCCCCCTCAACAACTGCTGCCTCTGTTGTCTCGTGAAGGAAGCCCCTACTGCGGCCAGCTTGCGAGCTGATACCGCACTCCTCAAGGCTGCTGCACGGAATGTTGCAAACGCTGAACTGTATAATAAGAAATAAATATTTAGGTCTCAGATCAAAAACACTATAGATATTGGATTCAGTACAAATACAACGCGGAATCTTGGCACTCGAATACTATATAGGTAATTATTACAAATACCATCTATAAACAAGATTGTACATTGATGGAACTTAGTACGGCGCGCGGTTGAAGCGCGCAGGTGTGCAATGTACAGCGCCGTTGTCGCATCCCTCGAGAGTCAGCAAGCGCAATAGGAACTTAGTACGGCGCGCGGTTGAAGCGCGCAGGTGTTCAATGTACAGCGCCGTTGTCGCATCCCTCGAGAGTCAGCAAGCGCAATAGGAACTTAGTACGGCGCGCGGTTGAAGCGCGCAGGTGTGCAATGTACAGCGCCGTTGTCGCATCCCTCGAGAGTCAGCAAGCGCAATAGGAACTTAGTACGGCGCGCGGTTGAAGCGCGCAGGTTTTCAATGTACAGCGCCGTTGTCGCATCCCTCGAGAGTCAGCAAGCGCAATAGGAACTTAGTACGGCGCGCGGTTGAAGCGCGCAGGTGTGCAATGTACAGCGCCGTTGTCGCATCCCTCGAGAGTCAGCAAGCGCAATAGGAACTTAGTACGGCGCGCGGTTGAAGCGCGCAGGTGTGCAATGTACAGCGCCGTTGTCGCATCCCTCGAGAGTCAGCAAGCGCAATAGGAACTTAGTACGGCGCGCGGTTGAAGCGCGCAGGTGTGCAATGTACAGCGCCGTTGTCGCATCCCTCGAGAGTCAGCAAGCGCAATAGGAACTTAGTACGGCGCGCGGTTGAAGCGCGCAGGTGTGCAATGTACAGCGCCGTTGTCGCATCCCTCGAGAGTCAGCAAGCGCAATAGGAACTTAGTACGGCGCGCGGTTGAAGCGCGCAGGTGTTCAATGTACAGCGCCGTTGTCGCATCCCTCGAGAGTCAGCAAGCGCAATAGGAACTTAGTACGGCGCGCGGTTGAAGCGCGCAGGTGTGCAATGTACAGCGCCGTTGTCGCATCCCTCGAGAGTCAGCAAGCGCAATAGGAACTTAGTACGGCGCGCGGTTGAAGCGCGCAGGTGTGCAATGTACAGCGCCGTTGTCGCATCCCTCGAGAGTCAGCAAGTGCAATAGGAACTTAGTACGGCGCGCGGTTGAAGCGCGCAGGTGTGCAATGTACAGCGCCGTTGTCGCATCCCTCGAGAGTCAGCAAGCGCAATAGGAACTTAGTACGGCGCGCGGTTGAAGCGCGCAGGTGTGCAATGTACAGCGCCGTTGTCGCATCCCTCGAGAGTCAGCAAGCGCAATAGGAACTTAGTACGGCGCGCGGTTGAAGCGCGCAGGTGTGCAATGTACAGCGCCGTTGTCGCATCCCTCGAGAGTCAGCAAGCGCAATAGGAACTTAGTACGGCGCGCGGTTGAAGCGCGCAGGTGTTCAATGTACAGCGCCGTTGTCGCATCCCTCGAGAGTCAGCAAGCGCAATAGGAACTTAGTACGGCGCGCGGTTGAAGCGCGCAGGTGTGCAATGTACAGCGCCGTTGTCGCATCCCTCGAGAGTCAGCAAGTGCAATAGGAACTTAGTACGGCGCGCGGTTGAAGCGCGCAGGTGTGCAATGTACAGCGCCGTTGTCGCATCCCTCGAGAGTCAGCAAGCGCAATAGGAACTTAGTACGGCGCGCGGTTGAAGCGCGCAGGTGTGCAATGTACAGCGCCGTTGTCGCATCCCTCGAGAGTCAGCAAGCGCAATAGGAACTTAGTACGGCGCGCGGTTGAAGCGCGCAGGTGTGCAATGTACAGCGCCGTTGTCGCATCCCTCGAGAGTCAGCAAGCGCAATAGGAACTTAGTACGGCGCGCGGTTGAAGCGCGCAGGTGTTCAATGTACAGCGCCGTTGTCGCATCCCTCGAGAGTCAGCAAGCGCAATAGGAACTTAGTACGGCGCGCGGTTGAAGCGCGCAGGTGTGCAATGTACAGCGCCGTTGTCGCATCCCTCGAGAGTCAGCAAGCGCAATAGGAACTTAGTACGGCGCGCGGTTGAAGCGCGCAGGTGTGCAATGTACAGCGCCGTTGTCGCATCCCTCGAGAGTCAGCAAGTGCAATAGGAACTTAGTACGGCGCGCGGTTGAAGCGCGCAGGTGTGCAATGTACAGCGCCGTTGTCGCATCCCTCGAGAGTCAGCAAGCGCAATAGGAACTTAGTACGGCGCGCGGTTGAAGCGCGCAGGTGTGCAATGTACAGCGCCGTTGTCGCATCCCTCGAGAGTCAGCAAGTGCAATAGGAACTTAGTACGGCGCGCGGTTGAAGCGCGCAGGTGTGCAATGTACAGCGCCGTTGTCGCATCCCTCGAGAGTCAGCAAGCGCAATAGGAACTTAGTACGGCGCGCGGTTGAAGCGCGCAGGTGTGCGATGTACAGCGCCGTTGTCGCATCCCTCGAGAGTCAACAAGCGCAATAGGAACTTAGTACGGCGCGCGGTTGAAGCGCGCAGGTGTGCAATGTACAGCGCCGTTGTCGCATCCCTCGAGAGTCAGCAAGCGCAATAGGAACTTAGTACGGCGCGCGGTTGAAGCGCGCAGGTGTGCAATGTACAGCGCCGTTGTCGCATCCCTCGAGAGTCAGCAAGCGCAATAGGAACTTAGTACGGCGCGCGGTTGAAGCGCGCAGGTGTGCAATGTACAGCGCCGTTGTCGCATCCCTCGAGAGTCAGCAAGCGCAATAGGAACTTAGTACGGCGCGCGGTTGAAGCGCGCAGGTGTGCAATGTACAGCGCCGTTGTCGCATCCCTCGAGAGTCAGCAAGCGCAATAGGAACTTAGTACGGCGCGCGGTTGAAGCGCGCAGGTGTGCAATGTACAGCGCCATTGTCACATCCCTCGAGAGTCAGCAAGCGCAATAGGAACTTAGTACGGCGCGCGGTTGAAGCGCGCAGGTGTGCGATGTACAGCGCCGTTGTCGCATCCCTCGAGAGTCAGCAAGCGCAATAGGAACTTAGTACGGCGCGCGGTTGAAGCGCGCAGGTGTGCAATGTACAGCGCCGTTGTCGCATCCCTCGAGAGTCAGCAAGCGCAATAGGAACTTAGTACGGCGCGCGGTTGAAGCGCGCAAATGCAATGACCGAGGTGAAGTGGACGTGGTGCCGTTTTTAAAGCACTGATCGGTAATCTAGGTATTTTTGATCTAAGATTTAGGTAGTTAACTAAAGGTTATACAATAAAAATTGTAGTAATGTTTCATGAAATTAACACAAATGACATGTGGAAACCTGACAAAGGCCAATGTCAGTCTTTTTCTTCTTTTTTTAAGTACGTGGCTGAAAGTTCGATTTTTGCTGAGCGCGTGCCAGGTGGCTTTTCAGGTTACCTCTGGCGCTTCGCAAAAATCGGGTTTCCAGACTCTCTCATACCGAACAACGTTTCTTGTCCTGCACCTGGAGCTAGTTAGGAATAACTAGTTCTTCTGTGCGGGACTATCAACTAATCAAGCATTACCTTGACATTGGCGAATCATGGAGCCACGTTTTTAAAGAAAGAAGAAGAAGAAGTATGTGACTGGACTTGGGTTTTTGCCCAGCGCCTCTGACGCTGGGCAAAAATCCAGGCCCAAACGCTCAAATTACAATACCGAACAACGTTTCCTTGTCCCACACCGCGAACTAATTCAGAGCAACTAGTTCTTCTGTGCGGAAAAATCAAGCATTACCTTGACATTGGCGAAATTATCGATGATCATTGATGCAGCCACGTTTTTAAAAAAATAAGAAGTACGTGGTTCCATCTTATATTAATCCATTATCCATAGTAATGTTTGATAGGCTTCGGTACAGAATAACTAGGTACTCCTGGTGTGGGACAAGGAAACATTGTTCAGTACTGCAATTGAGTTTTTTTTTTTTACGATAAGCACACCAACTGCATAATTACCCATAACTTAAAAACTAGTACGATTTGATATGAAACCATGTTCGGTATTGAAAGTGAGCGTCTGGACCCTAAACCTTTGTTTTTGCCAAGCGCTGGAGATAACCTAAAAAGCTACCAAACATGCATTCGATAAAAACCCAAGCCACTTAGTTGGGTCACCTGACACACTCCCTATTTGAGCAAGTCTACATTTGACCGTTTCTCTTTTTGACCGGGTCTACATTTGACCGGTTCTGTTTTTGACCACTTTTCATTTTTACCGTGTCTATATTTAACCGATTATTTTTTTGAACGAGTCTACGTTTGACTGGTTCTCTTTTGGACTGAGTTTACATTTGACAAATTCTCATTTTTACTAAGTCTACATTTGACCGAGTCTACAGTTGACTAATTCTATGCCCGAAAACCGTGGATATGACCTAATTAGGATATATTTATGTATACTCACTGTAGTCTAGTTTCATCTGGACACATGTTGGTGACTGTAGTTTCAAAATGGCGGAGTTTCCTATTGAACTGTATACCGTCCTCGCCGGGGGAGAATTGTTCTAGCTGGAATAATTATCCTTACATTACATCAAATACATATAATTAAACATTTATTTACAATAAGAATTACAATATACAAAATAAACATAATTATAGACTAAAAATATTTACATTACAAAATATCGTTTAAAAAATCCTCCGCGTCATTGCCGACTGGGAATGTTCCCAGAATGCTGGCTGTGTTGCCACGTTGGATGGCGATACTTATTCTTTGGGCCAGAAAGCCTTCTGGTCCTGAGAAGCATCGATTAAGCGTTTAGCAATGTCTCTATACGCGGCGGCGAGCACTCGGACCCCAGGACCCCAGTGTCTCAACCCCAAACGGCTCAAATATGTAATCATCTGCTAGGTTTAATCTATACTTATAATAAATCTCTAGAAGTGAAAATTCTGTACATTGAAAATATCCAAAAAACTAAATGGCAGGGAGTGTTACTAGACCGACACCGAACCCAAAAATGTGATGAAAGTCATTTTTGTCTGTCTGTCTGTCTTTTTGTTCAGGCATCACGCAAAAACTACCGGTTCGATTACGATGAAACTTGGTATAATTATTCTTTAATATCCTGGGCACCACACTGGGTACTTTTTATCCCGGAAAAGTATATAGATATACAATAAAAAACTAACTTAATTTTGCGGTTCGATCCCTAGATCCGATTACTGTACCAACCGCAAATTATAAGTTTGTCGTAGGTTACGTCACCCGCAGTGGAGTTCACTAAGGGGCGCTGCACACGGCTAAGATACTATAATATTTTATCTTAAGATACAATATCGCTCAACAGCTATACATAATAAATAAGTAAGTGGTGATCAAAAAAGCTATAACACGCAAGCGGAGGTGCGGGCAACAGCTAGTAATTAAATAAAATTGAAGTTGTAATTCCAAATTTTTTCAACATGTTGTATTTTGCCGTCATATTGTCGGTAACTTCTTAAATTTTGTGTTTGTCAAAATGCCTATACGGATCAGATTAGTTACAAGTAGAGTATGAAACTGCACACAACTTTGTATTAAAACACTCGTAGGATACTATAACGAAACTCGAGGCTCGTTTCTTTAAAATCTACTCGTATTTTAATACATCTCTTTATGAAACTACTATTTTCTTGGGATTCCTGGGATATATTTTTAAATGCTTTGAATTACAGATTAGGGATGGTCATAGGAACAAAATGGACTATGTGAGAATTCTAGGCAGCATTGGGGCGGGCGCCACTGAAAATACCTTCTGCGTGTGCACCAGAGACGCCCGGCGACAGACGTAAGAGCGGCCTAGGCTTTGGGCCGCAGACTTGAAAAAAAAGCACTGGGGACAGTCCACAAATCGATCGTAAACTGTTATTGAAACCTCTAAGTGATAAGTGTGGCCCATAACAACGTTTGCGCGGTCGCTTCCCGCTATCTGTCCTTACGGTATATATGCTTAGATCTTTAAAACTACGCAACGGATTTTGATGCGGTTTTCACCAATGTAGAGTGGTTCTCAAGGAAGGTTTTAGCATATTATTTGTCAAGCGGGCGAAGCTGCGAGCGTCTGCTAGAAGATAATAAAACTTACAAGTGTGAGCAGCGGTACATATTGTTCGTCGATCCGCAGCAACTCCTTCAGTGTGACGTCACTCTCGTCTATCACCTTCTCTGGTTCCTCCGACTCCATCTTCTCTTTAACCTCCACTCTGGTCGGATGCGGCATCTCCTTTTCAGACTCCGTCTTTTCTTTCACCTCCATTCTGGTTGGATCTGTGTGAGATATTAGTACGTTATTATTTTTCAGGAAAGTCCATATATAGGTAAGTACGTACATACATACATATATTATGTGAATTACACACTCACACTTTGCCATATTACAGAAGAAATATTCGTTTATTTATAATTGACTAGATCTCCCGGCAATCTTCGTACCGCCTCAAACCTTTTAAATCTTCCCTGAACTTATACGACTACAAAAATTATTAAAAATAAAGAAGATAAAGTCTTGTATTGGTGAATACCTATTTTTGAACTTAGTTAGCATGACCTGCGGTTTCTACCCACGTTAGTTATTGTGAAAAATCCTACATCGCGCTAATGATATTTGCACACGCTTACTTATAAGCAAATATGTTCTAACCACAAATTTTGCTGTTCTCTCTGAGACAGTCTTGATAATACCTCGTTTAGAGGCGAAATGATTGTCGACGTTTTGTTGTCTTTTTTAATTCTGCGGAAAACAATGCTATTACAAATTTAAAAATTTTTTTAGAAACATTTTACTTACCATTGATTTATACGAATACTTTAAGATCAAAATTAGCCAAATCGGTCCAGCCATTTCCGAGTTTTAGTGAGACAAACGAATGGCGATTCATTTTTATTTATATAGATTAACTCAGAAACTATGTAATAAAGGGCAAGCCCATAACATAGTTTAAAACAAAGTCGTTCCGATCCATTATGTATGCTTAGATCTTTAACACTACACAACGGATTTTGATGCGGTTTTCACCAATGTATACAGTGGTTCTAGAGGAAGGTTTTTAGAATATAATTTATAAAGACTTCCAAGTTTTAAAAATCAAAATTATAAAAAAACTCGCTGTTCGCAGCGCCCGCGTGTTAATTTCTTCGTTACCGATTCCCGTGGGAACACCTTACCGGGATAAAAAGTAGCCTATGTTACCCAGGAATAATGTAGCTACATATAATTGAAAGAATTTTCAAATTCAAACAAATCTTTACTATTTATAATCAATACTACTAAACGATTTATTCTAAACGACAATTCGTAGGGCTCTTTCCACCGCAGGTCTTCCGGCCGTACGTGAACCAAATGGTTTAGCACGAAGCGATGGAAAGAGACCGGACGGTATGTCGTTGCTACCGTGGAAGATGGGAAGGCCTTTGGTGTGGGACGCTACATGCGTTGACACCTTAGCACCTTCACACCTTCCAAGCACATCCGGATGTGCCGGCGCTGCTGCTGCATCGGCTGAAGGCCTTAAACGGCGTAAATATGCTAACCTAGCAGGTGATTACATATTTGAGCCGTTTGGGGTTGAGACACTGGGGTCATGGGGTCCGAGTGCTCGCCGCCTTTATAGAGACATTGCTAAACGCCTAATCGATGCTTCTCAGGACCAGAAGGCTGGCTATTTTCTGGTCCAAAAATAAGTATCGCCATCCAACGTGGCAACACAGCCAGCATTCTGGGAACCTTCCCAGTCGGCAATGACGCGGAGGATTTTTTAAACGATATTTTGTAATGTAAATATTTTAGTCTATAATTATGTTTATTTTGTATATTGTAATTCTTATTGTAAATAAATCTTTTTATAATACTACTTACTTTACTATTTATAAGAAAAAAATTTTTTTCAAAGAATTAAAGAATCAATTTCGTTTATTCAGTTTAGGCACATATGAATGTCAAAATTTTACAATTTTACGTCAATCAATATTATAAAAATACTAAATTAAGTACATAAATAACCATTTGAAAATGATTCTTTCGCTGGTTCGGTAAGTTGGTTCTCCTGAGAAGACACCAGCAAGAAACTCAGGTAGATTATCCGTAACGGTTTAACGGAACATTAGACGGTACGAAGTTCGTCGGGACAGCTAGTATTAGTATAAAAATACAAGTCAAAAACTTACCAGTAGACCTAGGACTCAATTCAGCTAGTGTCCTGGCAGCGTCTGTCTCCGCGTCGAAGTCCTCGCCCGGCCTGTGGTCTCTTAAATGGTGCCGCCCGGAGTAACCCCGTCCGCGGCCTACGCTCGACATTCTAACTACCTGTGGACGAATAAGTGGAAGTTCTATTAGTTTGGGGTTCTGTACATCTATATATTTAATACGACAATTTGTCTGTCTGTCTGTCTGTCCGTCCGTCGCGTTTTTCAATTTACATACATTTTTTATTATATTTGAGGCGATACAAAGTTCGCCGTGATAACTAGTTATTTATAATACTAGGTATTCGATGGAACGAGGGCGGTTACATCGAAATAATAAAGACCGAGCTGGCGGAATCTTAACCAGAGTGGTACAAGTTCCTTAAGTTAATTTGCTCGAAATACGTTTTCGTATTGCTCCATATATTTCACACAGTTCCCTGACGTTACCGCTAGGGGCGCTGGTGTAAAATGTATGGGGAATACGAAAACGTATTTTGAGCAAATTAACGTAAGGAACTGGTACTAGACACTCTGACCCTACCTTACCTAAGCTAAAAAAAAAAAAGAAGCGCGCGAGGCAACAATCATTTCAACAATAAATTTTTTTAGCACTGTCAAAGGCATTTTGTTTAATGCTTAATAACTCAAAAACTATAAGAGCCACATACACCAAAAGCTATACAGTAAACCACAGGCTTATGTTATATCTTTGTGCCAAATTTCAAGTTGATAGGTTAAGAGATGCGCCCGCTGTCGTGTCGCATACATTCTTGATTGAGCCCATCGTTGTGAAGAAGAATCAAGCTCCCTTCAAAAAAAGGAGAAGGTTCCTCATATCTTTCGATTGAGTGAACCGGAAAGAACAATTTTTTTAATTGACTGCTACTGTTTCCCGCGTGGTCCTATTTCAATTTGGTCCCAATCCGACAATTTGAAGAACAATTAAAAAAAAAAAAAAACTAAACGTTTCGTTTAAACTCTTAGCGAACCCTAAAAATAATACACAAAGGCGCAGGTAGACAATGTTTAGAAAGAGATAGTTATATTTTTTTACCGTTTGACGATTGAGGTATTTCAATAAACAGGTTGGGGTTTTTGACTCATTGTGGTGTCTATGACTGCAGAAATAGTACGCGTGTAACATCCGTCCTGACTTTATGTTTTACTGCTTTTTTTTTTTTTGTTTCTTCATATCTTTGTACTGGGTGAAACGATGCTCAACTTTTTTTTTTTCATTTCAATTTGGTCCCATTCCGATTTATTTTGAAGTCGGTTGCTGTGTAAATTTTTAATTGTTTCGCGCGTATGTATGTATGTTTCTTTGTTTCCCTCTACAGGCCAAACGGCTGGATGGATTTCGATGAATGAGGTCTCAAATGAACGGTATTTATCTCCCGAGTGTCATAGGATACTTAGTTACAACTAAAACTACAACTAAAACAACTAGAACTTGCACTCCGACCGAGACGTTAATCTTTAACGTCACGGATGGGTCACATTTTTTGAAATTGACAAGTTACGATCGCGCGCATTCAGCTAATCTCAGTGCGTCGCGAGGCCTAACGGCGAGTGGACGTTCGTCGCTCTTCTACTAAGATAAGTTACAATTTTTTCATACGTGGAGATACCTGCAGACCCCACCCGTGATTTAACGTAGTTACTTTTTTCACTTTGGTTATGTTTTTATTTGTTTCTTTTTCAGAATTCGTCTCTTATAAAGCCACACATTTGCCAAAGGCTGGAAAATAATCCTCTCTTAACCAAAGATATTAGAGCAATAATGTGCAAGTTGATCGACAAAGAGCAGCCTTTGCCTAGTTCAGATGAAGCTGGTCCTAGTGCCCCAAAAATAAAGCGAAGATGCTATTATTGTCCCAGATCCAAGGATAAAAAATCTACTATTGTATGTAATTGTTGCAAGAAAATTATCTGCATGCCTCATTCAGTAACAATTACTTATTGTACCTATCGTGTATATATTGTGCCTATCCAAAGAATATTTTTACCGTTGGTTTAGGGTAGTATGTTTCAAGAATTGTCATTTTTTTTCTATAATGTTTATTGTTAATTTTTCTTATAATTACTTGTTTTTGATTCTTATTTTATTAGAAATAAATAGTATGTTAGTCAGAAGTAGACTCCTTTGTTAAATCTCAGTACATTACAAATGTGCCTTAAAAATTCTATGTAAGAAATTGTTAATTTGTTAAAAATGTTCCTTACTGTCTAAAGACTGATTGTTTTATGATTAATAAATACGTTTTATAAATATTATCAGGTCTTTTCTTATAATCTGTAACGGCTTTTAAAAATGATTGAGAAATTTTGAATATACGAGAGTGGATTGAAAAGTAATCGGCCTAACCAAGAAAATAAATACATAATAAATGAAATATATTTTTATTTTTCAACGTAATCACCATCAAGTGCAATGCACTTTTGCCATCTTCCCTTCCAAGCATTTAGCCCGTTGAAAAAAAAATATTCTTCCTTAGAGTCAAAATATCCGTCTACTGCTGCTTTAACCTCGTCATTTGTCAAAAATCTTTGACCTCCCAAGTGCTTTTTTAGGTTAGGGAACAGAAAAAAGTCTGACGGTGCCAGATCAGGTAAATAAAGTGGATGCGGTAACAGTTCAAAGCCACAGTTGTGAATTTCTGCCATTGATTGGACAGACGTGTGAACACGAGCGTTATCTTGATGAAACAGGACCTTTCTTCTGATCATTCCTGGACGTTTTTCTTTTATTTCCTCTCGTAAACGACGTAATAAGGTGCAGTAATAATCAGAGTTTATAGTCTGACCCCTTTCAAGATAATCAACCATAATCACACCCTTCGAGTCCCAGAATACTGAAGCCATCACCTTACTTGCCGACAAAATCGACTTAGCCTTTTTGGGGGGTGGTGAACCAGGTCTTTTCCACTGTTTTGATTGTTGTTTTGTATTGGATAGAAACAGGCGTTACTTGGCAAAAATCCATGACAAAGCAATGGTAAGTAAAATGTTTTAAAAAAACTTTTTAAATTTGTAATAGCATTGTTTTCCGCAGAATTAAAAAAGACAACAAAACGTCGACAATTGTTTCGCCTCTAAACGAGGCATTATCAAGACTGTCTCAGAGAGAACAGCAAAATTTGTAGTTAGAACATATTTGCTTATAAGTAAGCGTGTGCAAATATCATTAGCGCGATGTAGGATTTTTCACAATAACTAACGTGGGTAGAAACCGCAGATCATGCTAACTAAGTTCAAAAATAGGTATTCACCAATACAAGACTTTATCTTCTTAATTTTTAATAAGTTGTGTAGAAATGCCAAATGACACATACATACCAACAACCAACTAATGTGTCTGTCTGTTCACAAACAGATTAAGTAAGGGAGATGTGTGAAAATCTATTTGTTCATTGAGTAAGGTGTCCGCATCTCTTCTAACTATTTCTAGCCTTTCCCAAACACTCAGCTTGAACCCTTTCTCACATAAGCGTAAAACTCTAAAGGTGTTACTATTGTTCAAGGAATGACCGCTGTCAAGGAGGTGCTTCGCGAAGAGAGACTTCTCAGGACAACCGTTGCGGAACGCCGCCATATGCTCCTTGTATCTGATCTCAAAGGACCTGCCAGTCTGCCCCACATACTGCATATCACAACCATCGCAACTCAATAAATAAACACCTGATCTGCGTGAAGCCGACACCGAGTCCTTGCTATTACACAGCTCCCTCAAGGTGTTCTGTGTTCTAAAAGCTGCGAATATCTTATTTTCCCTCATGATCTTAGCTATACTCAACGAGACGGGACCCACGAACGGCAAACAGGCAGTGTACTTCCTAGGTGGATCTTGAGTTGGATGTAATAAATGAAAACTAGCATTTCTGCGTTTTTTATTTAATAATGAGTGGACCATTCCTACGTTATAGCTATTACTGTGTGCTATATAACAAATGATAGATAATTCCTCATTAAATGCCTGTGGGCTCAACGGTACCGCCAGTAACCTGCTCAGTAAGCTGTGGAAAGCTGCCATTTTATGTTGCCATGGATGATTGGATGAGTAAGGGATAACCGTGTCTGTACATGTTGGTTTCCTATAGATACGAAACTCATGCATACCATTCCTCCTAGTAATTGCAAGGTCTAAGAAATTGAGAGTGGAATCTGACTCCACCTCTAACGAAAAATCAATTCTAGGGTGTACTGAATTCAACTTAGAGACGAGGACGCTGAGTTGACGCTTTGTTCCTGTCCAGCAGGTGATAATGTCATCCACGTATCTAAAGTAGTACAAGACATGGACGTTCCCAACTATGTGGTTAGTCTCGAACGCATCCATAAATACTTCAGCTATTAACGGGCTCAGTGGCGACCCCATCGATAAACCACTTTTTTGCAGAAAAAAATTGTTGTTAAACTGAAAATAATTCTGTGTCATACACAATCTTGTTAGGTTAAAAATTTCTTCTATTTTATTAAAATTGATCCTTTTGATTGTTAATTTGTGTTTTAAAATATCTAAGTATCTAACGTACCGTACAATGAAGTCTTAGATATTTCACTTAGATTGTCACAGAATTATTTTCAGTTTAACAACAATTTTTTTCTGCAAAAAAGTGGTTTATCGATGGGGTCGCCACTGAGCCCGTTAATAGCTGAAGTATTTATGGATGCGTTCGAGACTAACCACATAGTTGGGAACGTCCATGTCTTGTACTACTTTAGATACGTGGATGACATTATCACCTGCTGGACAGGAACAAAGCGTCAACTCAGCGTCCTCGTCTCTAAGTTGAATTTAGTACACCCTACAATGATTTTAAATACAATGGATTTCGGATCATCGCTCAAAAGTGTCCGAACTAAAAGAGAAACAAAACGCTAAAAGAGAAACAATCGCGCGCCAGTCTTGATTTTGACAACTGAACGACAACACGTTGCACAATGCCGTACTGTATTGTAAAAACGTGTAAAAACTACGAAAAAAAGCAAATTGAAGACGGTGTATCATATTTTCAGTAAATAAGCTTTTGTTTTATTATTTGCAATTTATTATTTCACTTAAAATACAGTATTTCGTCGATAATAAATTAAAAGACAAAAGTAAATATTGCAATCCAGTCCAATACCGAAGTACCTATCTGTCTCTTTCGAACTCATCCCAAGCTCAGTAAAAAGAAAGAGACCATTTCATTTTCACTGAATAATGTACTAACAAAATGACCATTCAGATTTATTCGGATTACCGATAGCGATAAAACTATTTGGAACAAAGATTATAGTGGAGACGCCTTGGCTCTTTATGATTTTTTTTTCGTTATATAAACCAACATCTATTTCAGTTTTCCTCGGGATCCAGTACACTGTGCACAATGGAAAAATATTATTGCCCTAGCACGGCGAGAAGAATATTTTGATCCAAAAAATAACAATCTTGTTTGTTCGGCTCATTTTATGGACATAACAAAAAGAGGTCCGATCTTTATGAAACTTGTACAAGAATCCCTTGATTGAATGGAGGAGATAAGCCCAAAAATGTTTTTAATTTTCACAGGGTATCATTGTTTTGTCATAAATATAATTACACATGTCATTTTATTTCGTGTATGTACTGTTATTTTCTTTTTATTTGGATTCTCGGTAATGTATTCCCACGGGAATCGGGGCCGAGATAACTATATCTCGCGGGCGGAGTCACGGTGATCAGCTAGTAGCCAATAATTTCGTATCCCAAAAATTAACCATAAGATAAAAATAAATTAATGATGCGCAGTTTTAGCAACTAATTCAGTCACTAGAAACACGGCTATCTTGTAGTAGACGTAGCGACATAGCGTTATGAAAATAGTAATGAAAGCGGAAGAACTTTGACACCCGCAAGAAGTTTGGCATTTATAATATTATAATTAGTTAAATTCATTAATTCCCTTTTTGTTATTCATACACTACAGTTACTTATTATGAAACTGACTCGAAAAAAAAAAATCTTTGTCAGTCGTTAATTAGTTTTTCAGCTTATTTCGTCTAACATAAACAAGTAATTACAATTTATCAGATTATGGAATTTATTGTAGTCTTACATTAATTATTACGCCTACGTAGGTACATATCATGGAATCCTTAAAAGACTTTAACAAAATAAACCTACTCCATTGTTTCTATGTTCACGTAGTTCAAGTATAAGCTGCATAAGGTGAATTAGTCAGGCGGACAGATAGAAGCTACGTAATGCGATAAATTAGTGCAAACAAAAGTGAACACTATTCCGTTGAATCAAGGTTTAAATTTTAATATGAAATTTGTTTATATCTATGTATGCCTATGTATAATGTATAGGTCGACTCGGGACATTATTTTCTTGCGATTTGTTCTAGATCCTATGTCCGTTGTATTATAAGGTCTTTGACACCCTAGAATTGATTTTTCGTTAGAGGTGGAGTCAGATTCCACTCTCAATTTCTTAGACCTTGCAATTACTAGAAGGAGAGGAATGGTATGCATGAGTTTCGTATCTATAGGAAACCAACATGTACAGACACGGTTATCCCTTACTCATCCAATCATCCATGGCAACATAAAATGGCAGCTTTCCACAGCTTACTGAGCAGGTTACTGGCGGTACCGTTGAGCCCACAGGCATTTAATGAGGAATTATCTATCATTTGTTATATAGCACACAGTAATAGCTATAACGTAGGAATGGTCCACTCATTATTAAATAAAAAACGCAGAAATGCTAGTTTTCATTTATTACATCCAATTCAAGATCCACCTAGGAAGTACACTGCCTGTTTGCCGTTCGTGGGTCCCGTCTCGTTGAGTATAGCTAAGATCATGAGGGAAAATAAGATATTCGCAGCTTTTAGAACACAAAACACCTTGAGGGAGCTGTGTAATGGCAAGGACTCGGTGTCGGTTTCACGCAGATCAGTTGTTTATTTGTTGAGTTGCGATGGTTGTGATATGCAGTATGTGGGGCAGACTGGCAGGTCCTTTGAGATCAGATACAAGGAGCATATGGCGGCGTTCCGCAACGGTTGTCCTGAGAAGTCTCTCTTCGCGAAGCACCTCCTTGACACCGGTCATTCCTTGAACAATAGTAACACCTTTAGAGTTTTACGCTTATGTGAGAAAGGGTTCAAGCTGAGTGTTTGGGAAAGGCTAGAAATAGTTAGAAGAGATGCGGACACCTTACTCAATGAACAAATAGATTTTCACACATCTTCTTTACTTAATCTGTTTGTGAACAGACAGACACATTAGTTGGTTGTTGGTTTGTATGTGTCATTTGGCATTTCTACACAACTTATTAAAAATTAAGAAGATAAAGTCTTGTATTGGTGAATACCTATTTTGAACTTAGTTAGCATGATCTGCGGTTTCTACCCACGTTAGTTATTGTGAAAAATCCTACATCGCGCTAATGATATTTGCACACGCTTACTTATAAGCAAATATGTTCTAACTACAAATTTTGCTGTTCTCTCTGAGGCAGTCTTGATAATGCCTCGTTTAGAGGCGAAACAATTGTCGACGTTTTGTTGTCTTTTTTAATTCTGCGGAAAACAATGCTATTACAAATTTAAAAAGTTTTTTTAAAACATTTTACTTACCATTGCTTTGTTGTTTTGTTTCCGGTGTACAGTAATGAACCTATGTGTCCTCCATAGTAACAAAACGATTCAAAAAATCACATTCATCAGCTTCAAATAAGTCCAAACAGTCGCGTGCAATAGTCAATCGCATCATTTTTTGCTCAACTGAAAGCAGTCGCGGAACCCACCTCGCAGACACCTTGTGGAAACCCAACACGTTGACTATTATGTTTTGAGTACGTTCATAAGAGATGCCTATAATCTCAGCTATCTCTTTAATTTTCAATCTGCGGTCTCCCATAATGAAGTCGAGTATTTTTTTTATATTTTCGTCAGTAGTGGACGTCGAAGGCCTTCCAGAGCGGGGTTCGTCTTTCACACTCTCTCTACCACGCTTGAATTCTGCTATCCATTTTTTGACGGATGAATATGAAAGAGCGCAATCCCCTAATGTACTGACCATATCATCATGGATGGCTTTTGATGACAGCCCCTTCTTATGGAGGTACTTAATGACGGCACGCTGCTCGATTTGCTCCATTTGCGGAAATGATGCCAGATTGCTATGTTAATAAATTTATAAAATTAAAACTAATTATCGCACACGTTTCAAACTTCACACAATTAACAGGTCTGAACTTAACTAAATAATGTGGGTAGATTTGATTTTTAGAACTAAATAATCAGTGTTAGGCCGACTACTTTTCAATCCACCCTCGTATTTGTAAATTTATATTGGGGATATTTCTGGACCCCACGCGTGACGGAATGATATCCTAAACAACGCGTGTACCTAAAGGTTAATTAAAGCACATTCTTTTGTTTACAGAGAACGTCATACGAACGTTAGGGTTGTCAGTAAAGTAAAATATATACCAGCATACTTTAACCAATAATTATGACGTTAAAGCCTCAATATCAACTCTTTGGTCAATGCCGTGTCACGAAAAGAGACAACCCCCAGATTTACAACTTCAAGTTGTCGCTGACGTCACGTATTTTTTGCGGTTGTTAGGCAAGTGACATAGGCCTGGTCTTAGTCATACTCAATTGCACGAGATGTAACTGTTGACTTGGCTCTGGCAATTATACCAAAAGCGCCATGAAATGGCGGCTTGCTCCCTATTACTTGGGACTTGGGACCAATCAAGTGACAGGCGAAATGTGAGTACTATAACAACTACCCGGAGGCCCCGAAATGATAATAGACTACGTAAATAGTATCCCGTTTTTTAGGGTTCCTGAACTCGAAACCTTTGTAGTTTCGTCATGTCTGTCCGTCCGTCTGTCAAATCAAATCAAATTCTCTTTATTGTACACAAAAAAAAACAAAAGAGAAACAAATCATCATTCACCGAGCCTTTTCCCAACTTAGTTGGGTCGGCTTTCCAGTCTAACTGTGATTCGGCTGAACTTCGATGTTTTCCGTGAAGCGACTGCCATCTGACCTTCACAACCCATGGACGATATCGAAGTTCTGTAGTTAGACCGCGAGGATTTTTAAGGGCTCCAACTACTCCTAACGACTGCCATAGATGTTCGTATGATATGAGTAACCGGGACCGAACGGCTTAACGTGCTCTCCGAGGCACGGAGGGGTCTCAGTGTCTTAAGAAATGGTCACCCATCCTCAGACTGGCCTGACTAGATGTTGCTTAACCTTTGCAATGTATGTAGGTATAATGTAATTGTCGGTTACCACTAGACCACGAGCCCCTCCAAAAGAGAAACAAATATTTACACATATTTTTAAAATATAATGTACAACAGGCGGCCTTATTGATAAAGAGCAATTTCTTCCAGACAACTTTAGGATGGAAAGAAAATTGTTGAAATTGATAGGGGTTGTGCACAATGTAATATAAAATATTATATATAAAAATATAAGGATTTACAAAAAGAGTAGAACGTTGTGAAGTTCAAGAGATATTTAAGAAGATAAAATATTAGTAAGGAAAATGCCTGATTTTAAATATTAAAGGACTACTAAATATATTTCTAAATACATATATTATACATAGTAAATATCCAAACTCCGAAACAAACATTGGTGGATCACACAAATAATTTGATTCGACCCGGAATCGAACCTGGGACCTCAGGGACGGCAGTCGCATACTCATACTACTGAGCCACCGAGGCAGTCAAAAGATAGATAGATAGAATAGATATAGAGAGTGTTAGCGAGTTTCTAGTTAAGTCTGTCACCGACTTTCCTCCTAAACGGTGAGTGCTAGAAACATGAAACTTTGCATGGATATGTGTGTATTTACTACATTGACAAAGTGCTAAAACAATAACATTTTTTTTTTGGGGTTCATCCCTAACCAGAATTTGTTTTTTCGTTTCTTGTGCACACCCCGGAGTGTGGGGTGTCATTAGATAGGTCTATTAAAAACAATTTTTTGATTTAGGTATCCGTTTGTGAGATATTCAACTTTAAAGCTCAATTTTTTTGTAAAAACAGGGCGTCCCCCCCCTCTAAAATCTAAACGGCCAGCTTGAAGAACCTGAAAAGTCATGGTTGTAGTCCATATACTTTGAAGCAAAACTATGACGGACCAGATAACTATGTTAGTTTAGAAGTTATAAAGCTTATAATGGGTGACTATGGACCTCTATACTATGCGTGGCTCGATACGCACTAGGCCGGTTTTTAATTTTAGGTATAGGATTCAGCACTTAAAAAAAAGTAAGTATACGGCGACGGCACCTGTCAATTGCACTTTTTTTTTAATATTACGCTATTATGTGTAGTAAAAGTGATGGGACTTCAAAGGAATATTGAATACATTGTATAGTGATTTAGGAAAGAATGATGGGTACTTTTGTATGAACCCTGGCCGCTATACCCAAATAATAGTTCTGTCTGTTAGCCTATTGCTTGTAATGTAACCCACAGTTGCAGAAATAAAACAGTACAGTTAAACTAAAATGAAACAGTACCAACTGACCAAGACAGCACTAGCCCAAGACATCTAATTTTGTGATCACATTGTGTTAATATCGCGACTTACGGCGTCGATGCAACGCCATCTACCGGTAGTTGAGGAACTAACTAGTATGGTAGGCTATGGTAATGTTGCAATTACGTTTAGACACAGCTAGAGGGCGCTGATGCTAATCAATTAATATATTTTATAAGCAGTGAAGTATGCTAACATTTTCTTATATAATTTTACAATATGAATCACAAGAACTATAGTCTTGGGGGCAGGACTCGAACCAGCGACTGATCCCTTTCTAGGAGAAACGTTCTACCAACTGATCAAGACACCACTAGCACAAGACATCTAATTTTATGATCACATTGTGTTAATATTTTTGTGATTCATTTTGTAAAATTTACGTTTACGCGGTTCAGTCCAAGCTTATGATACAAGGTTAATTTCGTAGGCAAGTGGTTTTTATTGGATACTAGCGGACGCCCGCGGCTTTCGCCACTTGATAAAATTATATCCACAAAACCTCCACTCTGTCCATTGGTGAAAACCGCATCAAAATCCGTTGCGTAGTTTTAAAGATCTACGCATACATACAGAACGTGCGACGTTGTTTTATAATAATTATGTAGTGATTATGATAGAGAATGATATCAACTTGACGCATTATCGTTTTCTATAATAATATTATTATTTTAGGCACACTAGCAACTTTAACCTGATGCGTATACTTGTGTTCTTAGAACGATATACCTAATTGTGGTCGCCCATATGCAATGGACTGGTCGAACACTATACCTCGCGAACATTAAAAACCAGAGAAAACAGGCCATGTGCGAGCCGGACGGTTCGAAGCACGAAGGGTACTGTACCCATGGTCTATAAAAAACTATGAAGATCCTCCAAGGAAGTATTTTGGGACCATATCATGTCTATTGTGGAGAAACACGCTTAACTAGTTAAGTCTTCAAAGAGGGACTATTTCTTGCTGTCTGCCCGTCTGTTTGCATACCCATATATCGAAAACGGCACGTGTGAATTATACAATTCTCTTTGCATATTGTCTTGCTTGATTAGAATATGTGCAAGGGCAACTTTTTATGACTGAAAGTGTACGGGAACTACCCTTCGGAGACAGGAGAGAACAGGGCAGAAAGCCGTTCAGCCGTTATGATATATGAGCAGAAGCGGGCTCGCGTGGAATGGTGCTCACAGATGCTACTGAAGTACGACCACGGACATTCTAATGCTGTTTATGACATTGTCACAGGAAACGTGGATTTATTGTTTTGAACCCGAAAAAAAACAGCAATCTTGTGAATGGGTGTTTAAAAATGAGAACAAGCCAAGAAAAGTGAGGCAGGCGAGAAACGTTGGTATAAAAAATGATCGCGTTTTTTTTCTCAGCTACGGGTCCCATCTGTACAATTCCACTTGAAGATCAAAAGAGTGTTAATGCCGAGTGGTATTCTACCCAGGGTGTTAGAAAAAGTTCGCGAAAGACGACCCAAAAGCCGCGTTCTCCTGCATCATGTCAACGCTTCTTCACACACGGCCAACAAAACAAAGTCATTTTTAGCTTCCGAAAAAGTACAACTCGACACCCATCCTGCGCATAGCCCCGACCTAGCACCCTGTGATTTCTGTATTTTCCCCAAAATCAAAGATTTGATGAGAGGTTTCACTTTTACCAACTCCGAAGAGGCAGTGATAGTGTTCAATCAGCACGTAGAAAACATGCGTTCAGATCAGTGGTCCTCCTGTTTTAAAAAATGGTTCGATCTCATGAAAAAATGTTTAAAATGTAAAGGAAAGTATTTTGAAAAGCAAAAACATACTTTTTTGGTTTTAACATGTTGTTTTTTTAAGTTACGCAAAACTTATAGTGTGCCCTACGTACAACTAGCAGACGAATAATACTGAATCCGTCTCACTATCCAAACCACTCTATCCATTTGTGTAAAATACATCAAGATCTAAGCATACATAGGGATGGACAGATAGCGGACACAACTTGGTTTTATATTATGTTATTGATCATCATATTCATCACACGGATGTCCGAAATAGATTGCTTTTAGCTAAAAAATAACAATTGGTATCTTTAATCGTTGGCATGCCTAGTAGGGTGTCACAGACCCACCACTAAACAAAAATTCCTGCAATTTATTCAAATTAAAAATTTGGCACATAACTGTCCTCAGTAGCTGACCGTTATTAGTCTCTATACGTCCGACACCTGTCATTTCAGTCCAGGGTATGGTTGTTTAGAACAAAGATGTGATTTAAGTGCGCCTGTACCTGTTATTTAAGTACAACACATGATGAATGCAAAGTAAAAACGCTACGCTTACGTTTTTGTTAAAATCGCTGCTTACGTTTAACTATAAGAATAAGTAACAAAACATATTGAGTCTGGGTTATTTTTATTACATACTGTAGCATATTATACTGCTAGCTTATCAATTAATTTAATACACTAGCTACTACATGTTTAAAGGGGGCTAATAGTCCGGGTCCATGTGACCCTACAAGGCATACGGTGTAACTTTTGGTCACCAGGCATGCAGAGGGTTAAATTTATTTGACAGACACGACAGATGGTAGTAAGTCTAATTTAATATGGCGTAAGTCCATTGCCGTTACAGGGCACTATAGAAAATCCATAATCGATATGTAGTTCTAATCAAAATTCTAATAGCCAGGACAGATGTTACACCACTAAATAGAATCTCTGCAGTCTGAGCGTAACTTAATATTCATCATTCACCGAGCCTTTTCCCAACTCAGTTGGGGTCGGCTTTCAAGTCTAACTGTGATTCGGCTGAACTTCAATATTTTCCGTGAAGCAACTGCCATCTGACGTACACAACCCGTGGGCGCTATCGAAGTTCTGTAGTTAGACCGGTTGGATTTTTAATTTAGGGCTCCAAATACCCCTAACGACTGCCATAGATGTTCGTATGACAAGCGGGGACCGACGGCTTAACATGCTCTCCGACACACGGAGGGGTCTCAGTGTCTTAAGAAATGATCACCCATCCTAAGACTGGCCTGACTAGATGTTGCTTAACCTTTGCAATGTGTTAACATTGTCGGTTACCACTAGACCACACGCCCTTCTCCGAGTGTAACTTATTATTATTATTGAAATTAGGCAGCAGTTGAATCACTGTATCTTGCTACACTATAATAGTTTTGAAGTTGTTTCTTACGTTTTTTCACAGCTCTTGTAACAGAGTCGAAACGGCAGGTAATAAAGAGGTATGTTTAATAACTCAATAATTGCATACAAGACCCGTTTATCTAAGTTTATAATTGTGTCTCTGTTTTTTAATAGGGAAAAATATATTAGTTATTTATTTGACATAGTTATAATGCCACTTAAAACCACTTGGACTAAAACTCTTTAACAAAAAAAAAACATACTATGACTGACTTCTAACATAAGGGACTATAAAATTAAGTTTTTATACTACTATTTAAGCATTAAACACTTCCTAGTACACAGAGCAATATCTTAGTGCAAATGAGTTTTTTTTTGGTAAATACTTGAATATCATCATTTACTTCATAATGAAATCACACAACAAAATTCTTATCAGATATATGTCGACCATTTAAAACAGAAATATTTTAAGCCAGGACGAATGTCGCGATTGTAGCCGGCACACCATACAAGAATTAAAAACATATGCCCACATGTCACGAAGGATAGGTACCTATTGATACGCAGATTTCGTTATTATCAACATTTTTACAAAACTTACTCAGTAAACAATCCTCAAGATAAAGGTATCAAGGTAACGTACCTACACGTTTTATATCAATGCATAAAATAACAGTTTATGACATATAAACACTTGACATAATAATTACTGATTCCTGAATGTCATTTAAGTACGTTTTTGAAAATATACGAGGAAACCATCACTGAAAACTCATAAAACATGTTTTAACCGCATTGTTTACACTACTTCTGTATTAAATTTATGTTAATTAAGCTGAAGAATCGTTTAAGATAATCTTTGTTCGCCGGCAAAAGCCTTGGACAGAATGAAACTGGACATGAATATATGCTCGAATCACACCATAACGAACTATTATTGAGATAAAATTACTAAGTAATTGTGTATATGACAAAATGAGAAATATCTACTCACCGAATTAAGTAATAGAAAGTAATTTCGACTTATTTATTTCTCAGTTGTTTGGTCGCGATGTAGTTGACATACGTTTCACTTCCATATTGGCGAATAATAGTGATGTGCCAGGGTGATTTTACTTATTATGTTTGTTAGAAACGGTTTTGGGTTTGTCATTTTAAAACCGAAACTAATAACAAACACAGATATAAGAATACTATACTAGTACAGATGAACCATCTCATAGAAGGCATTGGCGACGTTTTAAAGGCGTCTTTAGGGCTAGCTAAATAATTTTCGATAAATTCCTAATAGATGGCAGTGTATTGTGTGCGAAAAATACGTAATAGATGGCGGTATATTATGTGTGCGAAAAATATATAATAGATGGCAGTATTTTACGTTATAATCCCCCATGAATGAACAGTTTCTATTGTCCCGATTATTTTCTAATAGATGGCAGTATTTTAACTTCTTATCAGAGTTCATTGGAGAGGAGATTATTATTAGTTATTATTACCCACATTTGGACTTTTCATTTGTCTTGATAAAATAAAATGGTAATAAGTACCTACTTACATAATAGAAGGTGGAGGAGATTCAATAATTTTATGATAAACCCATCGTGTCTGAGCTTGTTGATTTTCTTATACATTACATATAAGTAGGTACTACCTATAAATATGCTGTAAGTAGGTAGGTATACTACGGTTGTGTATTCCCGTATCAGTATTCGCTTAGCATAATAATATCATCATCATTCATTAAAATCTTATTTAATAACAAGCTGTTGCCCGCAGCTCCGCCTGCGTGTTATAGCTTTCTTGATCACCAGTTACTGATTTATTGTATACTAGCTGTTGCCCGCAGCTCCGCCTGCGTGTTATAGCTTTCTTGATCAGCAGTTACTGATTTATTATGTATAGCTGTTGAGCGATATTGTATCTTAAGATAAAATATTATTGAGTGAAGCTCAATCTTAGGCGACTCATGTATTTCGTATCTCCGCATACTCCTCCTAAACGCCTGAACCGATCTCCTTCAAACTTACCACAGTGATAACGTGTGGCGTGATGGTGGTTTAGAACATAAAAATTGAAAATCGGACATAACAAAAAAAAATCTCATGAATCGTTGTCGTTCGAAAATTTAACACTTCGCTCAGTTTTTTGCAGCAGCAGCATGCATTGCATACCTAGTAGTATCTTAGCCATGTGCAGCGCCCCTTAGTGAACTCCACTGCGGGTGACGTAACCTACGACAAAGTTATTACAGTAATCGGGTCTAGGGATCGAACCGCAAAAATAAGTTTGTTTTTTATTGTATATACTTTTCCGGGATAATAAGTACCCAGCGTGGTGCCCAGGATATTAAAGAATAATTGTACCAAGTTTCATCGTAATTGAACCGGTAGCTTTTGCGTGATGCCTGAAAAAACAGACAGACAGACAAAAAATGTTATTAATCACATTTACGGGTTCGGTGTCGGTCTAGTATCACCCCCTGCCATTTATTTTTTTGATATTTTCAATGTACAGAATTTTCACTTCTACAGATTTATTATAAGTACAGAAGACAGCTGTTGAGCGATATTGTATCTTAAGATAAAATATTATAGTCTTTTAGCCGTGTGCAGCGCCCCTAAGTGAACTCCACTGCGGGTGACGTAACCTATGACAAAGTTATTACAGTAATCGGGTCTAGGGATCGAACCGCAAAATTAAGTTTGTTTTTTATTGTATGTACTTTTCCGGGATAAAAAGTACCCAGCGTGGTGCCCAGGATATTAAAGAATAATTATACCAAGTTTCATCGTAATCGAACCGGTAGTTTTTGCGTGATGCCTGAACAAAAAGACAGACAGACAGACAAAAATTGTTTTTAATCACATTTTTGGGTTCGGTGTCGGTCTAGTAACACCCTCTGCCATTTATTTTTTTGATATTTTCAATGTACAGAATTTTCACTTCTACAGATTTATTATAAGTGTAGAAGATAGGTACAGTATGTGGCGAAAACTGTGCATATAAAATATCTCTGCTCTCGCAAAAAAATTGACTTAACAACCCAAGCGACTTCAAATGACCGATATGGGACCAAAATGAAATAGGACCACTTGGGAATTAGACCCTTTTAATTAAAAAAATAATTTTCTAAATCTGTTCTCCCAGTCAAAAGATATGAGGTAACAAACACCTTAACTCCTCCTTTTTTGGAATTCGGTTGAAAATAGGCTACCTCTATATCCTTCCACCGGGCGCCACTGGAAACACGTTCTGCTTGTAACCAGAGACGCCCGGCAACGGACGTTAGAGCGGCCGTGGCCTTGGGCCGCGGAATTAAAAAAAAACCTCTATATCCTACTAATATTACAAATGCGAAAGTTTGTATGTATGGATGTTGTTACTCTTTCACGTAAAAACTACTGAACGGATTTTGATGAAACTTAACAAATATATAGCTTATACATCAGAATAACACATAGGCTACAATTTATAAAGATATTGTGTGAATTGTTTAAAATATGACGCGGCGCGACGGGAAAGGGAAAAAACCCAAATCACCACGCGGACGAAGTCACGGGCGACCACTAGTAATTAATAAAATGTTAAGTACAAATCGTGTAATTAATATATTACATTATATTATATATATTACATTATATTAAATATATTATATTATAATAATAATTAATTTAATAACATTAAGCCAGTAAGTGATGAGACTAATTAGGAATGAATGACGCAGCGAGGTAAAATTAAGAGTAGGCGATAAATAAAATTAATTAATAAAACAGGGCAATGTATTTTTATTTATTACTTTTAAGTCTGCCTTTTTATCTGTCTATACTAGTCTATTCTTGCAGTTTTTACAGACAGAATAAGGACACTAAGCTCGAACTGCTAAGATTATTATTAGTTGTAGGTATGTATGTATGTAACATCTGTCCTGGCTTTGGATATATGGTTTAAATTACAGAGTAGATATGGATTTTCTATAGTGCCCGGCAACGGCAATAGGCTTGCCCATATTAGGTACGTGGGATCAACAAATTACTGACAATTTGTGGGTGTATAATGCACCTCTGTTTACCCTGTTTGTATGTATGTGTGCAAATTGACTTTGTTTCCTCTAAATCGGCTAAAACGAAAAGAACATCGTCAATCAATAAGTCATTCCACGCGGGCAGAACCGAGAGCGTCACTTAGTATGTAAGTCATATATAGGTAGCTACCTACCTAGCCAGTAATTTCCACGAACTTTTATGTTTGTCAGAACAGCCAAGTCTGTTCGGTCGTGCGGCAGATGAGGTTGGTTTGGAAAGTAGGTACTTTCCCTGAGAGCTACCCCTAGCTACTTTTACTTTAGCTACCTAACCTACCTAGGCTAAGTAGTTACATATTTGTGAACCTTCAAAATCGGTGTCGTATGTGGCGAAAACTGGGCATATATATCTCTGCTTACGCCCTTGGAAAAATAAAGCACGTCAAAAATTGACTCAACAACTCGACCGACTTCAGATTACCAAAATGGGACCAAATTGAAATAGGACCATTCGGGAATTAGTCCCTTTCAATTAAAAAAATAATTTTCAAAATCCGTTCACCCAGTCCAAAGATATGAGGTAACAAACACTTTAACTCCTCCTTTTTTGGAAGTCGGTTGAAAACAGGCTACCTCTATATAATTATAATAATATAGCAGTCACACTGGAGCAATGAAAGAGAGAGGCCTTTTTAGGGCTAAAACTACAAGAAACATTCACTATAAATTTTTATATTATTACCGAATCATTTCCCCGTTTGTGTTGTATTTCAGTATTTCACCATTAGATTAAATTCCATAAATAGCGTAGGTGCATGACACTGGATTATAATATTTAACATACTGCAAACATCAAAGATGATCCAGGTTCAAATCCTAGGAAATTAGTTTTTGTTTTTGTTCACAAATTCTTTATATTCTCAACTGACTTCTAAAAAGGAGGAGGTTCTCAATTTGACTGTATAGTTTTTTGGTTTTTTTTTTGGCCAGTTTTTTCTTGTTATTTTTTTTATTCAAGACAAGTATGTAGGTATTTCATTATTGTTTTTATTATTAAGTTGCTTCAAAATAAATATAAATAGGTATCAATAGGTGAAAATGTATATCTATATTATAATAATATTATCCTATTGTGCAAAAGTTACGTAACCAGAGGGCTTATTCAATATTAATATCAGCGACATCTATCTGTGCTTTAGCAAGAGTTATTGATGACAAACCATTGCCAGCCAAATTTATAGCAGTACTTATTCTAGCCGACACGTGTCCCGTGGCGCTGTGCTGACATTTTATTAAAAAAGGTTAAATTAGAGTTTTAAAGACCTGAAAACTACTTATCTAATCGTAGAAAAACCTTTTTAAATATAGATATATTTACCTAGACTGGAATTCCTGACTAAAACGAAAGATATTGACTTAAATATTATGAACCATTACCCGTAACGCCACCTAGTTTAAAATAATTCAACTAACACGACAGGCCCGATAATTATGTTCCTGATAGACTACCAATGTAACAAATAATTTATCAACACCTTGTTTAATCTTGTCAATCCGTACTACCTACGGGAACGTTTCTGTTTTTATTTACTGTTATATTATACACACATTCACGAGACGAGGTAATAACGACATTTTTATGATTTAAACAGTCTATTCCCGGCACACAAAAGGGATTCAGTGATATTATTTCTAGTTAAATGTCAAAAAGATTTTTTTTTGTGTTAGTCGGTAGTTAGGTCGAGTACAAGTTCGAAACGGTGCGGCGGCGTGGCGTACGGCTTTTAGAGCGCGTGAAACTAGACTCCGCAAACTACGCTACACTGTGTAACGTTTGGGTGTAGATGCAGCATGCAATGCGTAGTCTAGAGACGTGGTCTCAGTGAAGGAACTATTGAGCACTACGCGGGCACAGAAAACGTGCTACACTGTGTCGTATTGTGGCATATGTTCCGTGTGTACGTATAACAATATATATATTGGTATTTTATTTTTATTTTTAACATTCTCACACGTCATCTGCCCCAAACTAAGCTATCAGCTTGTGCTATGGGATCTAGACTACTGATAAACATACTTATATTTTTTCTATACATAGAAAGTACCTAAACTCCGAAATAAACATTTGTGTATCACAAAAAACTCGACACCTTGGAGCGGAAATTCGATGCACTACCGACCACTCCACCGAAGCAGTAGGTATATAAAAAAATACGATACTTGCTAACAATTATAATCCTCAAAGTGCATTATAATTTATGCGGGCTTATCACAATATTATAAACGTTTAAATTTTATACTAGTATGGCTGCGAGACACTATTAGTTAATCATCAAGAGGGGAAGAGAAAAACATTTGGACGATGTTCAAAAGAACTGAAGGAGTTCAGTTAATGACGAAAATGAAAGAAAAAATTACTATATGGTTCTCCATACCTCACACTCTTCTGAGTGTGGTACTTTAGTTGAATAAGGTTATAGTAAACCAGCTGATGCTTCGTCCGCGTAATTTTCATCCAAATTCTCACAGGAACATAATATTACCGGAACGAATAACAGTCACCTGTGTCACCCTATATAACCACCCTAGATAATGTAGCTACATATTAGTGAAAGAATTTTCAAAATCAGTTTAGGTACGGAGCCTATTCAATGAAATAAAAAAAAAGTGTGTGTGTCAGCTCCGACGCACGACTGGAGTTTACTCCTTGAGTACGAGTATCTAACCATAACAAATTAGAAAGTTGCGCACTAGAGGTGCGCACCAAAAACGTGACACGATTTTCGTTACTTGTTAGTAGGTTTTACCCCTCGGATTTTTCTCATACCGGGCGCCTTATATATGAAAATCGATTCTTAAGGAGTAAACTCCAAAAAAATATATCTACTATTTAATTTTGGTAAAGAGGACCACTACAAAGCAGATTAAGTTACTAAACAGTTTTAAACTGTTTAGTAACTTTATTGGCCTTGTAGTAAGCACTACAAGGTGTGTAGCCCGCTTGTGAATCCTCTCAAATCTATACTTATTAATTTAATGTTATAAAGCTGAAGAGTTTGTTTGCACTGGTTCGATTTGAAAATTTCTTTTGGTTTTGAATAGAAAATTTATCGAGAAAGGCTATAGGCTATATTATTATAACATCATGCTAATATTAATAGGAGCGGAGTAGCAGTGAAATATGTTTCGAAAACGGGGAAAATTTACTTCTTTTTAAAAATTCAGTTGCGTGCGCTGGTCAAACGGTTAATGTTATGATAAAATAAAGTACTGAAGAATTTTTCTTAAAATTTGTAAAAAAAGTCCGCGGTAGCATAATCTATCTTTTAAGGTTAACTCACTACAACCAAATATGTTGTAGGCAGTTAACCTTAAAAGATATGGAAATCAAATTCGTTCTAAAATATTTATTTGCGAAGCTAGATGTTATTATGGGAACGGGAAAAATAATTACGGGCGATGGGAATGGGAAAAATAAATAGGACAGTGCGGGTCATCATAGCTAAGCTGAGGTCCAAATCCGTTTACTGTATGTTCCAAATTACCACGCGGACGTAGTCGCGGGCAGTCGCTAATCTCAGTATAAATGGTATAACAGTGTACTCTCTCTTGCTTATATTTTCTTCTTCTTACGCTTCTATCTTTCTAATGTAAAATTAAAATAGTGCCTAAGGGTATAGAAACCGTAAATAATAAATATTTTGTATTATATTGCCGGTTCATTTGCCATCCCTATTTCAATCCAAAGCCGATCGAAAAAATAAAATGACATTTCATTTCAAGTTGGAATTGGACGAATTGGAGGACTTGGATCGGGGGGTGAAGAAATAGAAGAATGGAAGTGGGGTGTGCGTTTTTCTTCGGGCAGATAACTCGCGGAATTGAATTTTCCATATTTTCTACCTAACTTTTAAATTTTCTGTGTATTTACCGATGAATAAACAACGTCAGACAATGATATAAATTTATATTTACAGCGCGCAGTATTCCCTCCCTCTTCAAATTTATTTTATTCGACACTGCTGTTTGTACTGCTGTGTTTATTGATATTCTAATTTCACTGTTCATGACCTTGTGTTGATTATTTTGTTGCAATTTAGTTCATTTTATAAAACTAAATTCGCGCACCTTAGGAAATAAACTCTTAAAAATATTTTAAAATGTCTGACGGTCACGGTGAGCCTAATGCAGTGAACCAAAATAGGAAGGAAAGCGTTGTAGCTGCAAATGTACCCAGCGACAGTCCTGTAACGGATCCTGGGCAAGTGCGAGGTGTGAATCCTGATACAACGGCACCTGGGAAGTTCGACGGTCCGCGCGGGAAATCAGGCGCTTTAAAAAAATCTGCTCGATACCGTAGTAGATCGCTTTCTGCATCATCAGCTGACTCCTACAGCTCTACTTCGTACACTGGTGAGTGTTTTATACATTTTAATAACTGAATAAAGTAATTTAATTCACATTTAGTATCTATTTTCTCCTAATTAAATTAATGCTCATTAACATTTATTTTTAAATTTCTATTCGATAATATCCATAGCAATGACAGCATAGCTGAGTTTGTATGATCTTATTAATATTCTCTATGCATGAATTTGTACTATGGAAGACTTAATGCCATTAGGCTCTTCTGGTCAAACTAGAGATGGTGCAGAGATGATAAAGTTAAGGTAGATCCTCCTTGTAGTTCATGAACTTAACAGTGGTACAAATCTATGATTTTTTAAAACTATAGATATGTTACCTCATCTAATAAACTGACACTCAAAATCTTTTCCTGCACAACAAGCTAATTTGTACTGGGTTTTGACATAAAATAGAACAATTAGCTCGTTTTAGAGTTTTCACACAGCGCACTCTATAACATATCTACCTCAAATATGGTAGAAATACAATTAATAATAATATAACAATAATATATAATATAATAATTCGGACATTTTAACCCAACCTCATCTAGCCCAAACTAAGCTATAAGCTTGTGCTATGGGATCTAGACAACTGATAAACATCGTAATATATTTCTAAATATATACATAATATACATAGAAAACACATTTGTAGATCGCACAAATATTGGTTCAACCCGGGAATCGAACCCGAGACTCCGGAGTCGAAAGCCGATGCACTACCGACCACACCACCGAAGCAGTCTTATAATCAATAATGATTATTAGCCATATAAGCTTGACTATAGGCTTTGACTATTACAATAGATATTACAACTTAAGTTTGTTTTAGAATATTTTGTTTTCTTATCTAAAACTAGCGGACACCCATGGCTGTGTTGATTCCCATGGGATCACAACCATCGAATAAAAAGTAGCCTAAGTTGCTCGTTATAACAAGAGCTATCTGCCCGTGAAAGTCCGTTTAAATTATTGATCATTTTATTGTTACTATACTGACTGTACAACTGAGGCCTGCGATGTGTTCACCACATTATTACACTATGAACCTAGCACCCGCACAGTCTCCACGCGCACAGAATCCATGGAGTGTTTAATAGAGTCCACTATTATTTTAACTACACTAATCTTCAAAAAAAAATGTTAACAAAGCTTAAAAATTTAAATAAAGGTTTAATCAATACAATATTTTTTTTATTAATAAACCTTTATTGCTAACATATTCTTTAACAAAAATTATAAATTCATATGAAACTTATGGGGTTTCAGTCTGAGTGTCCTTGTGACACAAAGACCTCCTCCAGCTGTATCCAGTTTTCTCTAGAGCCCATTAATCTAGGCTATAGTGGAGTATATCCTATGTTACTCGGGGATAATGTAGCTATATCATTAAAAGAATTTTCAAAGTCAGTTCAGTAGTTACAGAGCCTATTTTTAAAACAAATTTTTCCTCTTTATAATATTAGTATAGTAGTATCAGAATCAGATAACAAGCTAAGCAAACCAGCTGATTCCTGCAGCGTGTTCTCCTTCCAATAGACAGACAGACATACATAACGGCCTCTATCCCAAAGGGGGTGGCAAATTGTGAGTGTGTAACCCACAACTTGCCAGTTATTTTGTTGGTCAAATGTAACAGGGGGCAAGCCTATTGCTATTACCGGGCCGTTTGAAGTTTTCTTTGCCAGAGCCGCATCTATCCTTGCACTGGTACTTGTAGAGCGGGCTGTTTTCCGCAATTCCACGACTAGGGCGCTGGTTTTGCGTGTATCCACGTCTGTCCTTAAGCAGATACACTGCGTGTAGGTAAGCATGACTTCAGCCCTGGAAAGGTTGATAGGGTCCAGTAGCAGTAGCAGTAGCAGACTAGCGTGCCAATAGCCTAAACCGCAATACCATGGAGCACATTGTCTGCGGTGGTAAAAACCGGACTTGCTCGCTAGCTTCTCATTATCATCATTTCAGCCAACAACCCACTGCTGGTCATAAGCCTCCTCAAACAAACGCCACGACATTCGGTCTTGAGCTTCCCGTATCCAGTGGCTTCCTGCGACCTTTACGATGTCGTAAGTCTACCTTGATGACTTCTGCATGCTTGAAATTTTACGTCTGCGATGCACAAGACCGCGTTGAAACTGTTTGGTACGCTAATGCATCACTAATGCGACCCAACGAGTCAACAGCTTAGGTTCGTTTAGCTCGTTAGTTCGCCGGCTCGCCAATGGATCAACGTCCTACCAGAGTACATCCACCGAGTCTTTTCCCAATCGAGTTGGGGTCGGCTTTCAGGTCCAACTGCGATGTGGCTGAACTTCGACATTTTCCGTGAAACGACTGCCATCTGACCTCCACAACGCATGGGCGATATCGAAGTTCTGTAGTTAGACCAGTCTGATATTGTTATGGCTCCAAAAGCTCGTAACGACTGCCATAGATGTTCGTATACCGGGACCGACGGCTTAACGTGTTTTTAGAGGCACGGAGCGGTCTTAATGTCTGACGCCGCCCGCCTGGTGGTAAGTCGTGACGACGTCTAGCGATTGTGGGCCACTCTCACAGCACACAATACTATAGAGAGTGGCCCTCAACTTGACGACCTACGGATGTGCCTCTTCACGCTCCGCTTAAAGAACCCAGGATTATATGTGGGAGGAAACACGTGCACAGGCAGGGCGTTCCAGGCCACTATCGCTCGGCAGTAAAACGAACGTTTAAAACGTTCGGTTCTCGCGAACATGCTATTCACTGTGTGGGAGTGGCATCTCTGCCCGGCACGCGTTGTTCGGGATCGGAAGGAAGAGGGTGGGATCAGATTGAAAAGCTCTTCAGAACGCTCGCCGTGGTAAATACGGTAGAATGCGGTCTAGGAAGCTATTGTTCGGCGCTGAGCTAGCGGCTCAATGCTTCCCGTTACCTCTGGACAATCTATAATACGGATAGCCCGTCGCTGCATAGCGTCGAGAGCGTCCAGCAAATACTTCGTGGAGCCGTCCCAGAGGTGAGAGCAGTATTCAACGCTGGGTCTAATCTGCGTCTTGTACAGCAGACACCTCTGGTGCGGTGTTAAGAATCGCTTTACTTTATTCAGTATTCCTAGTTTCCGCGAAGCTAGCCCCATACATCTTTCGATGTAGTTTTTATTATTGAGCTCTCGACGAACGTCTATGCCAAGGATGTCAAGGTTGTCCTTCATTGGTAAAAATGCATTCTGAAGAGAAGGTAGAGGAAGGAAAGGGGATTTCTTCGCTGTAATGCACACGCCTGTGTTTTGCGGACATTGAACTCGACCAGGTTCTCGATACCGCATTGAGAAAATTTATTTCACTGGTGAGTTATGGGATGGGGACGCCATTTTCAGTGTCACTGGCCTCCTCTGAAAATCAGCGCCGATCAACGTGGCACCGTCTACGTCAGCATTAAGCTGAGAGGAGACCAATTTCCACGCAGATGTGGCGAGCACTACCTGAATATTTTTTTGTGTATACTTTTACTCTTCCTACTACTCTGACTACCTCGGTGGCACAATGGTACTATGTACGGACTGCCACACTCGAGGTCTCGGGTTCGATTCCCGGGTCTGGTGGATAATGTATAATTCTCTTTAGAATTTTACCCAGATAATTATCCCAGAGTCTGGAACTTGTGCCCGGTAAATGGCAATAGGCTCGCCCCCTATTACATGGGACCTAACATAGCTGGCGAGATGTGGGTGTGTTTGCACACCTCTGCCTACCCCTTCGGGGAAAAAGGCGTGATGCTATGTATGTATGTACTTTTACTCTTGGATTATTGTAGGTAAGTATAGCTTGTTAATGCCAATTCTGTGTTTGAAATAAACGTATTTTCTTTCTTTTATTTCCTAAACAAACATCTGTGGCAGTCGTCTAGTAGTTTTTGAAGCTTCGAAGCTCAAAAATATCTGACTGGTCTAACCACAGAACTTCGTTATCGCCAATGGGTTCTGGAGGTCAGATGGCTTTGCAGTCAGACTGGAAAGCACCAAAACTGGAAATGGCTCAGTAGACATATAACATACACCCTGGTCATTGTCAGTAGATAATCAAGTACGTCTTCTGATGACGTTGTTTTTTTCATGATCTTGTTTACTGCATCTTTCTGCTATCTGTATTCCAATAATTTTTAGGGTTCCGTATCCAAACGGTAAAACGGGAACCCGTAAGAAAGTTGAAATTTTCACATATGATGTATTTCTTATATGTCGGTTTAACAACATAGTCATAGTCCGAGACGCCCAGGACTTTAATTGGCTGTGCCATAGCGGCTGGCACGTAAGATTTTGTTGCCTTTAAACAACATTTCATCGCAAGGCAATTTTTTTTTAGTTACTATATAGATGCTACTTTTTATTAAATACATTCGGGCATTTTCGACATAACCCATTATATGTGTGCCCGGTGACGGCAATAGGCTTGCCCCCTATTACGTGGGACTAAAAATACTGGCAAATTGTGGGTGTGTATAGCACCTCTGCCTACCCCTTCGAGGATATAGGCATGGTATGCGTGTGTGTGCGGCTTAACAACAAATACTAAAAAACAATAAAATAAATATTTAATGGGGCTCCCATACACCAAACGTGTTTGTTGTTGCCGTTTTGTTACGGAACCCTTTGTGCGCGAATCCAACTTGCACTTGGCCAGTTTTGTAGGGTTCCGTACACAAAGGGTAAAACAGGAACCCTATTACTGCGACTTCGCTGTCCGTCCGTCCGTTCAGTCCGTCTGTCCCCATGCTGTATCTCATGATATAAAAAGTGTGTAGAAATGAAAATGACTGACCAATCAGTAAGAATGTGAATGCGCCTGTACAAGTTTGTACCTTGGACCAAAAGGAGTCAATTGATAAGAAAAAAAAAGTTGTGCGGGTGGGCTATTAATTGTTATAAACAAATTAATTTATTAACTGATAAAAAGTTGGTTTTTATATTGGAAAATGATTTCTAAGGGTAAAACGGGCAAAATAAAACACTTTTTACTCTTGTTTTTTTTTTTCGAAAAAATGCGTTTTAAAGAAGTTACAACCAATTTAAAGCGAAATAATTATCCCAGAGTCTGGAACTTGTGCCCGGTAAATAGCAATAGGCTCGCCCCCTATTACATGGGACCTAACATAGCTGGCGAGATGTGGGTGTGAAGTATATAAGTGTTTATTTATAAGTAGGTACTTATCAAAAGCTCTGCTTAGTTAGAGACTAGATGGCGTTGTGTGAATCTACGCGCGCCGCGGCCGATCCTACGTCCATTGTCGGGCGTCTATGGTACTTGGTGGTATTTCCAGTGGCGCCCGGCGGACTTTGACCACCTGTGTTTCGTCTTCGGGGGTTTGGTAGGGTTTAACGCGCGTCGGTGAGTGAATCTGGTTGCGACCCTTCTAGCCTGCTTATGTAAGGACGATGGGTGCCTATCACACCGTTCTCAGGCTCCGATCATGGCGGTCGATGGTCTTGGGCGTAGATAAGTCTGCGGCGCCCTCGCCGCTGACTTCGAAACTCCGCGGGGAGGGTACTCTCCCTCACCCTCTCGGCCTCGGCCGCCTCCTTCGCGGCCGTTGTGATTTGTCCTCACATATTATTTATCTATATATTTAATACGACAATTTGTCTGTCTGTCCGTCCGTCGCGCTTTTCAATTATAGTTAATAATACATACATTTGCATGAAATATTATAATTTTTTATATTTGAGGTGATACAAAGTTCGCTGGGATAACTAGTTATTATTAATGGGGTAGAAAGACACTATGGAATTCTACTTTTTACGATCTTAGGATACTTCTGTCGGTTCTTCCACTTTCACAAGTATTTTCATGCATGTTCTTCGATTACGGGTACTCTTGACCTGACCTCTTCAGTTTGGTTTAAGTAGGAAATTAAAATTTGGTGCGTCCCGTGTCCCATTTCAATTTGGTCCCATTCCGACAATGAATTTTGAAGTTGCCTATTTAGCATAACGCCTTTGAGATTGGCGCTGTGTCCTAACATATTTCACTGATAGTATCTTTGCTATCCTAAACTCGCAGGCGTTACGTGTACTTAGTTTCCTTTCAACTGTCGGTGTCTCTCTTTACATACTGTCAGCGTATCCGGTTGACCTTTTGGCTGCAGTAGTACACTTTTACATGCCCGTTTTTTTCAGCGGACAACGGATCAGCCAGGGGAGGTCGTGGTACATTCGGCGCAATTTGTTCGACTGACCTGTGTTCGGTGCGTGTAAAAGCCTTCATTGTAAGCGATACACCACCGGTGAATCCGGTGAAAACAACGGTCCGTTGTCCGGTGAAAAATACACTCGTCTAAAAGCGCCCGTAGAGTGTAACTTATGTAACTGGTGGCCTGTCGCGAAGTCTTAAAGCGGTATTATTGTAATGTTACCTTGACTTTTCACATGGATGTCAAAGTACAAAAAAATCTGCTTAAAGACATGGTCCGGAGTTCGGTTTTTGTTGAGCGTAAGTCTTTTTAGGTTACTTCAGACGCTCCGCAAAAACCGAGTTCCAGATGCTCACATCCAATACCAAACAAAGTTTCATATCTCATCCCACACGTGTTGTGTCGGGAACTATCAAGCATTACCTTAACATGGACAAAATTATCGATGAACGATGGAGATGCACTTAGAAAGAAGAAGAAGAAAGACATGGTCACAAGGCCCCCAGAACCTGCATGTAAAGTAAAAAGTAATCCCATATTGGTAAGCACAGCACAGCTCAGAAACCTACAGTCACGCGTCTTCTCCATAAGGGTTGGCAGAGACTATGGAATTCCACTTGCTACGATACTGGCTTACTTCTTTCGTTTCTTTCCCTTTCATAACTATTTTCAAACATTATGTACTCCGGTTAAGGGTATTCTGGCCTTTTGCCAATTGGAAATGGCGGTGCCGCAATAATTATTGAGATTCTAGTATACCAAGGAAAAGTGTTTATTTGAAATTACAGACACTTAAATTTGCAAGTGCAAAGGCAAGACAGACAGACATACATCATGCCTATATCCCCACAGAGGTAGGCAGAGGTGCATTGCAAGCCTATAACCATTACCGGACACTAGAATATTCAAACTGCAAAGGTGTAAGCATATCCCGTCGGGGATTTAGGCATGACTAATGTGTATTTGAATCACAAAACGATCATTGTCACGTTACTATAAAGATTACTCAACCCACTTGTTGGTTTGTGGACTATTAATTGTGTACATAATGTAGCGTGAACCGTGACATCAGTTATCTGTGTCTTCAAACATGTACGGACAGACAAGGCTACATACATTTTATATGTTAGTTTATATAATACTTGTGAGTTAAAGACATCCTCAATACACACTAGTAAAATATTTTCGCGTTTATCTATATTTCACTGTGTTGTTCTGTGCCTCGGAAAGTACGTTAAGCCGTCGTTGTCGTACGAACATCTATGAAAGTAGTTACGGGTCGTTGGTGCCCTAAAAATTCGACTGGTCTGTGCCTTTGTGTTGTACTGTGCCTCGGAGAGCAAGTTAAGCTGTCAAGTTGCCATACGAGCAGCTACGGCAGTCGTTACGGGTCGTTGGTATCCTAATAATTCGACTGGTCTGTGCCTTTGTGTTGTTCTGTGCCTCGGAGAGCTAGTTAGGCTTCGAGTTGCCATACGAACATCTACGGCAGTCGTTGCAGGTGGTTGGTACCCTAAAAATCCAACTGGTCTGTGCTTTTGTGTTGTTCTGTGCCTCGGAGAGCTAGTTAGGCGTCGAGTTGCCATACGAACATCTACGGCAGTCGTTGCAGGTGGTTGGTACCCTAAAAATCCAACTGTTCTGTGCCTTTGTGTTGTTCTGTGCCTCCGAGAGCTAGTTAGGCGTCGAGTTGCCATACGAACATCTACGGCAGTCGTTACGGATCGTTGGTGCCCTAAAAATCCGACTAGTCTGTGCCTCTTGTGTTGTTCTAGACTTCGGAAACCATGTTAAGCTGTCTGTCCCGGTTGCCATACGAACATCTATGGCAGTCGTTACGGGTAGTTGGAGCGTTAAAAAATCCAACTGTTCAGTGCCTCTTGTGTTGTTCTCTGCCTCGGAGAGCTAGTTAAGGCGTCGAGTTGCCATAGGAACATCTACGGCAGTCGTAACGGGTCGTTGGTGCCCTAAAAATCCGACTGGTCTCTGCCTCTATGTTGTTCTATGCTCCGGAAAGCACGTTAAGCTGTCTGTCCCATTTGCCATACGGACATCTATGGCAGTCGTTAAAGGTATGTGGAGCTCTACAAAACCAACATGTCTTACCAGAACTTCGATATCGCCCATGGGTTGTGGAGGTCACATGGCAGTCGTTCCGCGGAAAATATCGAAGTTCAGCCGTGCAGCAGTTAGACTAGAAAGCCATCTGTGTTGGGAAAAGGCTCAGTGTGTGACAATGTCCCCGACTCTGGAGGGTTTATATCTAGTCTTCACCATCTATATCATCGCTAGGGAAAATTGGGAATGTTCACTATTATATTTCCCGGTTGCCTTACAGTGACAAGTGAAATAGATATATGGATACGCCCCAGTAGAGGCGGTGTTAGAGCTGAATAGTGATGGGAATTCAATTTTTGTTTAACGCGCCCCAATACTCTCGAAAGTCGTCAATTGGAAGTTACTAAGGGCACGTTTTCTGCTATGCATTTTCCCACCAGAGCGTGCGGATCTTCGCGATCAGCTCCGTTACCATAGCAACCGGAGTGCGGCACGCGTGGCATGAAACGCACATTGACGCGAATGCGAGCCAGATCTGACGCGCGTTGGAGGCAAAATGTTTGCATCATGATCTCCTCTCTTAGGCCCACTGGCTTAAGAGAGGAGATCATGACGCAAGCAGGTGCTATAAAAAGTTATATAAACATACATAGACGTACAGTAATTAAGGTAAAAAAGCGAGATAGTATTCCTTCACTCTCTTCTTGAAGCACACAGACAGAGATTTATTTGAATAGATAATGCCTATTCATAAGTGTTCCGTTTATTTTGATACAATGCAAGTGATTAAGGAAGAGAAGAAGTATGCGGCAGGTGAGTCACATGATATCCCCAAGGGTTAGGTATACATTATATGGTTAGGTACAAATCTTGTCCCAATGATGTCGTGCCCAGGTTGTCCGGAGCAAGTAGAGGATCTATACGAGGCCAGGCCAAACGCGATTCGCGTCACTTAAAACTGGGCCAAGGCGACATGATACCAAAAAAAAACTGATCATGTGCGAGTGCTGTTTTATAGTATTTATGGTTATAAAGGCAACAGAAATACATCATCTGTGAAAATTTCAACTTTCTAACTATCACGGTTCATGAGATACAGTCCAAGACAGACAGCGAAGTCTCAGTAACAGGGTTCCCGTACCCGTAGCTTCGCCTGCTTGACAAATTGTATACACAAAAACCTTCGAGAGACGCCCAGAATGGACTTTTTTTGTAAAATTCCCAATAGGAAGTAGAGTATATAACGGGTTTTTCAACAAAGCGTACCTAAGCAATGTACGAGTACCTACGTACCTAATACGTAGGTCACACTATAAGTTTTGCGTAACTTACAAAAGCAACATGTTAAACCCAAAATATTATAAAGCAATGGTAAGTAAAATGTTTTAAGAAAAAACTTTTTAAAATTATATAATAGCATTAATTTTTCGCAGAATTAAAAAGACAACAAAACGTCGACAATTGTTTCGCCTCTAAACGAGGCATTATCAAGACTGTCTCAGAGAGAACAGCAGCTGTTCTCTCTGAGAGAACAGCAATTGTCGACGTTTTGTTGTCTTTTTAATTCTGCGAAAAATTAATGCTATTATATAATTTTAAAAAGTTTTTTCTTAAAACATTTTACTTACCATTGCTTTGTCATGGATTTTCGCCAAGTAACGCCTGTTTCTATCCAATATCCAAAATATTATGTTTATTGCTTTTCAAAATACTCTCCTTTACATTTTAAACATTTTTTCATGCGATCGAACCATTTTTTAAAACAGGAGGATCACAGATCTGAAGGCATGTTTTCAACGTGCTGATTGAACGCTATCACTGTCTCTTCGGAGTTCGTAAAAGTGAAACCTTTCATCAAATCTTTGATTTTGGGGAAAATACAGAAATCACAGGGTGCTAGGTCAGGGCTATGCGCAGGATGGGTGGTGACGAGTTGTACTTTTACTCGGAAGCTAAAAATTACTTTGTTTTGTTGGCCGTGTGTGAAGATGCGTGGTCATGATGTAGGAGAACGCGGCTTTTGGGTCGTCTTTCGCGAACTTTTTCTAACACCCTGGGTAAACAAATGGTAGAATACCACTCGGCATTAACACTCTTTTGATCTTCAAGTGGAATTGTACAGATGGGACCCGTAGCTGAGAAAAAAAACGCGATCATTATTTTACCAACGTTTCTCGCGTGCCTCACTTTTGTTGGCTTGTTCTCATTTTGAAACACTCATTCACAAGATTGCTGGTTTTTTTTCGGGTTCAAAACAATAAATCCACGTTTCGTCTCCTGTGACAATGTCATAAACAGCATTAGAATGTCCGTGGTCGTACTTCAGTAGCATCTGTGAGCACCACTCCACGCGAGCCCGCTTCTGCTCCGCTGTCAGTTCATGAGGGATCCAACGACAACAAAGTTTCCGAACTTTCAATTCTTCGTGTAAAATTTTCTGGATTTGACTCATACCAATCCCCAATAGTCCTCGAATTGTCTCATAGGTAATCCGCGGGTTTTCTTCAATTAACCACTTAACAGTAGCCACATTATTTTCGTTGACGGCAGTTGAAGGCCGCCCTTCACGAAATTCGTCATGTAAAGAAACTCGACCTCTCTCAAATTCAGCAAACCATCGGTGCTCAAACAAAGTGCTTCTCTCCCAAAAGCATTTTGAAGACGAGCGGCACAGTCTTGCGGAGAGAGAACTTTTAAAAACATAAAAAATATCGCTCTAAAATCTTTTCGATTTAATTCCATTTTCGTTGCATACGTAGAATTTTGATGTGTGATAAAAACAATTGACAAATGATTTCCCGCCAATTGTTTTTTTATTACCTACTAAGAAGGTTGCAACGTATAAAAAATATAACATTCGAAATTCAAATAGTTTCGATTAGCTAGAAATGCAAAACTTTTAGTGTGCCCCATGTAGTGTGTAATAATTTGGCATCTGTGAACGGAAAAAACAAACATTATGTTAATTTACAGAGTGTCTAGTACCAGTTCCTTACGTTAATTTTCTCGAAATACGTTTTCGTATTCGCCATACATTTCATGCCAGCAGCGCCCCTAGCGGTAACGTCAGAGAACAGTGTGAAATGTATGGAGGAATACGCAAACATATTTCGAGCAATTAACGTAAGGAACTGGTACTAGACACACTGTTCCAACTTAGTTAGCTCTTGTTCATGGCATTAGTGTTAAAATTCCTAAACAGGGTGAAATTAAATTCATGGGCAACATTTTAAATTTAGATAGTATGGAATGCAATGTTTTTTTAATTTTTCTTTTTAATTTTGTAAAACTCAAGAAGTAAATATTAAGGTTGGAAGCTCACGCCATATTAACTTTCATATGTGAAAATCACATAAAAATAGTACATACATTAGATAACTTCTGTATTTATCGATATCGATAAAGATTTATATAATCTGTCCTTATATCATTGTGCTATGAAAGTACCTACTTACATAATATATTCCCTACGCTGCAATTGTGTCTATAATATTTTGTTATTTATAATACTAGCGGACGCCGGCGACTTCGCCCGCTTGACACATTAAAGAGGTACACAAAAACCTTCGTCGAGAACCACTCTATCCATTGGTGAAAACCGCATCAAAATCCGTTGCGTAGTTTTGAAGTGTTTATGTAGTTTTGAAGTGTTTATGTTGTCCATGTTTTAAAAAATGGTTCGATCGCATGAAAAAATGTTTAAAATGTAAAGGAGAGTATTTTGAAAAGCAATAAACATAATATTTTGGATATTGGATAGAAACAGGCGTTACTTGGCGAAAATCCATGACAAAGCAATGGTAAGTAAAATGTTTTTTTTTTCGACGTTTTGTTGTCTTTTTAATTCTGTGAAAAATTAATGCTATTATATAATTTAAAAAAAAATTTTTCTTAAAACATTTTACTTACCATTGCTTTATAATATTTTGGGTTTAACATGTTGCTTTTGTAAGTTACGCAAAACTTATAGTGTGACCTACGTATTAGGTACGTAGGTACTCGTACATTGCTTAGGTACGCTTTGTTGAAAAACCCGTTATATACTCTACTTCCTATTGGGAATTTTACAAAAAAAGTCCATTCTGGGCGTCTCTCGTTTATACAAAGTCCAACATAGACGTTGTCATAATTCGTGAAGTTTTCGGTATACTTCCGCAGTAGTTACATTTGGAATTCGTAAAAAAACTAAGTAATTATAAAAATATTGATTGAAGTCTTGATAACTATGTCATGCCAGTTTCTGAATAAATTTGGGGCTAAATATAACTAGATACATATAACTACATTTTTAATGCCGTGCCGCGCCTTGTCTAACTGTCTAGCCAGCTAGAATGTGTAGAGCCAGGGTAAAAGCCGTCTCCATACTATCGGACCTATGACAACCCGATTAGGACGAACGATTCCACCCATCACACATTTGAAGTTCGCGTTGAAGTACGAACGTATTCTAAATTTAAATTTGATTGTCAATGTTTTTTTATTAAGTTTTTAATCTCTATGTGAGTGATAGTGATGTGTGTCTAATGAATATTGGCGGGAATTGGAATTTTTTGTATTTTAGTTTACAAGTGTGACGTTTAAATGTTATGGGAATATTTGCGCGCTATATTCGTTGCAAGTCTTTTGTTTTGAAGGCTAAACACCTTTGTTTATATACTTATTAAGACTACAGGTCATAATTTTTAAATAGAAGTGTATTTTTTTCGAGTTACTTTTCGCAATACTGAAATCATGCAGTTTTAGATTCGATGTGTTGATTGAGTTTTCTGAAAAACTTTCTAATTGTCCGTATTCTGGTGGCACAGGGGTTGGACTTGCGTTTCGAATAGTTTCGCTGACATGAGTTTGATCCTCGGGTTACGACATGAAGCCACATCTTCCGCGAGCACTTTTACCCTACGCGGTCTTAACGAGAATGCTTGTAGGTCGCGTATTTGCTTATTATAAGTAGTACACTAGTTATCCCAGCGAATTTTGTATCGCCTCAAATATTAAAAAAAAGAAAAAAAAAATAGAATATTTTAATATTTCATGCAAATGTATGTATTATTAATTATAATTGAAAAACGCGACGGACGGACAGAGACAAATTGTCGTATTAAATATATAGATTACCCATGTATATATATTTGCAAAGTATTGACTAGCGATCGCTAATTATCATAATAAAGTCATTGAACCTTAAGTCTTTGACCTTACATTTAGTGAATATAACAGTTTTCTATTTAACCGATATCTAAACGAGACTATCATGATATTAAATATAATATACGACTAGCTGGTCGCTGTGGCTCCGCCCGCGTGATATAGTTTTCTCCTTCCCAGCTCCCGTGGGAACACATTACCGGGATAAAGAGTAGCGTATGTTACTCAGGGATAAGGTTACATATCAGTGAAAGAGTTTTCAAAATCGGATCAGTAGTTACGGAGTCGCCACCACGGTTGCAAACCACCTTTATGGAAGAAATAGGAAAAATTGAGAGAGAAATGTTGTCATTTTACTGATTTTACGGTAAATTACGGTTATTTATAAATGGAAACAATTAACGTATTCTTCACCATAATTGATAAGTTTGCGGGGTCTCCGTCGATTAACATATCGCTAATATGAATTACCGAGTGTCCGAAGCAAGCGTGCTACGGCTGCGTTCGATGACATTTCCCTAGAGTGGCCTAGAACTTTAAAAAACCCACACGTCACTTTATTGATTGGTTGAAATTGGCTATAAAATCGAAGCCATACAGTCTGATATCTAACTACGGCTGGTCGGAAAACTGTTGTATATGCCATTTAGCGAAAGTACTATTGCATGCAATTTGTGTAGTATTTTATACATTTTGTCAAATATTTAACCAATTTATGATATTTTTTTTTTGACAATTCACACAACGCTCTCTCTCGCTCTCTCAGTTTGTCTAGTACCTACTCCTATGAGTACTAGACAAACTGATATAAATACTCATATTCACTTTTTTGCAAATACATACATATTATACATAGGAGACCAGACTTCGGTACAAACGTATATCTGTCTTCACACAAAGTTTGTCCCGACCGGGAATCGAACCCGAAACTCCGGCGTCGAAACAGCACGGAGGGGTCTCAATGTGTTAAGAAATGGTCGGCCTGACTATATTATTTTTTTTTTTTATTGTTATTATTTATTATCTATACTGCTATAGTAATATTATAAAGAGAAAAGGTTTGATTGTTTGAAGCGAATAGCCTCCGTAACCACTGATCCGATTTTGAAAATTCTTACACTGTTATGTAGCTACATTATCCCTGAGTAACATAGGCTACTCTTTATCCCGGTGATGTGTTCCCACGGGAACCGGGAACGAGAAAACTATCACGCGGGGAGAACCGCGGCGATCTTCGGCGAAGGTTTCAGGACACATGTATAATTAGTCAAGCGGGTGAAACCGCTGACGTCCGCTCGTTTTAAATAGATTCGGATGGTAGTAAAGCACTTTATTGACGTCACTGTTCTAAATAATACAGTATTTGGGTCAAGTGGTGTGTCGGGAATTTAATTATTAGCAGAGAGGCGTATGGAAATTTTATTTATGAGGAACAATTTCCAAGAAATTCTGTATTTTCTCAGGCCATGTATGAAGGAGATATGTATTTAGTCTAAAACATATATGAAGTGCGTACAAGTTTTTAACTACCTAGTCTAAGACTAAAATGATATTTAGAAAAACAAACCATTTCGCCCTATCCATTGGTGAAAACCACATCAAGATCCGTTGCGTAGTTTTAAAGGTCTAAGCATACCTACATAAGGACAGAAGCGACTTTGTTATAAAAACATAACATAGCATCACGCCTTTTTCCTCGAAGGGGTAGGCAGAGGTGTGCAGACTTTGTTATTACAAACTTTTATTTACTTTCACGTGTCCCGATGTCCGTGTGTCAAATCAAATCTTGCAAGTTAAATTTAACACACTTCCCGGTTTCCGATTGAGCTGAAACCTTGCCCACGTATGTAAGTCGCATGACAATGCAATATTATGATTATAAAAGCTTGATTCAAAAATTTTTTTTTTAATTGATGATACTCGTAATTATGGATAGTGAAATGGCATGTCTTATCCAGAAGTTTTTAACTACTTGGAACACTACAATAAGTATAGGTCCGGGACGCCCAGGACTTTAATTGTCTGTGCCACAGCGGCTGGCACGTAAGATTTTGTTGCCTTTCATCAACATTTCATCGCAAGGCAAGGGGTTTCAATTTCTTTTTTTCAAAATTGCAATAAAGCTGCTAAGTAATTTTTATTAAATTCATTTGGCCATTTTGGACATAACCCATTATATGTGTGCATAATATTACGTGGAACTAAAAATACTGGCAAATTGCGTGTGTGTAATGCGCCTCTGCCTACCCCTTCGGGGATATAGGCGTGATATGTGTGTGTGTATCAAAATCAAAAATCAAATCAAAATATCTTTATTCATGTAGGTCACAAAGTAACACTTATGAACGTCAAAAAAAGAAAATGCTTCTACATTTACATTTACCGCCAGATTCGCAAGGCAATAGGTAGAGCCTGTGAGGAAAGAACCCGGCAAGAAAAACTCACGGCCACTCTTTTTATTCGCCAGTAAATAAAATGATTCTGTTACAACAATAAAAAGAGGGCAAGGGCAGTACGTGACCATGTGTGGACCAAGTGAACTTAAAAATTATGGATCTCAGTTATTCACAAAGAAGTCAAATACTAGTTAAAGGTGCCACATAATATCAAAGTACCCATACCTAACAATATCATAATAATAATAATTTAACAATAATAAGTGAGTTTCAGCAATAAAACAACATTTCAAACAGAAGTAGCCCCATGCATGTACAGCCGGGGAAGGTAGTAAATTCACTGAATTTACAACTTTCTGAGATAATAACTCTCAGATCTCTCACCGAGACCGAAACATACAAATACCTAGGTATGTCAGAGTCATTGGGTATAGCGGTAGAGGATATTAAGAAATCGGTGAAAGACCGTTTTTTTGGCCGCCTGACAAAAGTTCTGAACAGTCTGTTGTCTGGGGGTAACAAAATGCGGGCTTTCAACGGTTGGGTAATGCCTTATTGTTGTACTCCTTTGGCATATTTAGGTGGACTCAAACGGAACTAGACGCCCTGGATAGGCGAGTCCGTCAACAACTGACATTGCATCGAATGTTATGAGACTGTACATTCCACGGAAGTTGGGGGGTCGAGGATTTTTAAATGCCAAGAACCTCCATAACCGTGAAGTGTGCAGTCTGAGGATTTACTTCCTACAGAATGGGTGTGGCATTCATTGCGATGTCGTGATGGTTGACAAGGGCCTGACACCTCTCTCCTTGGCTAACGAGAACTGGCGTAAACCAAAGGTGCTAGGTACTTAAGACCGTAGGGACGTATCGAAGAGTAAGGAGCTACACTGGCGGTTCTACCGGGTCTTAACAGGACCCTACGTAGACCTGCTCGCGTCGGTGAACTGGCTGCGTTTCGGTGACCTCTTTGGGAAAACTGAAGGTTTTGCCTGTGCAATTGCAGATGAGGTTATCAAGACGAACAACTATAGGAAATATATCATTAAGGACGATACGGTCGACATTTGTCGAGCATGCCACCGTCCTGGTGAATCACTTCGCCACATTATTTCCGGTTGTTCGTATCTTGCTAACACCGAGTACTTGCATAGGCACAATCAAGTGGCCAGGATCATCCACCAGCAACTTGCTCTTCAATACGGCCTTATTGAGTCCGAGGTACCGTACTATAAGAACATACCAGAGCCAGTTCTCGAGAATGGTCGTGCATTGCTCTACTGGGACCGATCAATCATCACGGACAGAACTATTGTTGCCAATAGGCCTGATATCGTGATGGTTGATCGGGCTCAGCGCCGGGCGGTGCTCGTCGATGTCGCCGTCTCGCATGACGAGAATCACGTTAAGGCAGAGAAGGACAAACTTTCTAAGTACCTCGATCGGACCTTCGAGATAACCGCCACGTGAGACGTAGACTCGACGATCATTGTCCCGATAATTGTTTCGGCAAATGGACTAATAGCGAAGAGTCTCGATCAACATCTCAAGAGACTCTCGCTAGACTGTTGGATCAAGGGTCAGATACAGAAGGCTGTCGTCCTCGACACGGCACGCATCGTTAGGTTTCTCAGTCTGTGATCTCTACCGCTGGTAGTTTGGGCCCTGCTCCGCTACTGGTGATGGTCTGACATGATTTTTTTGATAATATTATATGTAATTTTTTATACATATAAATAGGTATTGTATAAAAAAATATGTTAAGAGAATAATTTGAATAAATGTGTTTAATATAATATAATATAACATACATAATCATAAACAGACCTTAATCAAAACAATTTTTCAAAAAGAAATGATGATTAAATGCCCAAACCTACATGATGCTTAGTACCTTGATGGTAGCATTTGAAGATTTCAAAAGCTTTTTCAGCTGCGTCCTTCCCAGTCTTATCCTTACAGCTTTCCAGAACTTTCTGTGCATCACCTTTATCAAGTCCTGGAGGTAATTTGGCGACAGCATTCGCAACATTCAGGTTTCCATCGTGGTCTACAATGCTGGCCTTCTCGAAGAAGCATAGAGTGAATTTCTTTAGGGTATCATCTTCGCTGAACTGTCCCTTCTGGGCATCGGCTATTAGTTCAGGATTTACACCGGTTTGTTTGACGCAATCGTTGACGTACTCGGCCGCTTTTACTTTTTGGGCCTCAGGTAACAGGACAGTCTGGAATTAGATTGGAAATGAATGAAATTGTTATTGACAAGGTAAATTTCTTCAAAGGATTGTCGATTATGTTAACACATTGCAAAGGTTAAGCAACATCTAGTCAGACCGGTCTTAGGATGGATGACCATTTCTTAAGACACTGAGACCCCTCCGTGACCCCAACTGAATTGGAATTACAGATTACATTCTTACTTTAAAGTTACTGCCACTACTTACGATATCGTGTCTCGTTATCGTGCAATGTGAAAACGTCCAATTACCGGCTAAATAATTGTCAAAAAACAAAATAAAACTAGGAGCTGCGGTCGCTACCGTGGTACTGCGCTGCAGCATGCAATTGAGCGAAGCGACTATTGTCATATTTTTGGTCAAAAACTATTTTTGAGGGTCCTAAATCAAAATTCGGTCTCGAACAAAACCTGCTCCTGAGATGCTTGATTATTGAGTGAAAAAATCATGAAAATCGGTTGGGTAGTTGTCGAGAAACAATTTCACATCGAGTTGCATTTGAGTCACCTGATAAGGAGCTCCGCTCGCTGCGCTCGCTTCGCTCAATAATACACGGGAAACAAAACACCAGCTTTAAATTAAAAAATAATTTTCATTTGTTCACACAGTCGAAACTGTAGGTAACAAACTTAAAAAAAAACCATATCTACTGTCGAATTGAGGAACTCCACATTCATTAAAGTCAGTTAAAAAATTATAATAACAATAATAAATTTACTTTATTGTACATACACCAAAACGAATTACACTAAAATACAATGTATCAAATATAAAAATGTACAAAGCGATTCGCTTAAAGCGATTTCTTACAGACAACCTTTGGATGGATAGGAAAAAAGAAACAGTTGTTTTAAAGATCGGGAGTGATGTGAGTGAATGAGAAGAGTGAACGGGTGACTATGTTAATGATTATGATAAGTTCTTAATAAATTATAACAATAAACTACATGTCCATGAATACCGACAAAAATCTAGAATGTTATTCCATAATATCGTAGTTAAAACATATTACTATCTTTCGATAACTAAAAGTTATGTGTTATCGTTATCTTGAAGTCTTAAGATTATTATCTAAATAAAAAAATGATTTGTTGTTTTAAGCTGTTTATCAGTGACAGGTATGGTTGCTATGTCCATCCAGGTTTCATTGGCTTAATCTATACTTCTATACTACTATTATAAAGAGGAAAGATTTGTATTTTTGTGTGTATGTTTGTAATGAATAAACTCTAAAAAACTACTGTGCGGATTTCAAATTCTTTCACCATTGGAAAGCTACATTCACCCTAAGTAACATAGGCTACTTTTTATCCCGGTAATGTGTTCCCACGGGAACCGGGAACGAGTAAACTAAATCACGCGGGCGGAGCTGCGGCGATCAGCTAGTAGTAAATAAATACACACACTGCAATGGAGCCCATAGGGAACAATAAATTCAATTAAATTATAAATAAAATAAACATAAATATGTTAGGACAATTCACACAACGCCATCTAGTCTCAAACTAAGCAGAGCTTGTGATATGATAAATACTTATATACATTTTTTTTTTGTAAATATATATTATACATAGGAAATATCCAGACTTCGTTACAAACGTATCTATCTTCACACAAAGTTTGTCCCGATCGGGAATCGAACCCGAGATTCCGGTGTCGAAAGCGGATGCCGTACGGACACCACCGAGTCCACCAAATTCTTTATTTTCAGGTCATAAACCCATAAAACAATACAATACAATTAATTTCATTAAACACGTAAAAACTTAACAAAAGCCGAAATTTCAAATTACCGAAACTTAGGTTTAGTGATTTTTTTATAACTAGCGTACGCCCGCGGCTTCACCCGCTTGACAAATTATACTTATACAATAAAACCTTCCCCGAGGACCACTCTATCAATTGGTGAAAACCGGATCAAAATCCGTTTGTTTTATTTAATGTTTTAAAGATCGGTGAGTGATGTGAGTGAATGAGAAGAGTGAACGGGCTACTTTGTTTTATACTGTTATTATGATTATGAAATAAATTATGACAATACTTACATGCCCATGAATACCGACAACGGCTATCGCGACACAGACTACAATTGAAGCGTACATCTTACTACTGCAGTAAATCTCAGTATGTGTAAAGTTAGAATAATTTCTGTTATTTATACTGCAAATGAAGGAAATCCAGTTTGTGTGACCATTGTGGCCATAATTGATATTATGTTCCGTAGGTTATTACTTATCGTATACTGACAACTTGTCCGAAGACAATTGTAACTCTTTTTATGCTGTTAATCGGCAGGTGTACCATGTGAGGTAGGGTTGGGTAACAACGTTCCGTTCCCCCCGGGCGCTAGTGCGCCGATAATGCCTTACACATTGGAGACATTAAAAGGACCCCTTTTGTTGATCCCTAAATTGTTCAGTGTATTGTTTTTGTTTATTTTTATCAGAACTGCTTTATCCAAATGGCGAATTTTTTGCATAGCGCATGCCATTTTTATGGGTTGTAAGTTTTATTATTTATTGATTACTGTAGCTATTAGGAACCGTGTACATTGTATTAGGTCTTTAAATGACTTGTGAAGAGTTCATATGGGTCGTACAAAGATCTTAGACAATCACAGGAAAGTGGTGCACCTACCGATGAAAGAACAAGACTCGGTTAAACGTTTAAGTTGTCTGAGGGCACTTTTCCTGTCAAGGGTCTTTTCACGTCACGTTTGGATGTTAACGTCAAATCAGTTCGCGACTGGCCCTATTACCATAGCAACCGTCGTGCTGGCGGCCATGTTTTCATAGTTGTATGAAATTTGAGAGTGAGATCGATCCGCATTACGGGCGAGATCCACGCGCTCGCGCTGGGTGGAATAACGCTCTAATAGATTGACCGGTTGGCCATCCCTGATACTTCTTTTTATCTCGATAATGTTTTCCCATGGGAATTGGGAACGAGAAATCCACAGAATCATCTACTGTGCCTTTTCCCTACCCAGTTGGGGTCGGCTTTCCAGTCTAACTGCTGGCGGCTGAACTTCAATATCTCCAGTGGAGCGACTACCATCTGACCTCCACAATCCATGAGCGATATCGAAGATCTATAGTTAGACCACGAGGATTTTGTTTTAGGGCTTCAAATACCCGTAATGACTACCATAGATGTTCGTATGACAAACTTTTTGTGACAAACGTTTGTGCCGAAGTCTGGATGTTTCCAAGTCTGGATGCTTCCAAAAAAAATGTATATAAGTATTTATATCAGTTTATCTAGTACTCATATCACAAGCTCTGCTTAGTTTGAGACTAGATGGCGTTGTGTGAATTGTCCTAACATATTTATTTATTAATTTATTCTGTGCCAGGTGACTGATTTTGATTGATTGATAATGGTATATTTTTAAATACCTAAATAATAATTAAGAAAAACTTAAACAAACTACAAACTTTACTATCTAAAACTCAAAACTAAAATAAATATATAAAGCAGGGAGACTTAGGCAGAGTGCCCATAACACAGGCAGCATTCCCGCGCTGAATTGCCAATGAGAGTCTTTGCGCGAGAAAGCTGCCTGTGCGGAGATATCCAGTCTCATCCCTCAGACGCTTGCCGAGTTCCGTGAAGAGCTGATGCGCGCCGTGGCCCCATGGACCTAGTGTCTAGACAAAAATGTTTGTGACCATCAAGTGTAAATTCACCTTCATACATAATTGGATACATTTCTTAAACATTTTTCCTTATATTTCTGTTTTTCTAACTTTACCTTATAACAATATATTAAAACGTAGTTTTTTTTTAATGAATCACCTTCTAAGGTGTTACGTTATACAGGGTATAACATTCATATGGGGCAGTATGGGAAAGTCTGAAACTGTAAGACACTAAGATCTGTTCTTAGGTATTGTCATAGATTTTAGTAAAAATAAAAACTGCATTAACAGATTGTAAAAATATACTCGAACACTGCTCGGGAATCGAACCGGGACTATTTGAAAAAAAAAAACAAAAACTTATACTATTTCTATTTAGATATCGATTGTGTAGGTTTTAAGTAGTAAATATTACTATGAAACATGATGTCTAAAAATTAATAAAATGCATTGTATTAAGGTCTTTTATTTATTTTAGTATGTATTCGAATGTACTACCATTTTTTTCAATACAACGTTGATCTAGTGTCTGTGAGTAAAATATCAAGTTATTTTTTGAACAGGTTCGAGCACCCTGTTATATACCCCCGTCAGCTTACAATCGTCACCGAGGTGTACACTTTTTTCTTTTCATTAAGTAGTTTTTTTTTTAATCTGTGTATACAATTTTAATTTTTACTAAAATCAATGACATAATTTTACAATAAACTATAGTCTTGGGCTGAACTCGAACCTGCGACTGATCACTTTCCAGGAGGAACGTTCTACCAACTGACCAAGACACCATAGTTCCTAAGAACAGATCTTCACAGGTCTTAGTTTCAGACTTTTCCACGCTGACCCATTTGAATGTTACACCTTGTATAAAAGGTAACTTGAATTATTTATTCTTGAAAGGAAATAAATTTAAAATAATGTGTGTTAGATTATTGTGCAAATGTCTGATAATACCTAGTAGGGTAGGGATTGATACTAAATGTGTAGTTACTCGGGCAACCTCTGTATTTTTTTTTAACGGGGTCTGTTGTACATTTACGTACTTCGCTCCCCGCGGGGTAGCGAAGTACGTAAATATACAACCTAAAATATTAAAACAAAAAAAAAGTAATAAGATACAAATTATAAAAAAATCATAAAAACTGAAATGTCATCGACGGGTCTAGAAACCACGCTCTCTCCCTTACAGAGGGAATGCTCTTACCAACTGAGCTAAGAAGGTCACTACCAACAACATCCAATATTTGCTTCATATTATAATAAATTCTAGATCGCGCCATCAAGGTTTGCTTTAGATCCACCTACCAGAATTTTTTGGTCAGAACATTCCCCCTGTAAAGGAAAACTGTGGGTTCGAGTCCCTCCGATGACATTTCAGGTTTTGTGATTTATTTATAATTTCTATCTTAATATAAAATAATAGTTTAAGCAAACTCATTGCTTTGAAATACAAAAATGTATCAAATAATTAATGGTTTTATATTTTACCACTTTTAATATATGCAGATACAGACTTTTTGATAATGACTTTGACTTTTTGATAAACGCAATGAGTCATAGTTACTTTGAAAAATAAATGAATTATTATGTATTTGTGTTAGTAAAATACTATTACAAACTATGTTAATACACATAATAAAATACAATTTAAATAGATTCAAAAAATTGATTCCACAGATAGATTCACCAAGATCACGTTTTAACGTGCAGCTTGATAAACCTATATGGTCGAATAATGAACCTAACAGTATCCTAATCAGACGCGCTCGTGTAACTACAGGAATTCCTACAATGCGTGCCCTACTAAATTTGTCACTCTGTTAAAATCCTTAATAGGTAACCAGTTTTAATAAATGTTAAAATTGTTGGCCAATCACGTTTTAGATAATGTTTATTTTTACGCCGGGCGCCACTGGAAATACCTTCTGCGTGTACCCAGAGACGCCCGGCAACGGACGTTAGATCGGCCGCGGCCTTAGGACGCGGAATAAAAAAAATGGTTATTTTTAGTGTTATTTTTTTTTTTTTTTTTTTTTATATTTAGGTCGACAAATTGACGCCACTCGCCTGATGGTAAGCTGAGGCGACGTCTGGCAATTGAGGGCGACTCTCACAGTACACAGGAATACTATAGAGAGTGGCCCTCAACTTGACGACCCTGTAATGTGCCTCTTCACGCTTCGCTTATAGAGCCCAGGGTTATATGTAGGAGGAAACACGTGCGCAGGCAGGGCGTTCCAAGCCACCATCGTTCGGCAGAGAAACGATCGTATAAAACGCTCGGTTCTCGCGAAGACGGTTTCCACGGTATGAGGGTGACATCTCTGCCCGGCACGCGTTGTTCGGGATCGGAAGGGAGAGGGTGGGATCAGGTTGAAGAGCTCTTCAGAACACTCACCGTGGTAAATACGGTAGAACGCGGCCAAGGAAGCAATTGTTCGGCGCTGGGCTAGCGGCTCAAGGCTTCCCGTTACCTCCGGACAGTCTATAATGCGAACAGCGCGTCGCTGCATAGCGTCGAGTGCGTCCAGCAAATACTTCGCGGAGCCGTCCCAGAGGTGAGAGCAGTATTCAACGCAGGGTCTAATCTGCGTTTTGTACAGCAGACACCTCTGGTGCGGTGTAAAGAATCGCTTTACCTTGTTCAGTATTCCTAGTTTCCGCGAAGCTAGCCCAATACATCTCTCAATGTATTTTGTGTTATTGAGCTCTCGACGAACGTCTATGCCAAGGATGTCTAGATTGTCCTTCATTGGTAATATTGCATTCTGAAGAGTGGGTAGGGGAAGGAAAGGGGATTTTTTCGCTGTAAATGCACACGCCTGTGTTTTGTGGGCATTGAACTCGACCAAGTTCTCGGCACCCCATTGGGAGATACTGTCGAGGCTTCGGTCGAGATCACCCACGAGATGTCGTCTCTCCTCCTCTATCACAGATCGCCCCGCCGTCGGACGAACCGAGTAACTCCCGTGCAATGTACTGTCATCTGCATAGCAATGAATGTTCCCGAGGGAAAGCATATCATTGATATGCAGAAGAAAGAGAGTTGGTGACAGTACGGACCCCTGCGGTACCCCGGCATTCACTTGCAAAAATTTGTGCTTTAGGGTTCCGTTTCCGAAGGGTAAAACGGAACCAACATGCTGTATCACATGAACCTGTAATAGACAGTTTGTTTAGGTAAAAAATTAACATCAAAATTAAAAAAACATGCGCTAAAGCTATGTACATGGGCACACTAAAAGTTTTGCACTTCTAGCTAATCGGAACTATTTGAATTTGGAATGTTAGGTATATTTTTTTAAACCTTCTTAGTAATAAAAGAAAACAATTGGCGGGAAATCATTTGTCAATTGTATGCAACGAAAATGGAATTAAGTCGAAAAGATTTTAGAGCGATGATTTTTATGATTTTAAAAGTTATCTCTCTCCGCAAGACTATGCCGCTCGTCTTCAAAATGCTTTTGGGAGCGAAGCACCTTGTTTGAGCACCGTGAGGCGATGGTTTGCTGAATTTGAGAGAGGTCGAGTTTCTTTACATGACGAATTTCGTGAAGGGCGGCCTTCAACTGCCGTCAACGAAAAAAATGTGGCTACTGTTAAGCGGTTAATTGAAGAAAACCAGTGGATTACCTATGAGACAATTCGAGGACTATTGGGGATTGGTATGAGTCAAATCCAGAAATTTTTACACGAAGAATTAAAAGTTCGGAAACTTTGTTGTCGTCGGATCCCTCATGAACTGACAGCGGAGCAGACGCGGGCTCGCGTGGAATGGTACTCACAGATGCTACTGAAGTACGACCACGGACATTCTAATGCTGTTTATGACATTGTCACAGGAGACGAAACGTGGATTTATTGTTTTGAACCCGAAAAAAAACAGCAATCTTTTGAATGGGTGTTTGAAAATGAGAACAAGCCAACAAAAGTGAGGCAGGCGAGAAACGTTGGTAAAAAAATGATCGCGTTTTTTTGTCTCAGCTACGGGTCCCATCTGTACAATTCCACTTGAAGATCAAAAGAGTTTTAATTCCGAGTGGTATTCTACCATTTGTTTACCCAGAGTGTTAGAAAAAGTTCGCGAAAGAATACCCAAAAGCCGCGTTTTCCTGCATCATGACAACGCTTCTTCACACACGGCCAACAAAACAAAGTAATTTTTAGCTTCCGAAAAAGTACAACTCGTCACCCATCCTTATTTGATGAGAGGTTTCACTTATACCAACTCCGAAGAGGCAGTGATAGCGTTCAATCAGCACGTAGAAAACATGCCTTCAGATCTGTGGTCCTCCTGTTTAAAAAAATGGTTCGATCGCATGAAAAAATGTTTAAAATGTAAAGGAGAGTATTTGAAAAGCAATAAACATAATATTTTGGTTTTAACATGTTGTTTTTTTAAGTTACGCAAAACTTATAGTGTGACCTACGTATAACCTACGGTTTTATGAAAGTCTGAAATAATTTTTTTATTGTTAATTGTTAAGATGAAGAACATTTAGTTTAATTGAAAATGCATGTTACAAAGATTTTTGCCCTCAAATAAAACCGAGGTCAATGGACTTGCAACTTAACTGCGATAATAAACATTAGTAGCATGGTTAAGGTTTACCAGAAACAGGTAGGCATAATATAAAAATCAGCAGGATATGTAGGTATGTTTGTATCGTGATATTTGTTACCTCCGAAAATCAGATTGACATTTTTATTAAATGTACCAAAATTGCAATTTATATACTTCATAATAATAAAATAAGATACCCAACAAAAAGTTTAAATGAAATAAAATTATGTGTAATTAATAAATAACACACACACACATATCACGCCTATATCCCAGAAGGGGTAGACAGAGGCGCATTACACACCCACAATTTGCCAGTATTTTAAGTCCAACGTAATAGGGGGCAAGCCTATTGCCGTCATCGGGCACACATAATGGGTTGTGTCCAAAATGGCCGAATGAATTTAATAAAAAGTAGCAGCTATATTGTAATTATGAAAAAAAAACACTAGGACCCGTTGGCTTGCGATGAAATGTTGATGAAAGGCAACAAAATCTTACGTGCAAGCCGCTATGGCACAGCCAATTATAGTACTGGACTTCTCGGACTATATTAATAAATAAATCAAATAAAATTCCTCCTCTCTCCAGATAAACATTGTGCGGTGCCCGACAGGGTCCAGAATTGTAACTTTAGCTATTATAACATACCACATTATGGAAGCAATAAATGTATTGAGTATTGAGTATAATACATTTTTAATAATCTCGCGTGTAAATTCCACAATTTCCTTTATTATTTAAAAGGTTTCGTCCAATATATGGCATCATCAAAGGTATTCACTTTCACACTAAATAGGTAGTAATGACTGCGGCTGACCGTAGATGAGTCTGCGGCGCCCTGGCCACCGACTTCGGAACTCAGCAGGGAGGGTACTCTCCCTCTCCCTCCCGGCTGCCACCTTCGCGAGCATAACATGCTCGAAGAAGGACACGGCCATGCTCCACCTTCTCCCGCTGGAGACCATGGCTCAAAGCACGGTTTTTACTGAGAGGGTATTCACACCTGGTAGCAACGACGAGGTCTCAGCGCTGACTTGCCCACGCTGAGTGCTCCAAAAGCGTGTGGAGTGCGGTGCTTTCGCCGGAACCCTCGCAGTGTTGACACTGGAGCGTGACCTCAAGATGGATCCGGTCACCTTGCCGCCTGTGCAGCTTTCCGTCCATAATCGGTCCTACCGCTGCGATGGTGGTGGTTCCCCACCGTGGTTGATAAAGTCGCACCTTCCATGTCTTCATGAGATCCTGGCGGAGTTGGGAGCGCTGAGCCTCGATTTCTCAAGATGCAGGCCTGTGGTTCCGCTTCAGAACCCCCTTGAGCCATTGAAACAATGACGCAAATGCTCATGCTTCTTCTTCTCTTTAATTTTAGCAAAATTCTAAATTGATGTCCTTTACGTGTTTAATCATCTACCTGCTCTTATCCTAATTATTTGGGGTCGGCCCAACATGTCTTCCTCCTGCACACATCCTTGTCAAACGTCATCTCTTCAGTCACTCCCTTGTCACATCCACTTTCACGCATTCCATACATCTTTTCTTGGGCCTACCTTACTTCTAAAGGCACATTTCCCTTATAATATGTCCCGCCACTCGCCTCTCAATTATTCATTCACTGGTGCAATTTTCAAACTTCCTCTAATATAGTTTAAGAGGTATGTTGTAAATGCAATCATTTTGAGAGATCTAATACCTACTCTTAGCACTCGTCTGATAAATTGAGGAATACAGCGCAGGCGACTGAGACTTGCGACTTAGTTGTTTTGCGTAGCCACCTTGTGACATGTCAGCGCTCACCTTCACCAAACGACATGTTCCCCCTTTACCAAACCATATTTGGTAAGATCGTAACAACAAGTTATAGATATATGTAAACTTATCTTTGTTTGACGACGATCCTCATGGTTAATGAACACTATTTATCCAAGTAAACACAATCAAACCATTATCTAAATTCTATAACTGAAACCACACATTTTTATTTTACTGAATGACATTTTCCTAAACACATTTTTCCACAATGACAATTGTCAATTAATGAAAATTGAGCATAAACGTTTTATGTACCTAACTATAGGTACGCGTTCCTTACAATATCCGTTCTCGCTATCTTAACATCTCTTAACCAGAAACTTTGGATGCCGCTCGCTCCGCTCCCTCTCTTAACGTTCGCATTTCCACTACATGCAGTTGTCATTCATCCGTCGCTTATAAGGTCAACCATGACAGTACATACAGGACGGCAGTTCTGAATACAGTCTTGTATTTTCGCTTAAGTTTCGGGGGAGAAAGTGACCTTAATGTGAAGTTGGGACATAATTGTTATGTTGTATAATGTCTTTTATTTATCATAGTTTTGTTCAGTTTGTCACGAGATGGCGAAGTGTAAAAATATCTTAACATATTTAATTTAGTTATGGATAAGGTTACCTATTAATTGTAGCCATGGCCGTGTTTATAGAGGAAGCTCATTCAAACTGAGGCAAACTGTTTACCTGTTATATCTTTATATGTATATTGTATAATCAGGTCTGTTTCCCTGTAAGTGGTAGTGAGGGGTATATAAGCCGCCCATGACATGACAAGTCGGTTAAGAAAGGGCTCAGTGGATGATAGAGTGTGCTCTAGGGGTCATCAAAGTGGCCGTGTCCTTCTGCGAGCAGGTCATGCTCGCGAAGGAGGCAGTCGAGAGTGAGAGTACCCTCGACCCCCATGATCGGGGCCCGGGGACGGCGGGCTAGCTACCCGACGTCCTTACTGAAACAGGCTAGAAGGTTTAACAGATTCACTCACGTGATTCACGACTTGGGATAGACCCCGACCCAACCACCAGAGGCCACACAGGTGGTCAAATATGCAAATCAAGGGCGCCCGGCCTAGGGCCGCGGAAAAAAGGCTTCATCAAAATCTCTAGAGTGGGCTCTATGAATGGGTCGCAAAGGTTAAGCAACATCTAGCTATTGGTGTAACATCGGTCTTAGGATGGACGACCATTTCTTAAGACATTGAAACCCCTCCGTTCCTCGAGGAACATGTTAACCCGTCGGTCCCGGTTTTCATACGAACATCTATGGCAGTCGTTACAGGTATTTGGAGCCTTAAAACAAAATCTGACTGGTCTTACTACAGAGCTTCGATATCGCCCATGGGTTGTGAAGGTCAGATGGCAGTCGCTTCATGGAAAATATCGAAGTTCAGCCACATCGCAGTTAGACTGGAAAGCCGACCGAAAAGGCTCGGTGAATGATGATGAACTTGTTTCGAAGGTTATAAAACACGCTTATAATCCAAAAGGCGTACGCAGAATTGCGCACAAACATTTTACCAGAAGTTTTCTTCGTCCCACGCAATAGAGGACAAGACTATTGCCGTTACCGGGCAATATCTATCTATCTATCTATATATAGAAATGGGGAATGTGCCCCCCCCCCCCCCTTAACTCTCGATAACTGCTTATGCTCCAATGATGGTTGACCCCTCTATGGATAGCCCTCGATCTGGAGGCAAGCGAAAATTTGACCTAGCCCTAAGGGGTCAAAAGTTATAGACCAAAACCTATGGCGTGGTGCGGCGCGAAGCACCGCGCAAAACACCGTAGTAGTTACAATAGAAAATAGCCATTTTGTAATCTGAACGTAAATTCCAACAGCCAGGACTGATGTTACATCAGCAGTCCTAGTATATTGAAGGTAACACACATACATATCACACCTATATCCCCGCAGGGGTAGGCAGAGGTGCATTACACACCCACAATTGGCCAGTATTTTTAGTCCCACGTAATAGAGGGCTTCCTCGAGAATCACAGTATTTAGTATTTTATTTATTATTAAAACAAACCGCTTCAAAATCCGTTGCGCAGTTTACATAGGAATAGACAGACAGCGGGTAATTTTGTTTTATTCTACGAGTACGTTTAAATTATAATACTCAATTTAAGGAAAACAAATCCAAAGGGCTTACTTATTACTCACCAATAAAACCTTATACAAAAATCACATTCTTCAAGAAGCCATTACTGTTTTGAACTTACGATACACGTGCCGCAGAAACGTGTCGACCGAGGCAACAGTCACCCAGATTGCGTGTATTATTTTTTAGCAGTACTATTTGCCGCCGAATGAATTTAATCAAAAGTAGCCGCAATATTGTAATACTGAAAAAAAAAAAATTAATCCCGTTGCCTTGCGATGAAATGTTGATGAAAGGCAACAAAATCTTACGTGCCAGCCGCTGTGGCACAGCCAATTTAAGTCCTGGGTGTCTCACTCTCTCTAGACTAGAGTCGGACTATATTGAAGGTAAACGGTATTATAAAGCTTGTAAACTCGTCCTTTTTATCTATGTATTATTCTGAATATTATTGTAATGGCAGTACAGTAGTAATGACCGTATTTCCTTTAGAAGGTATTGCACCTGTATAAGTCTACGTAAATTTTTGCATTAAGTACCGAGTTATGCTATTCTAATAATAATAAGGTTACTATTTGGCACAAAGAATAAGCCTTGTCATACAACGTGGCGACGAGGCGGAGGAGTTCTTTGACGCATGTTAGAATTTAGATGTAATCTTAGTAGGTATAATTAGAATAGGTTATGTACATAATTTAGTTAGTTTCAATTGTATTGTTTTATAATTAAATTACAAACTATATCTATCTATCTATAGAAATGAGGAATGTACCCCCCCTTAGCTCTCGAGAACTGCTTATGCTCCAATGATGGTTGACCCCTCTATGGATAGCCCTCGATCTGGACCAAGGCCGAAAATTTGACCTAGCCCAAAGGGCTCAAAAGTTTTAGGCCAAAATACAACCTATGGCGTGGTGCGGCGCGAAGGTTGAGCCATTTTAATAGGTAACATTTGACAATTCATTAAAATTCAAAAAAGCAACCTTGTAACGGCGGGCATAAGATAATATGTTTTTTTCGTTTTGTTAGAACTGCATAATCGCTTAACTTTTTTCAATTACGATCACATATTTATTGTAAAAATGACAGATGCGAGTAATTTAACGTTTTGCTTTCACTAATAAACCATTCTAAACAAAATAAACAATTTCTAATCTAAAGAACTGAACGTCGTTACAATGTTGCGTCGGTTAACCCTATTTCTTTTTAAACACTAGATAAAATAAAATTATAAAATAAAATAACGTTTATTATCTTTGAAATTTTTAGAAAATTATTTAGATTCGTCAAAAGTTGGTGTGACTCTACCGAGGGTTCCAAAATGCAACGAGACTGAGAAGAGCCCTCAAGAAACTCAGTTCGGCTTTTTTCCAAAATATTTCATCTTAAATCTAATACAGAGTTATTTATAAAGGAGCAATTCGTGTTACAACCAGGCAGCCTTGTCATCTAAGAAATCATTAATACTATAATAAGCTGTATGGCACAATTTACGTTTTATTAGTTTTTTAAATTTATTAACAGATAAATTTGCTATTTCGGTTGTCAATGTATTGTACATTCGAATAAAGTTCCCCGCAAAAGAATTACTCACTTTATGAAGCCTAAATTTAGGAACAGCCAGTTTATCCTTATTTCTTAAGTTTAGATTATGATTATCACTATTTTTCACAAATTTACTTTTGTTCTTGTGGGTATACAATAAAATTTCATAAATATACTGTGAATACACTGTAAGGATGTTAATATGCTTAAACTTATCTCTTAATGACTCCCGAGACCCCATTCCATAGATAGTCCGGACAGCCCTCTTCTGCAACACAAAGATGCATTCAATATCGGCAGCGTTACCCCACAGTAGTATGCCATATGTCATGATACTGTGGAAGTAGCTGAAGTAGAAAAGACGCGCCGTTTTAATGTCTGTAAGTTGTCGGATCTTTTTGACAGCATAGGCTGCTGATATAAGCCTGGCCTAAATTTTCCCGATATGAGGCCCCCATTGCAATTTGGAGTCTAACGTTATGCCCAGAAAGACAGTGTCATCGACCAATTCTATTATATCACCCCTAACCTTAACACTGGTTTTAACAAGTCTTACATTAGGTAAGGTGAATGTTACACATTTAGTTTTATTTTCATTTAATAATAAATTATTAGCACAAAACCAGTGGACTATCCTAGAGAGGGCAATGTTTACATAGTCAAGTTCGCGCTGGCCACGTTTAACTTTAAATATTAAAGAAGTGTCATCAGCAAACAAAACTACCTCGTGGTCGTCTCTTATGAGGTGAGGGAGATCATTAATATATACTAGAAAAAGAAAAGTTCCCAAAATTGAACCCTGCGGTACCCCTATTGCTACAGGAGAACCAGGTGACTGTTTACCATTGATCACTACTTTCTGGACCCTATCACTTAAGTAAGAATTGACGAAATTCAAGGCCGTCCCCCGGATTCCGTAATGATCAAGTTTCTTAATTAAAGTCTGGTGTTGAACGCAATCGAAGGCCTTAGATAAGTCACAGAATACACCATAAGCATCATATGACTCATCCCAGGACCTGTATATACACTCTAATAATTTAATTCCGGCATCAGTGGTGGACCGACCACGAGTGAAACCGAATTGTTTTGTATGTAATAGTTTATTAACGTTAAAGTGATTTTGCATTTGATTAAGCATAATTTTTTCAAAAATTTTACTAAATGTAGGTAGTACAGAAATGGGACGGAAATTGGACGGATCTGAAGTACTACCCGATTTAAACAGGGGAATTAATTTACTAGATTTCATTAAATCAGGGAACACACCACTATCAACACAATTATTAAATATTATTACTAGTTCAGGAGCAACCATTTCAATAAAAGAATTTACTAAATACACAGAGATGCCCCAGAGGTCAGCTGTTTTCTTGATATTTAAAGATTTAAAAGTTTTTAAGATGGTGTTTATGTTAACTTTACTGAATTTAAATATAACGTTACAACAAGGAACGTTTACTTTTAACAAAGATTCTGCAATGGGGGTTGAAGAGCCTAGGGTTTTTGTCAAATCTACAGGAATTCGGGAGAAAAAACTTTCAAATTCGTTAGCGACCTCGAAGTCTGATGTTGTTATTTTACCATTTATATTAAGTTTAAAATTATTATTATTTAATTTTTGTTGACCTCTTTCCACGTTTATAATTTTCCAAGTAGATTTAACTTTGTCTGCACTATTGAGAATTTTATCTCTCTATGGGTGCAAAGGGGCTCTACCAACATCTATAGGGCCCCAGCGACCTCACCTGCTAGTGGCGCACCTGCTGATAAACGGACGAGGCTCGTTAATTTACGGTACCTATGGAGTGGCTTCGGCCCCTACGTGGGTACCAGGTGGTACAACAGTGTTGGTCCGGGGGGGTACCACCGTGCAGCTGTGCTAAAGCCCCCCAAGTAACCCAGCCCAGGCTGGGTTGCGTTAGGGGTTCAGCAGCTGCACCGCCGGGCCCGGGGCGATGTATGGTGCAGCAGGCATGGGACCAGTGGGGGCGAAACGGAGTCTAGTGTGGGTGGTGTGGGTCGATTCGCCGGCCAGGGAGACCCTTAGCAACGGCGTTGCCGCGGCCGCCCGCAACACAGTCATGGGGCCCGCCTGGGGCCAACCACCCCAGGAGGCTGACCCACATGTTGCGCATAATCCTGATGTGGGATCGCCGCTCCGGGTGGTAACCGGTGTGGGGTAGCGGCGGCCTTGCATCAGGGGGGTTTGGGAGCCCTTCCGTCCGGCGAGTCGGCTCCGACCTAACCACACGGTTCTAGACAAAGCTAGCCCCTGCGCTTTGTCACTTACTGCTGCACCAGATGTCGCCTTGTCTTCACGCTTCTTCTTCAAAATCTACAATGGCAGTGCAACAAAAAAGAAATAAACGTTACACAGCGGCCCTAGGAAACCCCACAACTTCACATTTCGAGGTGGAGTTCACTAACGTCCGTGGACTCCATGCGAACCTCGATACCGTCCACCACCACCTTGAAACGGCACGGCCCGCTGTGATGTTCCTCACGGAGACACAAATACGCCGCCCTGACGACACGTCTTACCTGTGTTACCCCGGCTATGTCATCGAGGAACAATTTCGAGACAGAGCCGGGGTGTGCGTGTTCGTTAGGGCGGATGTTTGCTGCCGCCGGTTGCGCTGCCTAGAGAACCCCTCCAATTCCGTCCTTTGGCTGCACGTAGACCATGGCTCTATGAGCCAGATCTACGTGTGCGTCTACCGATCCCACACAGGGGATTCTGAGACCACAAAGCTCTTCCAGTACCTCAGCGAGACGGCTGATGAAGCGCAGGTGCGGTTCCCGAACGCTGACCTAGTATTTCTGGGGGACTTCAATGGCCATCACATTGAATGGCTGGGGTCCCTCAAGACTGATCATGCGGGTAGAGCCGCCCATGCGTTCGCTCTCTCCCACGGTCTGACCCAGATGGTATGCGGGATCACCCGGATACCAGACAGGTCAGATCACGCGCCCGCTCTGCTGGATCTACTGCTGACGAGTCGCCCAGCCCAGTACAGTGTTTCGGTAGGAGCCCCACTGGGTAGTTCCGACCACTGTGTTGTTCACGCTGGCATGAAGGTGTCACCTCCTGCACGTCCTGTACAAACGTCACGACGACTATGGCACTACTCGTCAGCGGATTGGGACGGTCTACGCGATTATTATGCGTCCGTCCCCTGGAGCCAGCGCTGCTTTGTAGGAAAGGCTCCTTCGGATAGTGCTTCTGCTATTGCTGGCGAGATCAGTTTAGGGATGGATTATTACATCCCTTTCACTGATGTCGCCAGTATCCGCAGAGCCCGTCCCTGGTTCGGGCGAGATTGTGCCAAAGCTGTTCGACAAAAACAGTCGGCATATCGCGCCTGGATCAGGGCCCGGGCTGTGCGCGACCCAAACGTGGGCCACCTCAAAGCAGCGTACAACCGGGCCACAAAGTCGAGTAAGAGGGCCTTTAAGAGAGCGGATGCCCAGCGCGTCGCGCGGCTTGGTCAGGAGCTCACTTCCCATCCCACGGGCAGCCGTGGATTCTGGCAACTGGCCAAAGCCGTGCAATCTAACTTTTGTCAGCCCTCGCTGCCACCGCTGCGTTACCCAGATGGAACACTGGCTCACAAAGCCCAAGAGAAAGCGGATATGCTCGCAGACCTCTTTGCGGCTAATTCCTGGGTCGACGACCGTGGCCTGCAGCCCCCCGCCATCGCCAACTGTGGCCACACAATGCCTGATATTGTTATCAGGCAATGTGATGTACGGGCAGTGCTGCGGTCACTCGACACGCGGAAAGCCAGTGGCCCTGACGGCATTCCGGCGGTGGTGCTACGAAAATGTGCAGCTGAGTTGTCTCCAGTATTAACGCGTCTGTACCGCCTGTCATACTCTTCAGGGCTCGTGCCGGAGGTCTGGAAGGAGGCGAACGTACAACCGATCCCCAAGAAAGGGGATCGGTCCGATCCAGGCAACTATCGACCCGTAGCTGTCACCTCAGTCATTTGCAAGGTGCTTGAGCTCCTTATAAATAAGCAGCTCATGCAATTCCTAGAGGATCACTCGTTAATCAATGATCGACAATACGGCTTCAGGCCAAAGCGATCAACGGGTGATCTTCTGGCATTCGTAACGCATGTCTGGGGTGGGGCTATGGAAAGGCACGGCGAGTCCTTGGCTATTAGCCTGGACATCGCCAAAGCCTTCGATAGGGTCTGGCATGCTTCGCTCCTTTCCAAGCTTCCGGCATATGGTCTACCTCCTCAACTGTGCAGCTGGATTGCCAGCTTTTTAAACGAGCGCCGAGTGCGGGTCCTCTGCGATGGCCAGGCTTCTCGCTTCTTGCAAGTGAATGCCGGGGTACCGCAGGGGTCCGTACTATCACCAACTCTCTTTCTTCTGCATATCAATGATATGCTATCCCTCGGGAACATTCATTGCTATGCAGATGACAGCACACTGCACGGGAGTTACTCGGTTCGTCCGACGGCGGGGCGATCTGAGATTGAGGAGGAGAGGCGACGACTCGTGGCTGATCTCGACCGTAACCTCGACAATATCTCTCAATGGGGTACCGAGAACCTGGTCGAGTTCAATGCCCGCAAAACACAGGCGTGTGCATTTACTGCGAAGAAATCCCCTTTCCTTCCCCTACCCTCTCTTCAGAATGCATTATTACCAATGAAGGACAACCTTGATATCCTTGGCATAGACGTTCGTCGAGAGCTCAATAATAAAAACTACATCGAAAGATGTATAGGGCTAGCTTCGCGGAAACTAGGAATACTGAATAAGGTAAAGAGATTCTTTACACCGGACCGGAGGTGTCTGCTGTACAAGACGCAGATTAGACCCTGCGTCGAATACTGCTCTCACCTCTGGGACGGCTCCGCGAAGTATCTGCTGGACGCTCTCGACGCTATGCAGCGACGGGCTATCCGTATTATAGGTTGTCCGGAGGTAACGGGAAGCCTTGCGCCGAACAATAGCTTCCTTGGCCGCATTCTACCGTATTTACCACGGCGAGTGTTCTGAAGAGCTCTTCAATCTGATCCCACCCTCTTCCTTCCGATCCCGAACGACTCGTGCCGGGCAGAGATGCCACCCCCACACAGTGGATAGCATGTTCGCGAGAACCGAACGTTTTAAACGTTCGTTTCTCTGCCGAACGATAGTGGCCTGGAACGCCCTGCCTGTGCACGTGTTTCCTCCCACATATAATCCTGGGTTCTTTAAGCGGAGCGTGAAGAGGCACATCAGTAGGTCGTCAAGTTGAGGGCCACTCTCAATAGTAATGTGTGCTGTGAGAGTGGCCCACAATCGCTAGACGTCGTCACGACTTACCACCAGGCGGGCGGCGTCAATTTGGCGAACCAAATATAAAAAAAAAAAAAAAAAAAATATCACTTATATAATTAGATTTAGCTGCTAAACAATCTGCTTTAAAACTTTAAACTTTTTGAATAAGTTTTAACATAATCTAGAAACTCAACTGATCTATTAAGCTGTCTTTCTGAGTATAGTTCATAAAGTTTTTGTCTACTTTTGTGTATACCCTCAGTGGCCCATGCACTGAAAGTAGGACTATCACTAATCATGACCTCCTTAGACTTGAATATGGAGTTGAACTCGTTGTAAAAAGAATCAAAAAATAATTTATACATTACATTTGGATCTAAGCCAGTGTCTAAGAATGGAATTTTATTGCAAAGTCCAACCCTCATACGTTCCAAGCGGTCACCAGTTATTGGTCTACATAATATTTTACGTTTTATAACTTTTTCTTTAGTGATTTTAAAAGATGCTATTTGCCCACAATGGTCTGAATCTAGCTTTTTATAATACTTTTACTTTCTGGCAACATATCATATCGCTGTATATATTATCCAGGCAAGTGGCTATTGTAGCACAATATCTAGTAGGCTCCAAAAATAAGTTTGTAAGATTGTGTGATTTAAATAAATTTAAAATATTATAACTCATAGGCGTATTAACAAGTAAATCGACATTAAAATCACCACAAACTATTAGGTGCTTATTAGTTTTTCCAAGTTTACATAGAACTTTGTCAATAAGTTCCTCAAATTCGCAAAAGGGCGAGGTTCCAGGTTTATACACGCATACTAATGAATTGCTCCATTTCCACGCAAGACAGTTCGACTTTACACTCTAGAGAAAGAGACACAATATCTTTCCGTTCTTTAAATTTAAGTTTTTTATTTAATAAAATCAAAGATCCCCCCCGTACTGTGGTCACCATGCAGAATGCACTACCAACCCGGTGATTACTGAAATTGAACATGAGCTCATTCGACTTACGCATATGTTCTGTAATACAAAAAATATCAATATTATCTGAATTCATTAACAGTTCCAACTCTAACTCTTTGCCATGTGTTAAACAACCAATATTTTGATGCCCTATGTTGATATAATTTTCATTTTTTGATTTGGTTTGATTTGGAGGGCATTTTTTAACATAATTAATATTTGTAACTAAATTTAATTAATTGACTATGTCTGCTAAAGGGTAATATTGCCTCTGTTGTCGTAGAACTTAATTTAAATTACTTGGAACAGATTCCAAAGTCTTAACACTAAATCTACATTGCTCAATAGAAGCAGTTTTGTCAGCCAAGTTCTTGGCTGAAGTGTAAAAATAATTGAATAGCAAACTTGCTATTTGTCTCTTATAATGCTTTGGTAAAAAATACCTACCTTTGTTTACATAAACAATATGAATTCAATTAAATTTTTGGTAATGGCCTCTGTCAGGTATGTTGACAATTTGGCCAATGAAAAGTGTTATGGCTATTCGTGTGTTTCTGAATATTTTCTGCGATAATTTAGGCAAGTGTAAGATTATGAATACTTTTCCTTCCCCCAGTTGGGTGAAAGTGATTCTTGCTGATTGGTGTTAGTATTAAGACACTGAAACAACACAGATGAACTTAGATTTATAATATAGTATATATATATTTTAATACATATATATAAGTATATTCATATATATATATATATATATATATATATATATATATATATATATATATATATATATATATATATATGAATATATATATATATATATATATATGAATATATATATATATGTATATATATATATATACATATATATAAACATACATACATGAGTAAGTATATTAAATATTGACACACAACAATTTTTTTTTTTTATCATAGTTTTACAGAATTATGCTGAATAAATAGGACAAGGGTCCTGAGGACGTCCGGGGAAGGGAATGTTAGAAGGGCAGAGATGTTAGTAGGCACTGGGATGTTGAGTTCTGGGAGTAAACTATAAAGATCAGGGATACATTGGTTCCTTGGACAACTAAAGAATATGTGGTCCAAACTTCCCTCATCAAGGCCACACTCGCACAGCGACGAATCCCGTACTCTAATTTTATGGAGAAATACTGGAGAGCAGCAATGGCCTAAACGGAGACGACATATGACTGATATGACCCATTTGGGTACCTTTTAAATTTGTAGAACCAGGGTTTGGGTGTAATGCTGGGTTGTATGGCATTATAAAACTCATAAACAATATGTTTGTTATCGTTAAACTTACTGTCAGAAGTTGACAAATTGTATTTATATACAGTTCTCTTAAAAACAGAATTAAAGTCAATTACATGGAATTTATTATTATATTGGCTAGTTAAATTGAGTTGTAAATTTATCTTATATCTAAGAGAATTTTCCACGTCTGGCACACATTTTATATATGGTAATGTAAACATTACTACATGTTCAACATTTAAGTTTTGCTAGGGGTGTCACTCTAAAAATCGAAAACTGATAAGTAGAATCGAATGCAATGATTAGATTAGATTAATGATTAGATTACTTGTGAAGAAATATCACCATAAATTAATAACCACGTTGTGATTATAATAAAACACAAGTAATTATATTAATTATTCTTTTAACTAACTATAAAAATACAAACAATAACTAAACAGTAAAATCTTTGATGTTAGATACAATTTAAGTGGGATGTTGCTGGCAACATCAGTGCCTGTAGATGACGCCATGTCTGGTCTTTAAAGCCATGCCAAAAATTCTCAAAAAAAAAACAAAGAAAAGATGACGCCATGTCATGTCGCCATTACATGATGCAGTCTTTTGTCGTTGTGGGAAGTGAAGTTTTGGTGTGCTCTCTGTTATTTTCTTCTGACCGGGTTTTTTATTGGACTGATCTTACTGACTACGTTTACCTGGCTATAAATTGGACTCCGATTGCTTAACGATTAGTAAACAAGAAGAATATTACAGTCTTACCATGTCGAAACGGGTGAAAACGCTAAACAGTCAATCTCGCGAACTAGTGGTGAACTTGTACAATTATTTTGAACGTGAATCAGTTAACGATGGGCCTCTTTTACCATTGATACAATCGAGAGAACGCGTTGCCGAAGCTCCCAATGCTTGCATATAGGGAAGAGGACAGTAACTCAAATTCTGAAAGAGAAATACGGACCATCAGGCTCAGAAGATAATACTTTACGTACACCGAAAAAAAGAAAGAGGGAGAAGAAAATTGTTGGCGTTGATAATTTTGATGTTGCTGCAATTCGCAACCACATTTATGGATACTACTCGAGAAAAGAATATCCTACACGGGAAAAACTAATGAGTTCGTTAAAGACGCAGGCTTATTTTTTGGTGGTAAAACGTCTCTATCAAAGGTTTTGGAATCGCTTGGCTTTAGATTTAAAAAATCTGATAATCGATACGTTTTTATTTTGAAGAGAGTAACATTCTTACGTCAAGTAAATAAAATTACAGATTGGGACAATGTCGTGTTTATTGACGAAACATGGTTGAATACGAACCATACGGTTTCGCGGACATGGACCGATGATACGGCCTCTACCTCAAAAGTTCCATCGAGAAAAGGAGCCCGACTTACTATATATCACGCGGGATCAGATTCTCAAGGTTTTAATCCAGACTGCCTCCTCGCATTTGCCTCCAAAACTACTAGTGATTATAATGAGGAAATTAACTTTGAGGTTTTTAAAAAGTGGTTTGAGAAGCTGCTAGTCAGCTTAGAAAACCCATCGAAAATTATAATGGGCAATGCACCGTATGATGATATGATGATATTTGTACTGTACAAATTGATAAACCACCAACTCAAGCAAATAAAAAGCAAGAAATTGTCTCCTGGCTGGTAAGAAATGGTGTGGATGCAAGTCCAACTTTATTAAAAGTTTAGTTGTTAAATCTGGTAAAAGTAACTAAGCCGTCCAAGCTCCGCTATGTAATCGATGAACTAGCCCTAGCCATGGACACGAAGTTATTCGATTGCCTACCATTGCCAGTATAACGCCATCAAGCTTATTTGGGCACAAATAAAGGGTCATGCAGCGCGGAACATTACTGAACCACCATTCAATACTGCTAAAATGGTGACTCTGCTACAAACTGCGTGTGCAGCTGTCACTATAGAAGACTGGAGAAAAGTCGTAGATAAAACAAAGAATAAAAAAATTTACAAGATTTTGAACGAGATGTGAGAATAGACAATATTATTGAAAATGAATTAATAATATCTCTGAGTGCTGACAGCAGTGATGAAGATGACAATACTAATAACAGTTCTGATAGTTTAACTGAATAAATGCACTTTTATTGTTAAATTATGGACAACTATTTGGTCCCATATCGGTAGGTTGAAGTCGGTTGCTGTGTCAATTTTTGACGAACAGATTACCGGGATATAAAATAGTCTATATCACTGAGGATAATGTAGCTGCATATTTGTGAAAGTGTTTTAGAAATCGGTTTAGTATTAAGAAATCACTAGTTATCCTGACGAACTTTGTATCGCCTAAAAAAAAAAGAAAAATTAATTTTTCATGCAAATTGAAAAACGCGACGGACGGACAGACAGACAGACAAATTGTCGTATTAAATATATAGATAATAATAACATAGTATAAGACAAAGTCGCTACGTCCTTGTGTAAGCTTAGATCTTTAAAACTACGTAACGGGTTTTTATGCGGTTTTCACCAATGGATAGACTGGTTCTTGAGGAATGTTTAGGTGTATATAATTTGTCAATCGGGCGAAACCGCGGGCGTCCGCTAGTTAGGTATATATCACAAAACTAAAATGTCATTGGCAGGACACGAACCAGCGCGCGGCCTTTCCCTAACAAAGGGAATGCTCTGACCACTGAGCTACGATGACCAATACCGACGACATGACGATAATGATGTAGAATAGTAAAGCAAACGCATTGCTTTCAAATACAGAAATATATTGGTTTAGTAGTTTTGCAGCCTAATCAATGTAAACATACTAACAATCAAATATTTCTACTTTATAACTTAGCACACAATAACTCGAAAAAATTACTTCTAAATCACAGTAAGCTCAAGTTTTATATAAAAGTGACCTGTTACAACTGTTTCTAACAAAAACAAAATGGCCACGATGCCGGACATCGAAATAATATCAGAAAATATGAGATTATTGGATAAATCTACCTCCAATGCAAATGACATAGAAATAATATCAGAAAATATGAGATTATTGGATAAATCTACCAAACGTTTGTCCGTTTCATCTGGAAAGGCTGGTGAATATTTTTACATACATTATGGGTAGATAGGGGCCCCAACGAGGGCCTTGGAAACCCTGCCATGGTTTTTTTGGCTTCTTCATGATCTTTACTAAACCCCACCAAGTTCCCAGTTACCATGAGAACACATTGCTAAAATGAACCAGGAAATAGTCTATTTATGTGTATGCAAAGGCCGTTATTTCGCCAGTACCTTTGTTTGTCCCACATAATGGGTGGCGAATCTATTGCTCTACTGCATCTGGACCCTGGTATGTTTGTCAGAGCCTTGTCTGTTGATGCACAGCACCTGCAAGTGGGGCCACTTGCAGGTGAGGTTACCTTGGGGCTCTAACATCTTGGTAAGAACACTATGTAGCCGTAGAGATACGTGTATCGTACATAGCTGATTACCGCGGCTCAATTCGCGTGATAAAGTGTTCTCTTTCCCAATTCCCACGGGAACACATTACCGGGATAAAAAGTAGCGACATATCAGTGAAAGAATTCTCGAAATCGGGGTTCAGGAGTTTCTAGAGCCTAACAAACAGAAAAACAAATAAATCTTTCCCCTTAAAAATATTATCTAATACAATTGTTTACTTTAATCTTTTCCTGTCTCTCTTTCCAGGGTCCTCCTCAGACGAAGAGGAAGGTGCCCAACCTCACGACAAGTACCTGACAGGTGGGCTCCCAAGTCCACCATATTGTGTACGTAACGTTGAACAGCATGCTTTCGGAAGGAGGGAGATTGAGATTGCGGAACAGGAGATGCCGGGAATTATGGCGTTGAGGGCAAGAGCGAAGGAAGATAAGCCATTGAAGGATGCCAAAGTACGTTAGATAGTATCGTAGTGGTTAGTTCCTTAATTGATGGCGCTGTATCGACGCTGTAAGTCGCGCATTGATATGATCGCCGAGGTTTTAAGCTAGTGGAGTCTAGGTCAGTTGGCTGAAGGCTCCTCCTGGAAAGGGAACAGACCCTGGTTCGAGTCCATCCCAAGACTAATTTTGCCATTCATTTTGTAACATTATAAATGAGCTGATGATCTTCAAAATTTGTAGCCAAAAACAATCTCGATCAAATCGGATTTGAACAAAAAAATCGCATCAAACGTCTATCCTTTGGGGAATTATTGATGTCACAGACAGAAACACCCCTTGTTTGTCTGCCGGCATCCTGGAGATATCCTTTTGAGGGCGTACCCGAGACACCCGGCAATAAAAGTTAGGGTGGCTATTTAAAAGAAAACCCCTCGTTTTCTGTCTATATGGTTAATAAGAAGACCATTGTTCCAGATCGTAGGCTGTACCCATATAAATGCTCAGACAGCAGTTTTGATTGAAACCCTGGCAGCCTTAGGTGCAACTGTTCGCTGGGCTGCCTGCAATATATACAGTACTCAAAACGAGGTCGCTGCAGCTCTGGCACACGCTGGTAAGTTCTTCTTTGTTTTTATTGTAAAACTAGCATTGTGTTTCGACGGGATTTTGAATATACGGTCTTAAATAAGTTTGTATTTGGTAATTGACCCAAAGTCGGAGGGAGTGGCGCATAGGAAACGCCTATGCTCAGCAGTGGACTGATGTAAGCTTATAATAACGATGATACTGAATGCATAACTTTGAATAGTCAGAAGATTTCTCGGAGAGCTAGGCTGGCTGTTCATAGAGGAGTGCTGCTCCCTAAACTTATGTATGGAAGTGAATGTTGGGTTTGGCAGAAGAAGCATGAAAGTAAAATAAATGCAGTGAAAATGAGAAGTTTGAGAAGTATGACTGGGGTGACATTGGTAGATAAAGTGAGAAACAGCGTGATACGAGAACGTTGCGGTGTATCAGAAGATGTAGTGCGTAAGATGTAGTGAAAAAAGGGATGCTTAGATGGTTCGGGCACGTAGAAAGGATGGATGTGAATGGACAGGCAGGTAAGGTACCCAGAACCGAAGTGATGCATGAAGATAGTTATGAAAGTGGAAGAAGCGAAAGAAGTATGCCAGGATCGTAGCAAGTGGAATTCCACAGTCTCTGCCTACCCCCATGGGAAAGAGGCGTGACCATATGTATGTATGTATAATGAATTGAGCATTTTGCAAAATGAGCATTTCGCAGAATGAGCACTTGATCACCATTATCCAGAATATTAAAAAGGAGCCAGTAATTATCGTGTCTGCCAAATAATTCCACCCTACCAGGTACCCCAATATATGTACCATAGACACTGTGTCGAAAGACCGTTAATCTACACCACATTATATTAAGAATTTTACATAAATGCCAGTCGCTGAAGCCGTAATTTGAGAGTCTGCGTAAGAACAACCCCATTTCTTAGTATTGCAGTGAGCATCTGTTCTAGTTATCTAGTGTAGATCTGACGCGACGCCGTTAGTGTCAAATTCATATTATCAACTAGCTGTCAAAAAAGCTGTTTAAACCTTCCCTGAGCTCCTGCAAATATTTTAAGACCAAAATTAGCCGTTCTTGACTTTTACCGAGACAAACGAATAAAGATAAGATTTGGGACTTCGCAAGTTTCGAGGTCTTGGGCTAATGGTGTCTTGGACAGAACGTTCCTCCTGGTTTTGAGACCATTGAGATTCATATTGTAAACTTATTTGAGTAACTATAGTATTCTTTTATCCGTGCCTAGGGTATGCCATATTCGCGTGGCGTGGTGAAAGTGAGGAGGCGTTCTGGTGGTGTATAGACCAGTGCTGTGCTCCCACAACCACGTGGCAACCCAACATGATACTAGACGATGGTGGGGACGCCACACACCTTATGCTTAAGAAGCATACCCCTGGTTTCAAGAATATCAAAGGTTAGTGAAGAAAGGATGATATTTTTTATCCGCTTTAACGTTCATTGCTGAGCGTCCCAGGTACGGCCTTGAAAGGATAGCCCCAGAGCGATGGTGGACTTTTGCTGCAAATGCATTTCTGAAAATTTGGGTAGGCTTAATCCCGCATCGGGAACCCCACTTATGTTTATAACTTTTATGTGTATCTTTTCCAGGCATAGTGGAAGAGAGTGTGACAGGTGTCCACAGACTATACCAGTTGAGTAAGGCGGGAAAACTGTGCGTTCCCGCCATGAATGTCAACGATTCTGTCACTAAAACTAAGTTTGACAATCTGTACTCTTGTAGGTAAGTGAATATTAAAATCTTAGCCATAAAAATAGATAAAGACAAAATAAGAGCCATAAAATCCCAAAAAAAAAAATATGAAACCGTTAATTTTGATAAAAGAATAACGGTTTAAAAAATGTGCTGTCATGTCAAGTCATGTGACAAAATAGAATTTCTATTTTATTATATTATAACCGTTATTCTTAGTTTAAATTGTGTGTATTAAAAAAAGTAATTTTTTGAAAATGGAATAATAATACAGGTGGTTTCATTATTTTATGAATCTTATTAATTTTTTTAAATTCTTGTATTGCCAGTTACAAAAATAAATTGTAAAAATATACTTGTTTATGGATGCAGAGGTGCCCTTCGACCTAGATATTACTTTTGGTTAGAGGGCTCTGTTTTAAAAAGGCCCTTACTTTTTATTAATATATTTTCAGGGAAAGTATAATAGACGCATTAAAGCGCAGCACCGACTTAATGTTCGGGGGTAAGCAGTCGGTTGTTTGCGGTTATGGTGAAGTCGGTAAAGGCTGTTGTCAAGCTCTGAAGGCACTTGGATGTGTTGTAAGTATATTCTTCATCATATTCAGACGTTTACCCTATGTTCGGGTAGCGCCTTTTTCTAGCCCTGAAGTATGACGTCATCGAAGCGTTTGATGATGCTCCCCGAACACGGCCTTGGTATTTGACGTTACGTCAAATATATGACAAATAGGAAATAAACTTCATTTTAATTGAATTACGGTATAGATTGGCGTTTCCAATAGAATAGATCATTGTCGAACAAATCACTTCATGTTTTTTAGTATTTGTTGTTATAGCGGCAACAGAAATACATCATCTGTGAAAATTTCAACTTTTATGAGATACAGCACAAGACAACGGAGTCTTAGTAATAGGGTTCTCGTTTTACCCTTTAGGTACGGAACCCTAAAAATATTATATTTATTGAGCGGAGCGAAGCGAAGCTCTATCTTAGACGACAAGTGTAAATCGTTTGTGTGCCAACTTCTCCGAAACGGCTCGATCGATTTTGACCAAATTTGGCATGCTGGTCGACATCATACCCGGGAGTGCATATCTCTGAAATCATGAAAATAGAGCATAAAAAAAATTAAGAAAATTTGCTGCCATGCATTGCGTACCTAGTATACGTATATATCTATATATAGAAATGGGGAATGTCCCCCTTAGCTCTCGAGAACTGCTTATGTTCCAATGATGGTTGACCCCTCTATGGATAGCCCTCGATCTGGAGGCAAGACAAAAAATCGAAAATTTGACCTAGCCCTAAGGGGTCAAAAGTTATAGGCCAAAACCTATGGCGTAGTGCAAGACGCCGTACTAGTATATTTATATTATAATTTCTGTATTTTTTCAGGTGTATGTGACAGAAATAGATCCAATATGTGCATTACAAGCCGCCATGGACGGTTTCAGAGTCGTCAAACTTAATGAGGTAATGTATGGGTTACATTAAATTATCAGAATCTAAATAAAATAAATCTAACTACTTTGCAATATTCCGCCACATGCAAATTACCCAACTCTCGTATTTATTCATGCACAAGTCCGCCCTCCAAACCCACTTAGGCCGAGATAATAGAGAAATCATTTTGAAAATAGAATAAATATGAGAGTTGTGTTATCGTGCAAAAAATAATAAAAAACCTCATAAAACTTAAAATTAAATTACATCCTACTTAAATAATTACTTTATTAATTAATTATTAATTTAATAATTACTTAAGTTTATTAATTAATTACTTTATTAATTAATTATTAATTTAATAATTACTTAAGTAATTATTTAAGTAGGATGTAATTTAATTTTAAGTTTTATGAGGTTTTTTATTATTTTTTGCACGATAACACAACTCTCATATTTATTCTATTTTCAAAATGATTTCTCTATTCTTTCGGCCTAAGTGGGTTTGGAGGGCGGACTTGTGCATGAATAAATACGAGACTTGGGTAATTTGCATGTGGCGGAATATTGCAAAGTAGTTAGATTTATTTTATTTAACTATGGACTTCCGAAAAGTAACGCCTGATAGTATTAACTTTATCAGAATCTAAGTAAGGCCAACTAAACGAGAGAATTTTTGTCAAGAAACGGACCGTTACTGAGTTACATTTCGATAGCGAGCGATTATTATCTCTGTCCTTATCACTCGTACTCAGTCATGACGTAAGTTGGTCGACGAGAGCTGTCGTTGTGTGTTTCATGGTACAGGTAACAAACAACACAATATTTTCCGAATTTATTTTAATTTTACACTTTACTTATAATTAATCCGGCTCGTAAGGTCCAATCCAATGTTCACTCAATTATATTAAAACACTCAGTATAACTTGGATCTTGTATTTATTCACTAATATTTACACTCACAGAAACTTTGATGCATAATATAAAAATGTGATTTGTACCGAACATTTCGATAGTTTGAATTACAATCGATAAGCGCCATCTAGTTACAGAAATCTTATCTATGTCTTTTTAACTAAACAAGTGCCGTAGTTGTCAACATAGATAGAATAGATAGTTCTAGACGACATTGATTAGCATAGGGAATTACACAAATATAAATGTTTTATGAGTCCGAGACGCCCAGATCTTTAATTGGCTGTGCCACAGCGGCTGGCACCTAAGATTTTTTGCCTTTCATCAACATTACATCGCAAGGCAACGGGTTTCAAATTTAGTTTTCAAAATTATAATATAGCTGCTTATTTTATTAAATTAATTCGGCCATTTTGGAAATAATCCACTTTCTAGAGTGCCTGGTGACGGCAATAGGCTTGCCCCCTATTACGTGGGACAAATAATACTGGCAAATCTTGTGTATAATGCGCCTCTGCCTACCCCCTCGGGGAAATCGGCGTGATATGTGTATGATAAATGTTTTAAACCTCCGAAGATTTGTTAATTTTTTTTTTCAGGTCTCGGTGGCCTAGTTTAGCTTATATTGTCTATTAATTGGCCTAAATATTTATTATATGTTTATCTGTCTGTCCGTCAGGTGATACGTCAAGTGGACATAGTTATAACAGCGACAGGCAACAAAGGCGTAGTGACCAGAGAACACATGGAGCGTATGAAGAACGGCTGTGTCGTTTGTAACATGGGACATAGCAATACTGAGATAGATGTACACGCGTTGAGGACGCCTGATCTGTTGTGGGAACGTGTTCGAAGCCAGGTGAGGCCATAGATTTCACTATTAACCTGCATATTAATATATTAGTTAGTTCCGTAAGTAGCCCATAGATGGCGCTGTATTGAGGCCGTAAGTCGCACACTGATGATATTATGATCGCATAGGAGGTCATATATACGTGGGAACCGGTTTGAACCCAGGTGAGACCATAGAATCAATTCAATCTGCGTATCTTATTAGTTAGTTCCCTAGCTAACCGGTAGATGGCGCTATATCGACGCCGTAAGTCGCACATTGATATGGAACGTATTAAGAACGGCTGTGTCGAGATAGATGGATACGCGTTAAGGACTCCCGATCTGCTGTAGGAACGGGTTCGAAGTCCGGAGAGGCCATAAATCGACTATTAACCTGCATATTAATTAAATTAATTAAAATTAAAATACGTTAGGACAATTCACACAACGCCATCTAGTCTCAAACTAAGCAGAGCTTGTGATATGAGTACTAGATAAACTGATATAAATACTTATATACATTTTTTTTGTAAATAAATACATATTATACATAGGAAACACCCAGACTTCGACACAAACGTATCTGTCTTCACACAAAGTTTGTCCCGACCGGGAATCGAACCCGAGACTCCGGCGACGAAAGCAGATGCACTACCGACCACGCCACGGAAGCAGTCTGATTAATAAATGAGTTAGTTCCTTAACTAGCCGTTAGATGGCGCTGTTTTAATTTTCTCGAGGCCTGCTGTTAGAACATAAATATGGGCGACCGCTAGTATATTGTTTCTTAAAATATATTTTTTTCTTCTCAGGTAGACCACATTATATGGAACAGCGGCAAACGCATAGTGTTACTAGCCGAGGGGAGGCTGGCCAATCTGTGCTGTTCATCATTACCCTCTTTTGTTGTGTCGGTTACGGCCGCGACACAAGCGCTCGCGTTAATAGAACTATATAATGCACCGAATCATCGTTATAAGGTGAGTAGGGAGAGGTAAGACTATGGGGAGGTAAGATAAAGAAAGGTGAGATGATGAGGAGTTGAAACTGGGGGTGGTATGGTAAGTTAAAAGGGAGTAAAAGTAAGTCTAGTGTGGGTGAGACCAAAGAGGAGTGAGACTATGGGAAGGTAAGACTAAGAGGTGGTAAGGCTACACGGAGGTTAGTTTTTATAAAAAATGAGGAACAGTGGTGAAAACAGCATGAAAATCGGTGCAGTAGTTCTCGAGTTTATCGCGAACAGACAGACACTGCGGAGGACTTATAATATGCAGTGATTACAAAGAGACTAGTCAGTTTTATTTATGTGTATAGTTACTGTACTAACTTAAGAATCTTCTTTCTTCTTTCCAGGCTGATGTGTATCTTTTACCAAAGAAGATGGATGAATACGTTGCCAGTCTGCATCTACCAACATTTGACGCCCACCTAACCGAACTAACCGACGAGCAAGCCAAATATCTCGGTTTAAACAAAGTTGGACCGTTCAAACCTAATTACTATAGATACTAGCGATTGTGACGAAAAAAGAAAAATAGTTGCCCTATAGTTGCCCAATAGTTGCCCGATAGTTGAGCGTTAGTGGCCCGAGTGATTGCCGGTACAAATAGTTGCTGTTATAGATTGCATGTAGTTCTCCACTGGTGCTACTGATGCAAATGTTGATTGTCAATTTTAATGAAATAGTAATAAATTAAATGAAACATACAAATATAATATTTAGTGGCACGTGGAAATTGTTTTTATTTATATACAGTAAGACACTTGTAGACGCGAAACTAAAATTAAAGGCAACTAACGTACATATTATATTATTAGTTACCATAAATAAATAAATGAAATGGTCTGCTAAGGATTTTGCATTTTGTATTTCTTTATTATTATGTATCAGCTGATGCTTGCGACTCCGCCTGCTTGGAAGCTCTTTAATTTTTCATTCCAATAGCCACGGGTATACATTAAGGTGCGTACACATTTACGCAACGTACCATGCAATGTAACATGAAAGGAGCATTTCATCAGTGTGGACGCAGCGGTTCCAGCGCGCGCACGAGCCGAACATGAACCTTCTCTTATCTGTTCGCGGCATGCGCGCTGTAGGTAAATAATGAAATCACAATAGCGGGCTATAAATCATGTGATTTCTCACATGAATTACACTTGTTACTCAATTAGTACACTACTTTTTAAATTGTATTATTTTAAATATTCTGCAGCTACTGACTGCTGAATAACTAGTGAGCGGGCCACAAAAGTGACTATGCATTCTATTTGTCATCGGTAACAACATTAGTCACTGATGATATTTGCGTTCGTGTGTGGTACATTGCATGTTACATTGCGCTAGTGTGTACACGCCTTTACTGAAAAAAAATAGCATAAGATGTGTTTTTGATTATATAATAGTTAGGCTTTTTAAAATCCAGTCAGTACTTTTTGCGTGAAAAATTAACAAACATCTACACAACTTTAAAGTTAATATTATTAGTGTTTTTTTTACCGGGCGGGAATGCAATATTTAGCCATTACGCTTTCCCGCTGTGGATGCAGCGGGATGGCACCGTGTGGGACTTCCGACACTCAGACGGAAAAAGGTTAGAGTACCTACCAAGGTATTTCTCCGCTTCCACCGGATAGGCAGAAACTGTTAGTCGACGGCGGCACTATTATAGGAATACCATAGATTTAAAATAACATTTATGTAAGAATTTAATGCCATTTAAATGAACCAAATGCCACTGAATTTAAATAAACATCAATATTTACGCACCTGCTACGCAATTGCTACGCAGTTGCCACGCAATCATCACGCTGTACCCCGTAAGCCATATTAGTATTAGAAATGTTTGCTTTATTATTAAAAGGGTTACTTTGTAATGAATTTGTAAATTAAAGTTTTTTTATTAAACATGTCAAATTAATCACAAAAACCATCAATCACCAGGTACGGAATTGAACTTAAGAAACCTGATATTTAAACGAAAATATTAGATTCTAACAAAGAAATCAAATTGGCCTAAATAAAAAATGTTAAAAAAGTATTAAACGTCGTAAGACTTTCGTTTAGTTGTTAATTTTACCGTAAAAAAGTATAAAACCTACCTACTACTTATTTTTTTTTAAATGTGTAAAGTAAAAATGTACGTGTAGTGAAATTAGTCACTATATATAGTGACTAATAAATAGTGACTATCACAACTGGGACTTAATGGTGTTTTGTAATATGTAATATTTTTTTTTACCTATACTAGTATAAACACACACACACACACACACATACACATCACGCCTATACCCCCGAAGGGTTAGGCAGAGGTGCATTACATACCCACAATTTGCCAGTATTTTTTGTCCCACGTAATAGGGGCAAGCCTATTGCCGTCATCGGGCATATTTCTAATGGGTTATGTCCAAAATGGCCGAATTAATTTAATAAAAAGTAGCAGCTATATTGTAATTTTGAAAAAAAAAAAATTGAAACCCGTTGCCTTGCGATGAAATGTTGATGAAAGGCAACAAAATCATACGTGCTGTGGCACGGCCAATTAAAGTCCTGGGCGTCTCGGACTAGTAGGTATAGTATAGGTAAAATACATATTACGGGTTTCGCAAGTTAGTATTTTTATTTTTCTTTACTGAAAATTTTCTTTTTACAATCTTTTCTTCATTCTTTTACGTATCTTTTATTTATTGACAATTTTCTTTCCACATACAATAATGTTGATATTTCCAGTTATGTTTTTTTTTTTTTTTTTTTTATATTTAGGTCGACAAATTGACGCCACTCGCCTGATGGTAAGCTGAGGCGACGTCTGGCAATTGAGGGCGACTCTCACAGTACACAGGAATACTATAGAGAGTGGCCCTCAACTTGACGACCCTGTAATGTGCCTCTTCACGCTTCGCTTAAAGAGCCCAGGGTTATATGTAGGAGGAAACACGTGCGCAGGCAGGGCGTTCCAAGCCACCATCGTTCGGCAGAGAAACGATCGTTTAAAACGCTCGGTTCTCGCGAAGACGGTTTCCACGGTATGAGGGTGACATCTCTGCCCGGCACGCGTTGTTCGGGATCGGAAGGGAGAGGGTGGGATCAGGTTGAAGAGCTCTTCAGAACACTCACCGTGGTAAATACGGTAGAACGCGGCCAAGGAAGCAATTGTTCGGCGCTGGGCTAGCGGCTCAAGGCTTCCCGTTACCTCCGGACAGTCTATAATGCGAACAGCGCGTCGCTGCATAGCGTCGAGTGCGTCCAGCAAATACTTCGCGGAGCCGTCCCAGAGGTGAGAGCAGTATTCAACGCAGGGTCTAATCTGCGTTTTGTACAGCAGACACCTCCGGTGCGGTGTAAAGAATCGCTTTACCTTGTTCAGTATTCCTAGTTTCCGCGAAGCTAGCCCAATACATCTCTCAATGTATTTTGTGTTATTGAGCTCTCGACGAACGTCTATGCCAAGGATGTCTAGATTGTCCTTCATTGGTAATATTGCATTCTGAAGAGTGGGTAGGGGAAGGAAAGGGGATTTTTTCGCTGTAAATGCACACGCCTGTGTTTTGTTGGGCATTGAACTCGACCAAGTTCTCGGCACCCCATTGGGAGATACTGTCGAGGCTTCGGTCGAGATCACCCACGAGATGTCGTCTCTCCTCCTCTATCACAGATCGCCCCGCCGTCGGACGAACCGAGTAACTCCCGTGCAATGTACTGTCATCTGCATAGCAATGAATGTTCCCGAGGGAAAGCATATCATTGATATGCAGAAGAAAGAGAGTTGGTGACAGTACGGACCCCTGCGGTACCCCGGCATTCACTTGCAAAAAGCGAGAAGCCTGGCCATCGCAGAGGACCCGCACTCGGCGCTCGTTTAAAAAACTGGCAATCCAGCTGCACAGTTGAGGAGGTAGACCATATGCCGGAAGCTTGGAAAGGAGCGAAGCATGCCAGACCCTATCGAAAGCTTTGGCGATGTCCAGGCTAATAGCCAAGGACTCGCCAAACTTTTCCATAGCCTCACCCCATACATGCGTGACGAATGCCAGGAGGTCACCCGTTGATCGTTTTGGCCTGAAGCCATATTGCCGATCATTGATTAGCGAGTGATCCTCCAGGTATCGCATGAGCTGCTTATTAATAAGAAGCTCGAGCACCTTGCAAATGACTGAGGTGACAGCTATGGGTCGATAGTTGCCTGAATCGGATCGATCCCCTTTCTTGGGGATCGGTTGTACGTTCGCCTCCTTCCAGGCCTCCGGCACGAGGCCTGTAGAGTATGACAGGCGGTACAGACGCGTTAATACTGGAGACAACTCAGCAGCACATTTTCGTAGCACCACCGCCGGAATGCCGTCAGGGCCACTGGCTTTCCGCGTGTCGAGTGACCGCAGCACTGCCCGTACATCACATTGCAACAATATCAGGCATAGTGTGGCCACAGTTGGCGATGGCGGGGGGCTGCAGGCCACGGTCATCGACCCGGGAATTAGCCGCAAAGAGGTCTGCGAGCATGTCCGCCTTCTCTTGGGCTTTGTGAGCCAGTGATCCATCAGGAAAACGCAGTGGTGGCAGCGAGGGTTGACAAAAATTTTACTGTACGGCTTTGGCCAGTTGCCAGTATCCACTGCTGCCCGTGGGATGGGATGTGAGCTCCTGACCAAGCCGCGCGACGCGCTGGGCATCCGCTCTCTTGAAGGCCCTCTTGCTGAACCTAGTGGCCCGATTGTACGCTGCTTTGAGGCGGTTCACGTTCGGGTCACGTGCCGCCCGAGCCCTGACCCAGGCGCGATATGCCGACTGTTTTTTCTGGACAGCCTCGGCACATTCACGCCCGAACCAGGGGCGAGCTTTGCGGATGCTGGCGACATCAGTGAAAGGGATATAATATTCTATCCCTAGACTGATCTCGCCAGCAATGGCAGCAGCGCTATCCGAAGGCGCCTTCCCTACAAAGCAGCGCTGGCTCCACGGGATGGACGCAAAGTAATCGCGGAGACCGTCCCAGTCTGCCGACGAGTAGTGCCATAGTCGTCGAGTCATTTGTTCAGCACGACCAGGCGGTGGCACTTGGAAGCTGGCGTGCACCACACAGTGGTCGGATGTGCCCAGTGGGGCGCGTACCGACACACTGTACTCGGCTGGGCGACTCGTCAGCAGTAGATCCAGCAAGGCGGGCGTGTGGTCTGACCTGTCAGGTATCCGGGTGATCCCCCGTACCATCTGGGTCAGCCCGTGGGAGAGAGCGAATGCATGGGCGGTTCGTCCCGCATGATCGGTCCTAAGGGACCCCAGCCACTCAACGTGATGACCGTTAAAGTCCCCCAGGAAAACCAGGTCAGCGTTCGGGAACCGCACCTGCGCATCGTCAGCCATCTCGCTGAGGTATTCGAAAAGCCTTGTTGTCCCAGTGTCCCCTGTGTGGGAGCGGTAGACGCACACGTAGATCTGGCTCATGGAGCCATGATCCACGTGCAGCCAAAGGACGGAGTAGGAGGGGTTCTCCAGACAGCGCAACCGGCGGCAGCAAACATCCGCCCTAACGAACACGCACACCCCGGCTTTATCGCGGAATTGTTCTTCAATGAAATAGCCCGGGTAACAGAGGTACGACGTGTCGTCAGGGCGGCGTATCTGTGTCTCCTTTAGGAACATCACAGAAGGCCGTGCCGACTCCAGGTGATGGTGGACGGTATCGAGGTTTGCATGGAGTCCGCGGATATTCGCGAACTCCACCTCAAACGAAGTCAACTTTGTGGGGTTTCTAGGGGCCGCTGTGTACCGTCTATTCTCTTGTTGCACTGTCATTTTGAAATATGGGGAAGCGTGAAGACAGGGCGATATTTGGTGCGGCAGTAAGTGACAAAGTGCAGAGGCTAGCTTCGTCTAGAACCGTGTGGTTAGGTCGGAGCCGACCCGCCGGACGGAAGGGCTCCCAAACCCCCCTGATGCAAGGCCGCCGCTACCCCACACCGGTTACCACCCGGAGCGGCGACCCCACAACAGGATTATGCGCAACATGTGGGGCAGCCTACTGGGGTGGTTGGTCCCAGGCGGGCCCCATGACTATGTTGCGGGCGGCCGCGGCAACGCCGTTGCTAAGGGTCTCCCTGGCCGGCGAATCGACCCACACCACCCACACTAGACTCAGCTTCGCCTCCAATGGACCCCTGCCTGCCGCACCATACACCGCCCCGGTGTAAAGAATTAGCATGTATTATGAATCAGTATTAATGATAGAAGTTTATGTGTAATAAATGCTAATAGTGAATCAACTCGGCCGTGGTTGCAAAGAGTACCTAACTTTGAAAGAGCGCGGGACAGAAGCAGTATCGGACGGCTCGCTTACCGTTTTTTTAATGCTGCCCCTTTTAATGTACTGCCTTTGTAAGGAAAACTCGTACACATGACGTGTGCTATACAGGGTATGACATTCATATGGCTCAGTATTGGAAAGTCTGGAACTATAAGACATCGAAAATCTGTTCTTAGGAACAATGTCATCGATTTTAGTAAAAACATGGCCGTTCCATTTTCCCTCTAATATAAGAAAATTAGAGGTCCACCCTTTCTAATATAGCGACTAAATTATGACAGTGTTGTAGGTAGGTATTTTGAGGTCACAAATGAGTCACTATTTTAGTATTTATTGCACATAATATGAATTTGGTATAGTTAGGTAAATAATTTTAATAGGACAAGACACGAGGTAGTTTTGTATGTTCGGGTGCTTTTGGCCTTGTATTATGTGTTTGGCGGCAATTTTTTTTTATATGTTTTAATCAATTTATACATTTTATACAGTAAAAAATGCTATTTTGTTTGTCGAACAGTAAAAAAAATAAAATTGTCAATCATGTTTTTGGGTTACGAACATCGCAGTTTCTTGCTAATAATTTTTTTTTTGTGTATTTAAAAAAAATAAATGAATTATAAATATTTATTATTTAAATTATATTCTATACAGCCTGTTCTAAAGCAGCTCATACACTGCTAGAGCGCTTCAAGGTTCAGATCATTCAGGCGGCCATTTTTGTGGTGGAATGTTGGTTTATGGGTTAAGACATCGATTAATCCGATACCTACATAAATATCTAGTTATGAATTTAGACTTGTGTTTGTAACCATAGCACGAGATCTAGTATTAATTCGACAGACCCAAAAATATAAATATAATATAAATATAAAACGCAAAGTAATGTTGCATCCGAGTTTTTGTAAACACAGCTCTTACTGAATCGTTTTGTATCCCAGTCTAAATATCTTGGCCTTGATATCTGCCAAGTCTTAAATCCTAGTTTTGCCGTATGTGTAGACTTGCACCTGAGTCTGAATATCTTGGCCGGATGGCTGCCAAGCATTTTGGTTTCCTACCAAGTCGTTGCCAAGTCTAAAATCGTTGTCACCCACTGTATAGCGTTGCAGGCGAGTCAAAAATTCTTGACCTTGAGTATCTTTGTTTGCTGCCAAGCCTTAAATCGTTGGCCCTCAGTTGGGTTGCACCCGAATTTAAACCATAACCCCCTAGTGTATCGGGTTATAACCACCATTGCACGCTTAAGGGCCTGTAGCTAACGCCATTTGTAATTATGTAGAGTAAGGTAAGGTATTGTTGCTATGTTTCTAATAAAGAAAACATTAGAATTTTTTTAATTATTTGTTTTTTTTTGTACCCCATTCCTAGCCTATTACCGGACAGGTATATTTATAATAATAAAATAATATTTTTTGGACATTCTCACACGACGTCTTCCCCCTGCCGCCCCCCTGATGGTAACGTTTGGCGATTGTGGGCGACTCTCATAGTAAATAGAAGTACTATAGAGTGGCCCTCAACTTGACCTAGTGATGTGCCTCTTCACGCTTCGCTTATAGAACCCAGGGTTATTGTGCGAGGAAACACGTGCGCAGGCAGGGCGTTCCAAGCCACCATCACTCAACGGAGACACGAACGTTTAAAATGCTCGGTTCTCGCGAAGACGGTTTCCACAGTGTTAGAGTGACATCTCTGTCTAGCACGCGTTGTTCGGAATCGGAAGGGAGAGGTGGGCTCAGGTTGAAGAGCTCTTCAGACTTATGTACTTCTAAATTCATACATAATATACATAGAAAACACCCAAGCTCCGAAGCAAACATTAGTGGATCACAAAAATATTTGATTCGAACCTCAGGGATGGCAATCGCATAGGTACACATACCCGAGGCAGTCTGAATTTGCTTAATATGTCCGTCTGTGAGTAATTACCGTCCAAAAGTATAGGGGGGTAGGCAATTGGTACGTAAAGTAGGTAAGTAGTAAATTAAAGCGCCCACACACAGAAAGATCGCAGGCTCTGATTGATCAGACGGCCATATTTGTTAGATTTTTAAACTTTTTTATTTATTTATTAAAATTTATTACTCAGATTGTGGATCACGCGGGCGGAGCTGCGGCGATCAGCTAGTTCTTAATAAAATCAAATCTATTACAATATTATGTTAGTAAAATAATAAAATGTTAATAAAACTTTAAAATAAGAATTAAATGTCAATTGGATAACAATCATAGAACACTGATAAACAATTTAAATAAGTATTACAATATTCTAAATAAAAATCTAAAAGTGTCAATAAACATGTAAGATGTCAATAAAATAAAATAGTAAAATGACATTCTACTTTTAAGATATTATAAAATGTGCCTTGTCGAATAACGTTCATAGCTAACTTTACCTTATGGCTGGTTTACATTGGTCAAGCTTTTAGTACAGTAGCCAAGTACAGTGAACAAGGACAGTGGTGTAAACCAATCGGACATTAGCGAGTCAACTTGGCTTGCAACCTGGCTTGCAAGTGGATCCGAATAGAATGGCTTTCTATTTTTTAGACAGTGATCCCCCCCGCCCGACACTTGACTCGCCACTGGCGTAGTGTAAACAGTACATAATACATAATATACATAACACATACGTGAGCGGCTTCAAGACGTGTTGTTTAATTCATAACTTGTTCCTTTTTCTAAAGAAATGGCGGGAAAATGGTCCGAGGTCACCACAATGCACACAGTACCCTAAATAAATTGTGCATTTAATATAGATTAATATGGCCGTTTACAGCGTGTAATTTAAATGAATATTTTGGGAGATATTACAGATTTAAAATGCAGGGATATAGATGTTGCGGTGATCATTCGTATTTCATCAGACGTATTTTTTGACGAGACTCGTCCATTTTGCTAGAGGAAGGACACTTGACTGGCCGTAGTGTAAACAGTCACTGTCCAGACTCGAAATACTCGCCACTGTACAGTTAGCTTCAGAGAAAAGGAACCTCCCTTGATAATGACATGAAAGCATTAAAGTTTTTTGAATCATTGTGTATATGGCATGTTGATCTAGTGGTTATGACCGCTGCTTTGTGGACACGGCAACCGGGGTTCAAATCCTCGGACACAAGTTCTTTTTTTATTCATATAATTATTTTTTTATTTTCTTAAGCACTTTTTGTTAATTAATATTTAAGGAATCAAATTTTATAGTAGGTATGAGGTTTGTAAGAAAAGATAGGCTTATTGCATAAACAATATTAATTTATTTCTCGAATTAAATTTCTAGGTTTTTTTCTTTCCTCTTTCCATTCCTGGTTGAGTATACAGTTTTTCTATCTGAGTTAAATTGGGGTTACTTATTTTTAAATTTTACCTGACCTAAATTTATTGACAAAATACAATACCCTAAGTGAAGTATAAAATGTTTACTTAATATACTGAATATCGCCGCGTCACATGACTCACGAATGACGTCACGTGATGCGATCGTTCGCTGAGCTGCGAACGAGCGAGCAGCTTCATCTGTCTTTTTTTTGCATGTTCATATTAATTTGTAATTTTCTGATATTTTTCGTCTTTCGGCTCAATTGTATACCAAGATACAATTTACTCACAAAAACATACCACATTAATTTATGTGCTGTTTGAGGATACGAACTCGCATTTCCAGCGCCAGCCGATCACCTAGGCCGTGCCTTATACCACTAGGCTATCGGTTCACTTGATAATAATGGCGAAAATGTGAATAGCATTACTCCTTTTATCGAACAAAGTTGATTACGGTGTAATTTTCTAGACCTTAAAGTTTAAATTTCAACTTCCACCATATGTGATAATAATAACTGCTCAATAGACTAAAAGATAAGGTTGAAATTAGTATAGATTTCTCGTTAAGTTCAATAGATTACGCTTGATACAGCTTGTTGCACTACCGTCATGTTTTACTTCAAAAACTTATCTGCTGTATGAGCTGCGGCTATAGTATTATAATATCTGTGACAGCGCGCTAAGGTTGCAATTAGAATACTTCTTTGCCTTATTTACTAAACTGTGATTGAAGGTAACTTTATAATTCGTGGTAATTTGCATTGGTGTTAATCCTCCTCGTAATATTATTCAATTTACTAAGTTTTTGATCAGTTTTTTGAGTAAATTGAAAGTATGGTTCGATTGTATCGTATTGCTTAATCATGTTACATTTTCATTTACAAGTTAGTTTTTTGGAATTTCTTTTATCTATTATCATTTTCATTACAGAGAAATACAGTGCGTAGATGGATTCGAAGGTATCAAGCGACGAGTGATATAAAATGTGAACGCCAAGGACTTCGCCCAGTTGCTTATACTCATGAATCAGAGCGGCAGCGTGATATTCTGGAAGTTCACTCAGTGGCACCCTTCAAAACTACACGCTCAAGTGCTGAAACTTTTGGAGTGTCGCTGAGTACTGTTCGACGACATCTACACGCTGCGAATATCCATAATTATAAGCCAGCCAGAAAGATTCAACTTACTGACGATCATCGCACCAACCGAGTAAATTTTCCTACACGTTATTTAAATTTCGACTGGGAAAACGAAATTGTTATATTTACCGACGAAAAATGCTTCAAGTCAGATAGGGATGGCCGAAAAATTTTATGGAGAAGAAGTGGCCAACGGTTCAACCCTAAAAAGTATTAGACTTGAGAACAAGCGGGCGGTTAACATTAGGTAAGTAAATGATTATATTCTTTAACATAAAATAAATTAATAATAACATAAAACTAATACATACATATATCAATATATATATATATATTTATTTATTTAAACTTTTTGCACAGTTATTGTACAGTTATTGTACAAAATATATATATTTCTAATTATTATTGCTGGTGACATTGATTTACATATTGCAACAGATTTGAAAAGGTTTATTATTTTAGGTTACTGGGGATGGATGTCTTCAATGGGCCCAGGCGAGCTAGTGGAAATAGGTGGCCGCAGGAACAGTGAGCGATACCTTGAAGTGTTGAATGACGTAATACTGCCTTCAGTACGGGTCGCATATCCAGAAGGACAAATTTACCTGGTTCAGGATAACTCTTCAGTGCATCGGTCCCGAATTGTGCAAGACTGGCTAAATGCACAAGAAGATATCCCGGATCTTAACCCTATAGAAAACTTATGGGGTCAGATGGTTTTAAACTGGGACTCAAGTGAAATAAAGTAAAAAAAAAAATTGGATGAAGAGGTAAACAGAACTTGGGAACTAATGCGAAATAGTGCCGCATGTTTTAATATGGTGTCGGGGATGAAAAGTCGTCTTCAAGAAGTGATAGACAGTGAGGGCCATCCTCTCCGTTATTAATGCAGTTTATCGATTCTTACCCAGGACAAATCTTTGTGTGCTGAACACGATTATTTGTTATGTGTCTGGGTGTAATTAATCTAAAAAAGATATTTAAAATAAGTATTATATCCGTTGTCTAGTATCCATATCACATTAAGGTGCTTATTTTAGGCTAGATGACGCTGTGTATAAAGTGTCCTAACATTCATAATAATAATATTATATTATTAATACCTAATCCTATTACAAGTTTTTGTTTACAAGTTTAGTAATCTTCTAATGTGTTAACGATGCACTATCTGACCTCACATATTTTTCTAATGTTGTGTTAAAAGGGTTACCTACTTATCAGAAAATGTGATCAAAGAAGAAGATGTTTATTGCCATACTGTTATAGTTTAGCATGTTGGTTCTTTCTTTGTGATTCACAGGAACAAATAACATTTCATTTTTCAACCATTCTTTTATATTCAAAGATTATACAGAGTGTAAAAAATTAATGTTTGCAACTTTAAATAAATAAGTAAATTAATATTGTAGTTATGTTTCTAGAATTATCTAATATTAAGTAAACATTTTATACTTCACTTAGGGTATTGTATTTTGTCAATAAATTTAGGTCAGGTAAAATTTTAAAATAAGTAACCCCAATTTAACTAAGATAGAAAAACTGTATACTCAACCAGGAATGGAAAGAGGAAAGAAAAAAACCTAGAAATGTAATTCGAGAAATAAATTAATATTGTTTATGCAATAAGCCTATCTTTTCTTACAAACCTCATATCTACTATAAAATTTGATTCCTTAAATATTAATTAACAAAAAGTGCTTAAGAAAATAAAAAAATAATTATATCAATAAAAAAAGAACTTGTGCCCGAGGATTTGAACCCCGGTTGCCGTGTCCACAAAGCATCAGTCATAACCACTAGACCAACATGCCATTTACACAATGATTCAAAAAACTTTAATGCTTTCATGTCATTATCAAGGGGGGTTCTTTTTCTCTGAAGCTTACTGTACCTGCACTCGCCACTGTACTAAAAGCTTGACCAATGTAAACCAGCCTTTAGCGACGTCTGAACGATTTGAGACTGCAGGCTAGTGTGTGGGCCTTTATACCCCTACATCTAGGTAGTAGAAATTAGAAACGTTTGCCAAAACAGAGTCGTCACATCATTGGCATTGAATCTAGCGAGTTAGAACCTGGAAACGTTTTTTGTTCCTGTTCGTATAATCTGTATAAGAATTATATTATCTGTGGAAAAAGAAACAGAGACCGCCAGTATAATAGGTGGAAGGACGAGGTGAAGGCCAGCAAGCCACTCTTGGACTAGGCTAGTAAGAGTCAGAGAAGGGTGGAAGGCGTTGGAGGAGGCCTTTGTCAACAGGCAAACGGACGTTGACAGCTGAACATAATTTAATTAACCGAGCGAGCGAAGCGTCTCAGTTTTAACTCGAGGACTGGCCGATTTGGCGTTGTTGGTATGTGTGTCAGTTTACCACGGTGAGTGTTCTGAAGAGCTCTTCAACCTGATCCCACCCTCTCCCTTCCGATCCCGAACAACGCGTGCCGGGCAGAGATGTCACTCTCATACCATGGAAACCGTCTTCGCGAGAACCGAGCGTTTTAAACGTTCGTTTCTCTGCCGAACGATGGTGGCTTGGAACGCCCTGCCTGCGCACGTGTTTCCTCCAACATATAACCCTGGGTTCTTTAAGCGAAGCGTGAAGAGGCACATGACTGGGTCGTCAAGTTGAGGGCCACTTTCACAGTATTGCTGTGTACTGTGAGAGTCGCCCTCAATTGCCAGACGTCGCCTCAGCTTACCATCAGGCGGGTGGCGTCAATTTGTCGACTTAAATATATATTAAAAAAAAAAGTTCCGGTCTACAGGCCGCATTTTTCAGCCGATTTTCATGAAATTTGGCACAAGTGTTCTTTGTTGCAAGGCGCAACTTTTGTCGAAAGGATTTTTCGATTGGGGGGAAAATGGGGGGAGAAATTGCACTCCGACGTTAATTAAAGCACATTCTTTTGTTTACAGAGAACATAATTCGAACGTTAGGGTTGTCTGTAAAGTAAAACCATAGATAACCTCCTAATAGATTCCGCATGCAGGGCAACAAACGCGCGCCACTCATACTTGATTTCGCAAGCATATAAAGCTATGCCTAAAATCACGACGTCAGTGACAACCAACTTCGCGACCTATGACCACGTGCGATTATATAATTTAAAAAAAATGTTTTTGTGAGCATTTTACATTTTAAATGGCTTCCTGTTCCGTAAAATGGTGTGGCAAGTCGGCGAAGACATCAAATTACCAAAAAGATGGCATTACATTTCACCGGTAAGTAAATTAGACATAAAAGTAAATATAAATGGACTAGACACCGGAGTTCAATTTATTCTGGTTGGTAATAGAACAAACAATTTAGAACCCGTTGATGTCTTTTTGAAATTACTCTTTCACTCATTAGCCAAATTATAATAGCTATCCTTTTCTAACAATACATTACAATAGCACTTGAATCGATAGTGATGGGATATCGGTACGATATTGTACGTCATCGATATTTTGCAGTATTATTGCCGTAGGTGCTTTAAAAAGTAGTACCTATAAATAAGCAACATGTTGTCGCCTGCGACTGCGCCCGCTTGAATCGGTAAGCTGTGATTTATTTGCGACCAATTTGTGCGCTGGCATTATTTTATTTTTTTTGCAGCTAATGTGATTTAGTATTAGCAATGTAACTGACATATATAGATTATTTTATAGGTTTCCTGGATGCCCCGAGGAAAAAGAAATGGATAGATGCAACATCTCGTGGGGAGAGTTGGTTTCCCACCAATAACAACATAAAATATTAAGAAAGAAATTATAGTCCCGCCGATGACATCAGTTTTTGTGATCTATTTATAATTTCTTTCTTAATATAAATTATATTATTTTACATCTACTGAATAAAAATATAAAATTATAATGTATCATCATCAGAGATGGGGGGCTCGTGGCTTAGTGGTAACCGTGTATATTAACACATTGCTAAGGTTAAGAAACATCTAACCAGGTCGGTCTTAGGATCGGTGACCATTTTTTTAGAAATTGAGACCTCCGTGCCTCTGGGACCACGTTAAGCCGTCGGTCCCGGTTATTATACGAAAATCTATGTCAGTTGTTACGGGTATTTGGGGCCCTAAATCAAAATCCAACTGGTCTAACTACAGAGCTTTGATATCGCCCATAGTTTGTGGAGATCAGAATGATGGCAGTCGCTGCACGGAAAATATTAAAGTTCAGCTGCATCGCAGTTACACTGGAAAGCTGATCCTGAGTTGGGAAAAGGCTCGGTAGATGTGCGATCATCAGAGATCGGAATAGGTAGAAAATTTTTACTTAAAGTTTGAGGAAATAGGAACTGAGAGTTGATAATATCTGTCCCTCTTGATTAAGTCCCGATACCTATTCCTATAAAAAATATAATAATAAATAAAAAAAAATATTTTTTTTTTAATTTTGCTAATTTTTTTTTATAAATGTATTTAAAAATGTATAAAATAAGAATATAAAGGAATAAACGATACAATAAAATTATAAAAATGTAATTATTATAAACGAGTACCTATCAAAATTTTATCGACACATTTTCATCCCTATCCCATCTCTAGTATTCGGTGCATTCGAAGATTGACCTTGAAACAGCCATTCATAGCGCACTTACATGTTTCCGCATTCCGCCAAAACAGGTGAACTCGGTAAGGAACAAAATTACAGTAATGCGGAATCTATTAGGAGGTTATCTATGAGTAAAACACATGGGGCACACTAAAAGTTTTGCACTTCTAGCTAACTATTTGAATTTCGAATGTTATATTTTTTTAAACGTTGCAACCTTCTTAGTAATAAAAAAAAACAGTTGGCGGGAAATCATTTGTCAATTGTTTTTTATCACACATCAAAGTTCTACGTATGCAACGAAAATGGAATTAAGTCGAAAAGATTTTAGAGCGATGATTTTTTATGATTTTAAAAGTTCTCTCTCTCCGCAAGACTGCCGCTCGTCTTCAAAATGCTTTTGGGAGAGAAGCACCTTCTTTGAGCACCGTGAGTCGATGGTTTGCTGAATTTGAGAGAGGTTGAGTTTCTTTACATGACGTATTTTGTGAAGGGCGGCCTTCAACTGCCGTCAACGAAAATAATGTGGCTACTGTTAAGCGGTTAATTGAAGAAAACCTGCGGATTACCGATGAGACAATTCGAGGACTATTGGCGATTGGTATGAGTCAAATCCAGAAAATTTTACACGAAGAATTGAAAGTTCGGAAACTTTGTTGTCGTTGGATCACTCATGAACTGACAGCGGAGTAGAAGCGGGCTCGCGTGGAATGGTGCTCACAGATGCTACTTACTGAAGTACGACCACGGACATTCTAATGCTGTTTATGACATTGTCACAGGAGACGAAATGTGGATTTATTGCTTTGTACCCGAAAAAAAACAGCAATCTTGTGAATGGGTGTTTGAAAAAAAAAACAAGCCAACAAAAGTGAGGCAGGCGAGAAACGTTGGTAAAAAAATGATCGCGTTTTTTTTCTCTGGGTCCCATCTGTAGAATTCCACTTGAAGATCAAAAGAGTGTTAATGCCGAGTGGTATTCTACCGCTCTAACGTCCGTTGCCGGGCGTCCCTGGTTACTAGCAGAGGGTATGTCCAGTGGCGCCCGGCGGACTTTGACCACCCCTGTGGTCTCTGCGGGTGTTTGGTCGGGACGAGAATCCCGCGTCATTGGGGTCGGGTTTTATCCCGCGTCAGTGAGTGAATCTGGTTGCGTGCTATGGGGCAAAGGCCCCGCAGCACGCAACCCTTCTAGCCTGCTTCTGTAAGGACGGTGGGTGGCGATCCCGCCGTCCTCAGGCCCCGATCATGGAGGACGATAGTCTTGGGCGTAGTCGCGTAGTCTGGGGCGGCCTGGCCGCCGACTACGGAACTCGGCGGGGAGGGTACGCTCCCTCCGCCTCCTTCGCGAGCATGACTTGCTCGCAGAAGGACACGGCCGCGTTCCACCTACTCCCGCTGGATACCATGGCTTGAAGCATGGTCCCCAGCGAGAGGGTATCCACGCCCAGACCCACTACGAGGTCCCGGCGCTGACTCGCCCACGCGACCTAGCACCCTGTGATTTCTGTATTTTCCCCAAAATCAAAGATTTGATGAGAGATTTCACTTTTACCAACTCCGAAGAGGCAGTGATAGCGTTCAATCAGCACGTAGAAAACATGCCTTCAGATCTGTGGTCCTCCTGTTTTAAAAAATGGTTCGATTGCATGAAAAAATGTTTAAAATGTTAAGGATAGTATTTTGAAAAGCAATAAACATAATATTTTGGTTTTAACATGTTGTTTATTTAATATATTTTTGTATTTTAAAGCAATGAGGTTGCTTAAACTATTCTTAAAATATTAAGAAAGAAATTATAAATAGATCACAATAACTGATGTCATCGGCGGGACTCGAACCCACGGCCTTTCCCTAACACTGCTCTGACCAACTGAGCTACGATGACCACTACCGACGACATCGAATTTTTGCTTCATATCATATTCATAATTTCTACATCGCGCTATTAAGGTTAGCGTTGGATCCACCTACCGCAGTTCTACCGAACTGACGGTACCAGTGTATCGTGTTACAACGATATTTAAACACTGAATTTTTAGATGAATCCTTACCAAATCCATATATTTTTGTATTTCAAAGCAATGAGTTTGCTTATACTATTCTTAAAATATTAAGAAAGAAATTATAAATACATTTACACAAAATACATTTTTTGTCATAAAATATTACAATATGAATCACAAAAACAATAGTCTTTTGGGCTGGGCTCGAACCAGCCACTGTTTCCTTTCCAGGACGAACGTTCTACCAACTGGCCAAGACACCACTAGTCCAAGATTTCTAATTTTGGTCTAGTGGTAGAGGCCCTGCAACACGATTATGGAGGTCGATGGTCCTGGGCGTAAATGAGTCTGCGGCGCCCTGGCCGCTGACTGCCGAATTCAGCGGGGAGGGTACGCTCCCTCTCCCTCTCGGCCGCTTCCTTCGCGAGCATGACCTGCTCGCAGAAAGACACGGCCGCGTTCCACCTACTCGCGCTGGAGACAATGGCTTGAAACATGGTTTCCAGCGAGAGGGTATCCACGCCCAGAATCACTACGAGGTTCCGGCGCTGACTCGCCCACGCTCATTAGGTACCTATATTAGTTTATTTTCTGATTCTATTTAGTTTTATCTTTATTTCATTGTTTACTAATTTTTATTATTCTTTCTCCTTAGAGTAATCAATAAATATTGTTGGACATTCTCACACAACGCCATCTAGCCCAAACTAAGCTATAAGCTTGTGCTATGGGATCTAGACATTTCGCCGTCCCCGGGGAAGAAAATGATAACTGCCATTATCTTGATTTTAATGTTATGTTATTTTTGAGATCTTTGAGTGTTAAAAACATCTACTTAATTTTTTTTTGTAATTTTTTACAGTTATTTACAGAGTTACAAAAAATTACAATAGTATTCGAAGATTTAAGACAGGCATAAAAGAAGGGAAAAAAAGGATAGGTAATATAATATTATCAAAACGTATCCTGACTTGTTATTATGACAAATAGTAATAGAATTATATTCTCGTAAAAAAACATTCGACTTAATATGATAAATGCATGTTATCATTTTATTCTTGTTCAAAACCGTCCACTCGTTTGGTACATAGTCAAACGACTTAACCCGCACTTTACGTTTTATTGGAAAACTAAATTTAAATCCTTTATAGCAAAAAGTTATTTATGAGAATAACATGATATTAAAGTATTATCATCAAAACTCCCATCCCAAAAACTCGTAGAAGAAAATGATAAGTAACGAGTATCATATTTCTTTCTGATCGCGTTGAACGGAGTATAAAATGATAATTGAAATTATGCAACTTTGATGATGATTCATTCACACTAACTTTTTATTCTTTAAATATCTTAATTTTAACAGGTGTTAGGAAAATTTGACTAAAACGATTAAAATGAAGAAAAAATTACGTTTTTAAAAACCCAGGAATCACGCATCTATGTCCAGTATTTCCGGAGTAATCGTTGAAAACATTTTTTATTTTTCCTGAAAAGTTGTGTTTTTGCAGTTATCACTTAGTTTTCATTTATTACATCCAACTCAAGATCCACCTAGGAGGTACACTGCCTGTTTGCCGTTCGTGGGTCCCGTCTCGTTGAGTATAGCTAAGATTATGAGGGGAAAATAGGATATTCGCGGCTTTTAGAACACAGAACACCTTGAGGGAGCTGTGTAATGGCAAGGACTCGGTGTCGGTTTCACACAGATCGGGTGTTTATTTGTTGAGTTGCGATGGCTGTAATATGCAGTATGTAGGGCAGACTGGCAGGTCCTTTGAGATCAGATACAAGGAACATATGGCGGCGTTCCGCAACGGTTGTCCTGAGAAGTCCCTCTTCGCGAAGCATCTCCTTGACACTGGTCATTCCTTGAACAATAGTAACACCTTTAGAGTTTTACGCTTATGTGAGAAAGGGTTCAAGCTGAGTGTTTGGGAAAGGCTAGAAATAGTTAGAAGAGATGCGGACACTTTACTCAATGAACAAATAGATTTTCACACGTCTCCTTTACTTAATCTGTTTGTGAACAGACGTCTGTCTGTTCACAAACAGATTAACCAACTAATGTGTCTACATTAGTTGGTTGTTGGTTTGTATGTGTCATTTGGCATTTCTACACAACTTATTAAAAATTAAGAAGATAAAGTCTTGTATTGGTGAATACCTATTTTTGAACTTAGTTAGCATGATCTGCGGTTTCTACCCACGTTAGTTATTGTGAAAAATCCTACATCGCGATAATGAAATTTGCACACGCTTACTTATAAGCAAATATGTTCTAACCACAAATTTTGCTGTTCTCTCTGAGACAGTCTTGATAATGCCTCGTTTAGAGGCGAAATAATTGTCGACGTTTTGTTGTCTTTTTTAATTCTGCGGAAAACAATGCTATTACAAATTTAAAAGGTTTAAAACATTTTTTAAAAACATTTTACTTACCATTGCGTTATCACTTTATTCTCTGGGGACGGCGATTTAATAAACAAATTTATATAATTCTAAATACATACATAATATACATAGAGAACAGCCAAACTCCGAAACAAACATTTGTGGATCACACAAATATTTGATTCGACCCGGGAACCGAACACGAGACTCCGGAGTCGAAAGCCGATGCTCTACCGACCACGCCACCGAAGTAATTGTACAGTGTGATAGTTGTACACTAGCCCTTTTTATTTCTTAAACTCGCTATCTATCCAAAGGTTGTCTGGAAGAGATCGCTTTTAGCTATAAGGCCATTTGTACTCTTGTGAATCGAAAAACTAATGTTATCTAGATTTAGTAGAAGTTGTAAAAAAATTGTAGAACCGATTTAAAAATTTGTAAAATAATAATTTAAAAAAATATGGTAATGAGGTCTCCCAATACTTACTCAAGGTTACCTATTTCTTGGTGAATCGATGCAAGTAGAAGCTAAATTTTATACTCAATTTTAGTAAAAATATAGATAAACACTTCCTAAAATATTCATCAAGATTAACAAACATTATTACACATTATCCCTCCCACAAAACTGATTTTTATTCCTATTCCTTTTCCGTTCATGCGGTCAGGCTGTGGAACTCTCTGCCCCCGGTCATACAAAGCTGTAGAACTCTTACTCTATTTAAAAAGAAAGTGAAAGCACACTACCTCTCCTCTTTATCTTAGTTATATATCGGGTAATAATATTATCTATTGTAGTCTCTATATGTAAGTATATTATAGTACAGTATGTATTTATTTATTTTATTTATTTATTATTTATTATAATATATTTATTTATTATAATGCGCCTTTAGTTTATGTAAGTTTATTTTTATTGCACTGCACACACGTTGCCTTGTCATATTTACATCTCCTCTCTGGCCTGCTGGAAGAGATTCCTTTAGGAATAAGTAGCGCCCTTGTACTATCTGCTCACTGTTCTGTTTGTATTCTTCTTATTGTTTGTTTTTCTCTGTGTGTTGTACATAAATAAATAAATAAAAATAAATAAATAAACATTCAAAACTTTTATAAATGTTTTAAATATATCCCTCAATCCTTACTGTATAGATTGAGGGACATGGTGTTTTGAAAAAGTGGCTATATGTTTTAAATTTATTTTTGCATGAAGATTAAGTAAAAGTTGTCTAATAATTTGTAAAAAACAAAAACAACTGAAATACATCACGGTTTAAAAATTATAACTCTAGAAACTACGTCCCTCAATACTTATGCCTCCAAAAAACACTTGATCGTAGCTCACTAGGTACTGTAAGTATATAATTAACTACGAATATATATTTTAGTAGTAATTTTCTACTAAAAGTTTATGCAGTTATTTGATTAGAAGATTCGTTATTCATCAAAATATTAACCTATCAATATTCCTAATCAAAACAATGGTAAGTAAAATGTTTTTAAGAAAAAACCTTTTAAATTTATATAATAGCATTTTATATAATGCAAATAGAATTCCCATTGGCGCCCGGCAGACCTTGGCCACTTATATGGCCACTGCGACGTGGTCGGGTGTTACCCCGCATCTTTAGGGTCGGGTTTTATCCCGCGTCGGTCAGTCAAGGCGTGCATGGGGTGAAGCCCCACATCACGCAGCCCTTCTAGCCTGCTTCTGTAAGCCTGTATCTACCGGAGGCGCTCGGCAATTGACGTAGGTGCGGCCGCGGCCCAGGCCGCGGTTTTATAAAAACCCACTAGATTTACTAATCAATATTATATATAAAATGTTAAGTATCGGTACTTGTTTTGTGATTATAATGTACGAAAGCTAAAATTCTTCGTAAAATTTAAGTAATTAATGGTCACCCTATACGTATGTAATATTAGGAATATTGATAGGTTAATATTTTGATGAATAATGAATCTTCTAAAAAAATAACTGCATAAACTTTTAGTAGAAAATTACTACTAAAATATATATTCGTAGTTAATTATATACTTACAGTACCTAGTGAGCTACGATCAAGGGTTTTTTGGAGGCATAAGTATTGAGGGACGTAGTTTCTAGAGTTATAATTTTTAAACCGTGATGTATTTCAGTTGTTTTTGTTTTTTACAAATTATTAGACAACTTTTACTTAATCTTCATGCAAAAATAAATTGAAAACATTTAGCCACTTTTTCAAAACACCATGTCCCTCAATCTATACAGTAAGGATTGAGGGATATTTTTAAAACATTTATAAAAGTTTTGGATGTTTGTTAATCTTGATGAAGATTTTTGGGAAGTGTTTATCTATATTTTTACTAAAATATGAGTATAAAATTTAGCTTCTACTTGCATCGATTCCCCAAGAAATAGGTACCCTTGAGTAAGGATTGGGAGACCTCATTTAAATTGCCATATATTTTTTAAATATTATTTTACAAATTTTTAAATCGGTTCTACAATATTTTTACAACTTGTACTAAATCTAGATAACATTAGTTTTTCGATTCACGATTAGGACACCCAATCGTCACGCACACGAATGATTGTCTTTATCTGTGGTATTAGAATTGTGGAAATAGATTCGTCTTTGAATTTCAATGCCAAACAATGTTCAATCACTACTGACATGCTATCAATTGATACTATCGATCGTCCTTGTAAGGAATCGATGGATCGTAATTCATGGCAGAATTTTCTTTATTTACCCACGAATTAGTTCTGGATCTCTGTAATCGATGCCTACCCCTATCCTGGCTGAGGCGAGCCTCAAGCTCGGCAGACGATTCTCTGGCTCTCCGAACACTATGACTTTCCCGATCTTGGCTGCAGCGAGCCTCACGCTCAACTGAGGATTCTCTTACTCCTTCAGCTCTATATCTAGCCCGAAGCTGGCTGAGCCGAGCCTCACATTCCCTTGACGAATCTTCGTCTCTAGCTGAATGTGCTCTTTGGGCATTCCCTGTACTATGACCTATGTTTGAACGACGACGTCTTTCAGATATGACTTTATACCTATCCTATTCAGTTCTTTTTTGAACTTAAATACCTACATTACTTTAAACCGCTTTTTGGCTATAATTATATTGTTTTATTCTAATTCCTATCCAACCAAGGTACCTACTATGAATTTCGAAAAAAATGTCGAATGTTAAAATTATATGGTTTGAATGGCAATTTTGGTCTACATTAAATGCACAACGTATGTAAAGTATTCAATTATATAAGGAATAATACTGCATTGGTAAAAATAGTGTTACGAGCCGGGGTTAGTCGGAATTAAAATGCCGGTAAATCTACCACCAAACACTTTATTTATTACACCACTAATTTACACTTCACTGAACACTTTTATTCGCACTTGAACTCGCAGGTATAACTCGTATTATCGCTCTGGAAATACTGCTCATCCGCCGCCAAATCGCTCCGCCTTTATAGTGTGGTCATTATTCTAGATTACTCTTTCACGGAAGAATTAATGCGAACATTCTTGCACCTTCGAGATGCTTCTAGATAACTCGTTACGTAGAAGTACCTTGGACAGAACCTTCGAGAAACCCGCTACTTAGCTAGATGGCGTAACATTATTTAGATGTCGTAACAGATGGCGTAACAATAGCTTGGCAAATGACACATTATTTTTTTGTCATTTATAAAAGATAAAAATGGTTACTGTGAGTTATCCTTAAGAGATAGAAATATGCTAGCGCGGACTTTTATGTAGACCTTTCTATGGTGTACAATACTGTAGTACATTATTTTGATCTGTCTCGTAGGGTTTCGTCAGCGTTTGCAATGAAAGCGCAAAAAAAAAGTGTTTATTTACGACATTACATTAGAAACCTCTAAAATAATCGGTATTACTCTAATATATATATTTTACATTAAAACCTTTCTGTTGAATTACTCTATCTATTAAAAAAAACCGCATCAAAATCCGTTGCGTAGTTTTAAAGATCTAAGCATACATAGGGACAGACAGACAGGAAAAGCGACTTACTTTGTTTTATACTATGTATATAGATTTGCTAAGTGATAAGTTAGTGATAACCAGAGGCGCTCGGTAATGGACGTAGGTGCGACCGCGGCCTTTAGACGCAGAATTGAAAAAAAAGATAGGTACTGTGAAGGTGCTTGCACGCTTCGCATACGACCTCATTAAGTATCTTGTAAAGTTGTATTGGCATGTTTCAAATCTGAGAATTTGATTATTATAGAATATAAACTCAAACAAACAAATTAAAAAGAAAATTAAATTGAAAAGACTGATGTCAATCGGACGAGAGCCGAGACGAGGTGGCTGACAGCTGCTGAAAGAATAGGCTTGTGTCCCAAATTTCAAAAATTGATTAAATCTGTAGTTTTGTATCTATATAGTCACAAAAATGTATTATTTTGATTTAAAACAATCATTTACATAGTATTTTTTTTTTAATTTTTTTTTTATGTTTGGTAAGTCGTGACGACGTCTAGCGATTGTGGGCCACTCTCACAGCACGTAATACTATAGAGAGTGGCCCTCAACTTGACGACCTGCTGATGTGCCTCTTCACGCTCCGCTTAAAGAACCCAGGATTATATGTGGGAGGAAACACGTGCACAGGCAGGGCGTTCCAGGCCACTATCGTTCGGCAGAGAAACGAACGTTTAAAACGTTCGGTCCTCGCGAACATGCTATCCACTGTGTGGGAGTGGCATCTCTGCCCGGCACGTGTCGTTCGGGATCGGAAGGAAGAGGGTGGGATCAGATTGAAGAGCTCTTCAGAACACTCGCCGTGGTAAATACGGTAGAATGCGGCCAAGGAAGCTATTGTTCGGCGCTGAACTAGCGGCTCAAGGCTTCCCGTTACCTCCGGACAATCTATAATACGGATAGCCCGTCGCTGCATAGCGTCGAGAGCGTCTAGCAGATACTTCGCGGAGCCGTCCCAGAGGTGAGAGCAGTATTCGACGCAGGGTCTAATCTGCGTCTTGTACAGCAGACACCTCTGGTCCGGTGTAAAGAATCTGTTTACCTTATTCAGTATTCCTAGTTTCCGCGAAGCTAGCCCTATACATCTTTCGATGTAGTTTTTATTATTGAGCTCTCGACGAACGTCTATGCCAAGGATATCAAGGTTGTCCTTCATTGGTAATAATGCATTCTGAAGAGAGGGTAGGGGAAGGAAAGGGGATTTCTTCGCAGTAAATGCACACGCCTGTGTTTTGCGGGCATTGAACTCGACCAGGTTCTCGGTACCCCATTGAAAGATACTATCGAGGTTACGGTCGAGATCAGCCACGAGTCGTCGTCTCTCCTCCTCAATCTCAGATCGCCCCGCCGTCGGACGAACCGAGTAACTCCCGTGCAGTGTGCTGTCATCTGCATAGCAATGAATGTTCCCGAGGGATAGCATATCATTGATATGCAGAAGAAAGAGAGTTGGTGATAGTACGGACCCCTGCGGTACCCCGGCATTCACTTGCAAAAAGCGAGAAGCCTGACCATCGCATAGGACCCGCACTCGGCGCTCGTTTAAAAAGCTGGCAATCCAGCTGCACAGTTGAGGAGGTAGACCATATGCCGGAAGCTTGGAAAGGAGCGAAGCATGCCAGACCCTATCGAAGGCTTTGGCGATGTCCAGGCTAATAGCCAAGGACTCGCCGTGCCTTTCCATAGCCCCACCCCAGACATGCGTTACGAATGCCAGAAGATCACCCGTTGATCGTTTTGGCCTGAAGCCGTATTGTCGATCATTGATTAGCGAGTGATCCTCTAGGTATTGCATGAGCTGCTTATTTATAAGGAGCTCAAGCACCTTGCAAATGACTGTGGTGACAGCTATGGGTCGATAGTTGCCTGGATCGGATCGATCCCCTTTCTTGGGGATCGGTTGTACGTTCGCCTCCTTCCAGACCTCCGGCACGAGCCCTGAAGAGTATGACAGGCGGTACAGACGCGTTAATACTGGAGACAACTCAGCTGCACATTTTCGTAGCACCACCGCCGGAATGCCATCAGGGCCACTGGCTTTCCGCGTGTCGAGTGACCGCAGCACTGCCCGTACATCACATTGCCTGATAACAATATCAGGCATTGTGTGGCCACAGTTGGCGATGGCGGGGGGCTGCAGGCCACGGTCGTCGACCCGGGAATTAGCCGCAAAGAGGTCTGCGAGCATATCCGCTTTCTCTTGGGCTTTGTGAGCCAGTGTTCCATCTGGGTAACGCAGCGGTGGCAGCGAGGGCTGACAAAAGTTAGATTGCACGGCTTTGGCCAGTTGCCAGAATCCACGGCTGCCCGTGGGATGGGAAGTGAGCTCCTGACCAAGCCGCGCGACGCGCTGGGCATCCGCTCTCTTAAAGGCCCTCTTACTCGACTTTGTGGCCCGGTTGTACGCTGCTTTGAGGTGGCCCACGTTTGGGTCGCGCACAGCCCGGGCCCTGATCCAGGCGCGATATGCCGACTGTTTTTGTCGAACAGCTTTGGCACAATCTCGCCCGAACCAGGGACGGGCTCTGCGGATACTGGCGACATCAGTGAAAGGGATGTAATAATCCATCCCTAAACTGATCTCGCCAGCAATCGCAGAAGCACTATCCGAAGGAGCCTTTCCTACAAAGCAGCGTTAACTCCAGGGGACGGACGCATAATAATCGCGTAGACCGTCCCAATCAGCTGACGAGTAGTGCCATAGTCGTCGTGACGTTTGTACAGGACGTGCAGGAGGTGACACCTACATGCCAGCGTGAACAACACAGTGGTCGGAACTACCCAGTGGGGCTCCTACCGAAACACTGTACTGGGCTGGGCGACTCGTCAGCAGTAGATCCAGCAGAGTGGGCGCGTGATCTGACCTGTCTGGTATCCGGGTGATCCCGCATACCATCTGGGTCAGACCGTGGGAGAGAGCAAACGCATGGGCGGCTCTACCCGCATGATCAGTCTTGAGGGACCCCAGCCATTCAATGTGATGGCCATTGAAGTCCCCCAGAAATACTAAGTCAGCGTTCGGGAACCGCACCTGCGCTTCATCAGCCGTCTCGCTGAGGTACTGGAAGAGCTTTGTTGTCTCAGAATCCCCTGTGTGGGATCGGTAGACGCACACGTAGATCTGGCTCATAGAGCCATGGTCTACGTGCAGCCAAAGGACGGAATTGGAGGGGTTCTCTAGGCAGCGCAACCGGCGGCAGCAAACATCCGCCCTAACGAACACGCACACCCCGGCTTTGTTTCGAAATAGTTCCTCGATGACATAGCCGGGGTAACACAGGTAAGACGTGTCGTCAGGGCGGCGTATTTGTGTCTCCGTGAGGAACATCACAGCGGGCCGTGCCGTCTCAAGGTGATGGTGGACGGCATCGAGGTTCGCATGGAGTCCACGGACGTTAGTGAACTCCACATCGAAAAGTGAAGTTGTGGGGTTTCCTAGGGCCGCTGTGTAACGTTTATTTTTTCTTTGTTGCACTACCATTGTAGATTTTGAAGAAGAAGAAGCGTGAAGACAGGGCGACATTTGGTGCAGCAGTAAGTGACAAAGCGCAGGGGCTAGCTTTGTCTTAGAACCGTGTGGTTAGGTCGGAGCCGACTCGCCGGACGGAAGGGCTCCCAAACCCCCCTAATGCAAGGCCGCCTCTACCCCACACCGGTTACCACCCGGAGCGGCGATCCCACATCAGGATTATGCGCAACATGTGGGGCAGCCTCCTGGGGTGGTTGGTCCCAGGCGGGCCCCATGACTGTGTTGCGGGCGGCCGCGGCAACGCCGTTGCTAAGGGTCTCCCTGGCCGGTGAATCGACCCACACCTCCCACACTAGACTCCGTTTCGCCCCCACTGGTCCCATGCCTGCTGCACCATACATCGCCCCGGGCCCGGCGGTGCAGCTGCTGAACCCCTAACGCAACCCAGCCTGGGCTGGGTTACTTGGGGGGCTTTAGCACAGCTGCACGGTGGTACCCCCCCGGACCAACACTGTTGTACCACCTGGTACCCACGTAGGGGCCGAAGCCACTCCATAAGTACCGTAAATTAACGAGCCTCGTCCGTTTATCAGCAGGTGCGCCACTAGCAGGTGAGGTCGCTGGGGCCCTAAAGATGTTGGTAGAGCCCCTTAGCACCCAAGTTTATTTTGCGATCTAAAAAATGTATTTAAATTGGTAACGAAAACGCTCCAATCTGTCATGGCGCCTTGGGTGATGACACACGTTGCGAAACAAATCAAAATGTGTTTGACGAAGCTATCCTGACCAAAAAACGAACGAAGTTCGCTGCAGCGATTTAGCCATAAATTTGTCGTCTAATCGTAATATAAATATTCAAGCGCAAGATCGCTTTTAGTTATAGTTTTTTCACGACCAAAAGGTCAAAAGCGCCGTGAATATCATGGCGCTTACGCGTTTCCTTCAACGTATTCCAAGAACATGTCACTTGTAAGGATTATACACTATAGACTGGACACGCATAGCTTTTTACCTACGACGGAACGGAGATGGTATATGGGTTCGGGGTGAGAAAATGTTTGTGCAAAAACATGTTGCCATTTTTCTCCAAAACTACTGGTCGGATTTTGATGCAGTTTTTAGTTATGGGTTCAGGTTTGATTGGTGCATGTTCTTAGATAAATGTTACGATGACAACTCACCAGGGGGCGCTGCAGCGAACATTATTTGTGAAAAGCAATGTTTCCAATTTTCTCAAAAACTATTATCCGATTTTGATGCAGTTTTCAGTTATGGGTTTGAGTTAGATTGGTACAGGTTTCTAGATAGATGTTACGGTGACAACTCATCAGGGGGTGCTACAGCTAATATTATTTGTGATGAAAATCAATTTTGATGCGGCTTTTTTTAGGAATGGATTTGTAGTTGATTAGTGAGGGTTCTTAAATAGGTGTAACGACGGCAACTTACTAGAAGGCGCTACATATCTATGCTCTTTAAGAATTTTAAAATAAAAATCAAAATTAAAATTTTTGAAAAAACCCACGACGATTAAAAAGCAATTGAAAAAATTCGGTCGCCGTGCGCCGAGCCATCGACATCTCCTGATGATGCCCCTGGTTGGGGGCGAAACACGTGTCGAGGTTTTTATTATTTTTTGCACGATAACACAACTCTCATATTTATTCTATTTTCAAAATTATTTCTCTATTCTTTCGGCCTAAGTGGGTTTGGAGGGCGGACTTGTGCATGAATAAATACGAGAGTTGGGTAATTTGCATGTGGCGGAATATTGCAAAGTAGTTAGATTTATTTAATTTAAGGATAAAATAATTTAAAAACCTCCAGAAAGTTAAAAATATATTGTGTTGGTTAGCCCTTTAACTTTGATATAGGTGCCTAGCAATATTTTGATTGAAGCGTTGTCTCGAAATGTACATCGAAATAATGCGCCAAAACTGCGTTTTGTTCAACCTACTTTTGTTAGATTTATAATAATTTAACTTTAAAATTAACAAAAATTCGCAAATTAATAAAAACGTACGAACAATTAAATTACACAAAATCACAGACACAACTTGAACAAGAAGTCAGCTCTTCATACATACTTACTCTATGGTGTGAGAGCGCAACCTGTGACGTCATATTTTCTGATTGGTGTTTGATGTCTCGTGACTGAATGCCTAATTTTTCCAAACTTATTTTCTAAAAATAATAGTAATCTTTATTCTGTCTACTAATTTATTTTACTTTTTGTTATCTATTCATTGGAAATAGTCATAAGAAACATACACCAATCCGATTTATTCTTAATGGACACAAGCCTATTGTAAAAGTGAATTTATTGTGAAATATATTTAAATACGGGGAAAACGAAGAGTTTTATTCCAGTAGATACGATCCTGCGTACTACGACTGTACCTACCTACCTATTTGTATCAATACCAGCTGTGGTATTCTACTTAGTTCTCAAAACAAACATATTTTTAATTTGCAACGATAGGTAATAAAACTGCTTGTTAAGGTAAGTATACACTAGCTGTGATAACAGGTATCTAATGTGGGAAAATACAGGTGGGGTTATACCTGTAATGGACGGTAAGGCAGAATTAATAAAATAACCGGCGAAGTGCGCACGTATAGAATACGGTTCCGTAGTCACGTGTATTGGGCGTTTTCACATTGCACAATATCGTGCCTGTGTATCGTGTAATGTCTACCTGACTAGAGTGAAATAGGTGTTAAAAACTCCTGACGATTTGACAGCTTGGATTTAATCTGATGGTAAGCCACGGGTTACGTCCATTAGGCCTGGACGCATGGATCTCTATACATTTGTATTAATTAACAATTTGACGACGTACTTTCAAATGGAAGATCTCATCTCATTTTTTGTAGACATCCACGTAAACGTGTCGAAACATATGTCCATTTTCCACGATGCTACCGACACTTCCATTTGGATTGATGGGGGGATGGAATAGGAAGCCAAGTGTGCTTTGGATAGAGGTTATGTGTGCCTCGAGTAGGAAGTCAAGTGTGCTTTAGGTAGAGGTTATGTGTGCCTCGAGTAGGAAGCCAAGTGTGCTTTAGGTAGAGGTTATGTGTGCCTCGAGTAAGAAGCCAAGTGTGCTTTAGGTAGAGGCTATGTGTGCCTCGAGTAGGAAGTCAAGTATGCTTTAGGTAGAGGTTATGTGTGCCTCGAGTAGGAAGTCAAGTGTGCTTTAGGTAGAGGTTATGTATGCCTCGAGTAGGAAGTCAAGTGTGCTTTAGGTAGAGGTTATGTGTGCCTCGAGAAGGAAGTCAAGTGTGCTTTAGGTAGAGGTTATGTGTGCCTCGAGTAGGAAGTCAAGTGTGCTTTAGGTAAAGGTTATGTGTGCCTCGAGTAGGAAGTCAAGTGTGCTTTAGATAGAGGTTATGTGTGCCTCGAGTAGGAAGCCAAGTGTGCTTTAGATAGAGGTTATGTGTGCCTCGAGTAGGATGCCAAGTGTGCTTTAGGTAGAGGTTATGTGTGCCTCGAACGTGTAGTTTCTGCGTCTGGCAACACTATTGAACAGTCGTAAAATTTTAGCTCCTATAAATTTATTAGTGAAATAAATACAAATTACATCAGATAACTCCAATATCATCACAATAGTAATGCATAAATAATCATTTCAAAGAATTTTGTGTATATTAATGTAAAAATAAGCTAAAAAGTGACGAATCAGCTGACCGTTGTTCAATGTTATTTTACGTAAATAATACATAATGTTTCTCCTATAATAGGTAAAATTATTTTATTATACGTGTTTATTTATATACTCAACATTGAAAACAGGCGATCTATTTTCGTAAGTACAGAAAAGTTTTGATTTTAATTTACCGGTACCTAACATAACCTCGAACTACCTACTTGTATTTTCCAAATTGCGTTTAATTGCACTTATTTGTCGAGAATATGAATACCCGTAGCCGTAGAGCCTTATCCCGCCAGCAGGAGGAGCCCAAACTTCAGCTGGTGTTGCAGGAACTTAAATCTAAAACAGAGCTCTGTTTACAATTAGAAAAAGAAAGAGAAGAAAATGAAAACTTGTTGATAGGTGCTTTAGACGATAGTAAAAAACTAAAATCTGAACTAGCTAGGCTTCATATTAGTTATGATGAAATTGTAATGCAGCGGAACCACCTTCAATCAATAGTAGATAGGTTTCAAGAGTGCAGTGACGAGTATGAAGGGACCTTGAGGAGGACTACCTTGCTGGAACAGGAGCTACGGGATGCCCAGGTGCACATCTTACACCTGGAGTCAGCTGCCGAGCAAGTCGTAGTGCAACAAACGGATAACCTTTATAACGAGCTAATGAGTGGTACTCCGCAGTTTGTTCCTTCTGCAACAGTTCCAAACTTGGACTTGTCTACTATAGATCTTACCAATGACAGTTCATACCAACTGGACAAGCCAGTTTATTTTTGCAGCAGGAATAAACTAAAAAAATACCTAAAAATAAAGAAATTAATTTTAAAATCAAAGAAACAATTAAAATATCATAGAATCTTAATCAAAAAGTGTAAAAATGTTAACTCTAGTTTAAAATTAAGAGAACAAGCTAAATTATCTATGTTAGAACTTAAACAAAGTCATTTAAAATATTACACTGACACACAACGCTTAGAGTCACAAATAAAAAAATTGCAATTTGAATTAGAGTATGTAACTAAAAAATATGAATGGTCTCTAAAAGACTTTAATAAGTGTTCATCAAGTATAGATAAGGTACTCAAAACGTCTAATTATAATACTGAGCGCCTTAATACATTTATAAATAACCACTCGTGCAACATCAACTGCACAAGTCCTCCTCAATCTTTGGAGCACCAGGCTTCCCTTACAACTTGCTCTCCTTCTACTTCATTAGTGTATGAATTGTGTGACAGTGTAAAAAGTAATAGTCATACTGGTTATACTAAACTAATTTTATTTAGTGATGATATTGGAACTGATTTTGGTTCTTTTCTGATACAAAAATGTAATTCAAATTGTTATTCAATTATTAATAACTGTTATCCAGGTGCATCTTTAAATGAAATTATGCAAAAGATATTAGAATATAATTTTGACTCAAACAGTAAAATAATTATTTTCTGCTCAAACAGGGGTAAAATTAACAAAAATGAACTATCCCTATACTTTGACAAAATGCAAAACTTAAATGTTGAACATGTAGTAATGTTTACATTACCATATATAAAAGGTGTGCCAGACGTGGAAAATTCTCTTAGATATAAGATAAATTTACAACTAAATTTAACTAGCCAATATAATAATAAATTCCATGTACTACTTTAATTCTGTTTTTAAGAGAACTGTATATAAATACAATTTGTCAACTTCTGACAGTAAGTTTAACGATAACAAACATATTGTTTATGTAAACAAAGGTAGGTATTTTCTACCAAAGCATTATAAGAGACAAATAGCAAGTTTGCTATTCAATTATTTTTACACTTCAGCCAAGAACTTGGCTGACAAAACTGCTTTTATTGAGCAATGTAGATTTAGTGTTAAGACTTTGGAATCTGTTCCAAGTAATTTAAATTAAGTTCTACGACAACAGAGGCAATATTACCCTTTAGCAGACATAGTCAATTAATTGAATTAAATTTAGTTACAAATATTAATTATGTTAAAAAATGCCCTCCAAATCAAACCAAATCAAAAAATGTAAATTATATCAACATAGGGCATCAAAATATTGGTTGTTTAACACATGGTAAAGAGTTAGAGTTGGAACTGTTAATGAATTCAGATAAAATTGATATTTTTTGTATTACAGAACATATGCGTAAGTCGAATGAGCTCATGTTCAATTTTAGTAATCACCGGGTTGGTAGTGCATTCTGCAGGGTGACCACAGTACGGGGGGGAGCTTTGATTTTATTAAATAAAAAACTTAAATTTAAAGAACGGAAAGATATCGTGTCTCTTTCTCTAGAGTGTAAAGTCGAACTTTCTTGCGTGGAAATGGAGCAATTCATAGTAGTATGCGTGTATAAACCTGGAACCTCGCCCTTTTGCGAATTTGAGGAACTTATTGACAAAGTTCTATGTAAACTTGGAAAAACTAATAAGTACCTAATAGTTTGTGGTGATTTTAATGTCGATTTACTTGTTAATACGCCTATGAGTTATAATATTTAAAATTTATTTAAATCACACAATCTTACAAACTTATTTTTGGAGCCTACTAGATATTGTGCTACAATAGCCACTTGCCTGGATAATATATACAGCGATATGTTGCCAGAAAGTAAAAGTATTATAAAAAAGCTAGATTCAGACCATTGTGGGCAAATAGCATCTTTTAAAATCACTAAAGAAAAAGTTATAAAACGTAAAATATTATGTATGGGCGAGTCAGCGCCGGGACCTCGTAGTGGGTCTGGGCGTGGATACCCTCTCGCTGGGGACCATGCTCCAAGCCATGGTATCCAGCGGGAGTAGGTGGAACGCGGCCGTGTCCTTCTGCGAGCAAGTCATGCTCGCGAAGGAGGCGGCCGGGAGGGAAAGGGAGCGTACCCTCCCCGCCGAGTTCCGTAGTCGGCGGCCAGGCCGCCCCAGACTACGCGACTACGCCCAAGACTATCGTCCTCCATGATCGGGGCCTGAGGACGGCGGGATCGCCACCCACCGTCCTTACAGAAGCAGGCTAGAAGGGTTGCGTGCTGCGGGGCCTTTGCCCCATAGCACGCAACCAGATTCACTCACTGACGCGGGATAAAACCCGACCCCAATGACGCGGGATTCTCGTCCCGACCAAACACCCGCAGAGACCACAGAGGTGGTCAAAGTCCGCCGGGCGCCACTGGATATACCCTCTGCTAGTAACCAGAGACGCCCGGCAACGGACGTTAGAGCGGCCGCGGCCTTGGGCCGCGGAATTAAAAAAAAAAAAAAAAAATATTATGTAGACCCATAACTGGTGACCGCTTGGAACGTATGAGGGTTGGACTTTGCAATAAAATTCCATTCTTAGACACTGGCTTAGATCCAAATGTAATGTATAAATTATTTTTTGATTCTTTTTACAACGAGTTCAGCTCCATATTCAAGTCTAAGGAGGTCATGATTAGTGATAGTCCTACTTTCAGTGAATGGGCCACTGAGGGTATACACAAAAGTAGACAAAAACTTTATGAACTATACTCAGAAAGACAGCTTAATAGAACAATGGTAAGTAAAAATTTTTTTAAGAAAAAACTTTTTAGCATTAATTAATAGCATTAATTTTTCGCAGAATCAAAAGGACAACAAAACGTCGACAATTGTTTCGCCTCTAAACGAGGCATTATCAAGACTGTCTCAGAGAGAACAGCAAAATTCGTGGTTGGAACGTGTTTGCTTATAAGTAAACGCGTGCAAATTTCATTATCGCGATGTAGGATTCTTTACAATAACCAATGTGGGTAGAAACCTCAGATCATGCTAACTAAGTTCCAAAAATAGGTATTCACCAATACTTGACCTTATCTGTTTGATTTAATTACTGTCTCTTGATAAGTTGCATAGAAAACCCAAATAACACACACAAACCAACAACAGTTAATGTGTCTGTCTGTTCGCAAACAGATTAAGTAAGGGAGATGTGTGAAAATCTATTTGTTCGTTGAGTAAGGTGTCCGCATCTCTTCTAACTATTTCTAGCCTTTCCCAAACACTTAACTTGAACCCTTTCTCACATAACCGTAAAACTTTAAAAGTGTTACTATTGTTCAAGGAATGACCAGTGTCAAGAAGATGCTTCGCGAAGAGGGACCTTTCAGGACAACCATTGCGGGACGCCGCTCTATGTTCCTTATATCTAATATCGAAGGACCTGCCAGTCTGTCCCATATACTTCAAACCACATTCATCACAACTCAACAAATAAACACCTGATCTGCGTGAGACCGACACCGAATCCTTGCCATTACACAGCTCCCTCAAGGCATTCTGAGTTCTAAAAGCAACAAATATACTACTTTCCCTCATGATCTTAGCTATACTCAACGAGACGGGACCCACGAACGGCAAACAGGCCGTGTACTTCCTAGGTGGATCTTGAATCGGATATAATAAATGAAAACTAGCCTTTCTACGTTTTTTATTTAATAATGAGTGAACCATTCCTACGTCATAGCCATTACTTTGTGCTATGTAGCAAATGATGGACAATTCTTCACCAAATGCCTGTGGGCTCAACGGTACCGCCAGTAACCTGCTCAGTAAGCTGTGGAAAGCTGCCATTTTATGTTGCCATGGATGATTGGATGAGTAAGGAATAACTGTGTCTGTAACTGTTGGTTTCCTATAGATACGGAACTCATGAACACCGTTCCTTCTAGTAATTGAAAGGTCCAAGAAATTGAGAGTGGAATCTGACTCCAACTCTAGTGAAAAATCAATTCTAGGGTGTACTGAGTTCAACTTGGAGACAAGGACACTGAGCTGACGTTTTGTTCCTGTCCAACATATAATAATATCATCCACATATCTAAAATAGTACAAGACATGAACGTTCCCAACTATGTGGTTAGTCTCGAATGCATCCATAAATATTTCAGCTATTAAAGGACTGAGTGGCGACCCCATAGCCAAACCATTCCTCTGTAGAAAAAAACTGTTGTTGAACTGAAAGTAATTCTGAGTCATACACAATCTTGTTAGGTTATAAATTTCCTCTATTTTATTAAAATTGATCCTTTTTATTGTTAATTTGTGTCTCAAAATATCTAATACTTCATTATACGGTACGTTAGTGAATAAACTTTTCACGTCCAAAGACACAAGTTGAGCATTGGACGGTAACTTAATATTTTTAATCTTGTTTATGAGGTCAGTACTATTTTTTATAGAAAATTTTGGGTTAAAATCTATTGCTTCTTTAATGATTGTGTTCAAAAATTTCGACAAATTATATGCCGGCGCGCCCCTGTATGCGACAACAGGTCTAATTGGGCACCCTTCCTTGTGTATTTTTGGAAGGCCATAAAACAACGGACAACTGGGATTCATGTTTATCAAAGTTTTATGCAACGAAGAGTTCTCAGGGAATAAATAAGTCGTGGATTTCAAAGCAAGCTTTAGTTCTGCCTGGAACTTAGCTGTAGGATTGAAGGTTAAGTGTTGAAAATCATCAGATGAAATGATGTCATTGACTCTTGCCATGTAATCCTCCCTCGGGATCAAAACCACGGTGTTACCCTTATCAGCCTTACTCAGAACCACATCCCCGTCCCTAAGTTTGTTGCGAATCCACCTTTGTACAGTCAATTCGGAGTTAAAAGTACCAGACAAACAAACAGAATCGATTTTTTGTGCAACCAGTGCCTTCAACATTATGTCACCCTTATTTCTAATGATTGCCACCTCCGCATCTACTGCCAAGGGTTCTAAAGATTTTTTATTGTTAAATGATTTAGGTATGGAATATTTTAAGCCCTTATTTAAAAGGGACACCTCACTGTTGCTGAGATGAATATCAGAAAGGTTCTTGATTCTGGGGTAAAATGTATGATTAGAAAACACCTGCTCCCTTCGGTCAAAAAACTCGCCTCTACCCACCCTTAGATTAAATAATTTTTTTGATTGTATTAAAAATTTTTTATGTATAAATTTAGAAGCTAAATCTCGTGCCTTTTTATCCAACAAATCAAATTCTACTCTGTGTAAACTGAATGACAACTCAGAGTGTAGAACCTTTAAATGCCACTTCAAATTGTCTCTCACTCTAAATAAACTCCTAATTTCCGAGTTTAGCCACACTGTTTTTGCTTTTAAAATAGAATTCCTAGCCGACACTGAGTTATTGTTTGTTTTTAGGCAGATGTACCTTGGAAACACCCCAAAGCGCTTACACTCTTGATTGAACCAAAGATTTTGACTTGCTGTTCTGTGGAGCTTGATCAATTTTATATATAGTTTAGCCTGGGTAGTGATGCACACTGATCTCAAATATTGGATAGAAACAGGCGTTACTTGGCGAAAATCCATGACAAAACAATGGTAAGTAAAAATTTTTTTAAGAAAAAACTTTTTAGAATTAATTAATAACATTAATTTTTCGCAGAATCAAAAGGTTTTTTCTTTGTTTCGCCTCTAAACGAGGCATTATCAAGACTGTCTCAGAGAGAACAGCAAAATTCGTGGTTGGAACGTGTTTGCTTATAAGTAAACGCGTGCAAATTTCATTATCGCGATGTAGGATTCTTTACAATAACCAATGTGGGTAGAAACCTCAGATCATGCTAACTAAGTTCCAAAAATAGGTATTCACCAATACTTGACCTTATCTGTTTGATTTAATTACTGTCTCTTGATAAGTTGCATAGAAAACCCAAATAACACACACAAACCAACCAACAAATCCTTTTGATTCTGCGAAAAATTAATGCTATTAATTAATGCTAAAAAGTTTTTTCTTAAAAAAATTTTTACTTACCATTGTTTTGTCATGGATTTTCGCCAAGTAACGCCTGTTTCTATCCAATATTACAGCTTAATAGATTAGTTGAATTTCTAGATTATGTTAAAACTTATTCAAAAAAGTTTAAAGTAGATTGTTTAGCAGCTAAATCAAAATATATAAGTGATAAAATTCTCAATAGTGCAGACAAAGTTAAATCTACTTGGAAAATTATAAACGCGGAAAGAGGTCAACAAAAATTAAACGATAATAATTTTAAACTTAATATAAATGGTAAAATAACAACATCAGACTTCGAGGTCGCTAACGAATTTGAAATTTTTTTCTCCCAAATTCCTGTAGATTTGACAAAAACCCTAGGCTCTTCAACCCCCATTGCAGAATCTTTGTTAAAAGCAAACGTTCCTTGTTGTAACGTTATATTTAAATTCAGTAAAGTTAACATAAACACCATCTTAAAAACTTTTAAATCTTTAAATATCAAGAAAACAGCTGACCTCTGGGGCATCTCTGTGTATTTAGTAAATTCTTTTGTTGAAATGGTTGCTCCTGAACTAGTAATAATATTTAATAATTGTGTTGATAGTGGTGTGTTCCCTGATTTAATGAAATTTTGTAAATTAATTCCCCTGTTTAAATCGGGTAGTACTTCAGATCCGTCCAATTTCCGTCCCATTTCTGTACTACCTACATTTAGTAAAATTTTTGAAAAAATTATGCTAAATCAAATGCAAAATCACTTTAACGTTAATAAACTATTACATACAAAACAATTCGGTTTCACTCGTGGTCGGTCCACCACTGATGCCGGAATTAAATTATTAGAGTGTATATACAGGGCCTGGGATGAGTCATATGATGATTATGGTGTATTCTGTGACTTATCTAAGGCCTTCGATTGCGTTCAGCACCAGACTTTAATTAAGAAACTTGATCATTACGGAATCCGGGGCACGGCCTTGAATTTCGTCAATTCTTACTTAAGTGATAGGGTCCAAAAAGTAGTGATCAATGGTAAACAGTCACCTGGTTCTCCTGTAGCAATGGGGGTACCGCAGGGTTCAATTTTGGGAGCTTTTCTTTTTCTAGTATATATTAATGATCTTCCTCACCTCATAAGAGACGACCACGAGGTAGTTTTGTTTGCTGATGACACTTCTTTAATATTTAAAGTTAAACGTGGACAGCGCGAACTTGACGATGTAAACATTGCCCTCTCTAGGATAGTCCACTGGTTTTGTGCTAATAATTTATTATTAAATGAAAATAAAACTAAATGTGTAAGATTCACCTTACCTAATGTAAGACTTGTTAAAACCAGTGTTAAGGTTAGGGATGATATAATAGAATTAGTCGATGACACTGTCTTTCTGGGCATAACGTTAGACTCCAAATTGCAATGGGGGCCTCATATCGGGAAAATTTCGGCCAGGCTTAGTTCAGCAGCCTATGCTGTCAAAAAGATCCGACAACTTACAGACATTAAAACGGCGCGTCTTGTCTACTTCAGCTACTTCCTTAGTATCATGACATATGGCATACTACTGTGGGGTAACGCTGCCGATATTGAGTGCATCTTTGTGTTGCAGAAGAGGGCTGTCCGGACTATCTATGAAATGGGGTCTCGGGAGTCATTAAGAGATAAGTTTAAGCATATTAACATCCTTACAGTGTATTCACAGTATATTTATGAAATTTTATTGTATACCCACAAGAACAAAAGTAAATTTGTGAAAAATAGTGATAATCATAATCTAAACTTAAGAAATAAGGATAAACTGGCTGTTCCTAAATTTAGGCTTCATAAAGTGAGTAATTCTTTTGCGGGGAACTTTATTCGAATGTACAATACATTGCCAACCGAAATAGCAAATTTATCTGTTAATAAATTTAAAAAACTAATAAAACGTAAATTGTGCCATAAAGCTTATTATAGTATTAATGATTTCTTAGATGACAAGGCTGCCTGGTTGTAACACGAATTGCTCCTTTCTAAATAACTCTGTATTAGATTTAAGATGAAATATTTTGGAAAAAAGCCGAACTGAGTTTCTTGAGGGCTCTTCTCAGTCTCGTTACATTTTGGAACCCTCGGTAGAGTCACACCAACTTTTGACGAATCTAAATAATTTTCTAAAAATTTCAAAGATAATAAACGTTATTTTATTTTATTTTATTTTATTTTTCGAGTAGGAAGCCAAGTGTGCTTTAGATAGAGGTTATGTGTTCCTCGAGTAGGAAGCCAAGTGTGCTTTAGATAGAGGTTATGTGTGCCTGGAGTAGGAAGCCAAGTGTGCTTTAGATAAAGGTTATGTGTGCCTCGAGTAGGAAGTCAAGTGTGCTTTAGGTAGAGGTAATGTGTGCCTGGAGTAGGAAGCCAAGTGTGCTTTCGATAAAGGTTATGTGTGCCTCGAGTAGGAAGCCAAGTGTGCTTCAGATAGAGGTTATGTGTGCCTCGAGTAGGAAGTTAAGTGTGCTTTAGGTAGAGGTTATGTGTGCCTCGAGTAGGAAGTCAAGTGTGCTTTAGGTAGAGGTTATGTGTGCCTCGAGTAGGAAGTCAAGTGTGCTTTAGATAGAGGTTATGTGTGCCTCGAGTAGGAAACCAAGTGTGCTTTAGGTAGAGGTTATGTGTGCCTCGAGTAGGAAGCCAAGTGTGCTTTAGGTAGAGGTTATGTGTGCCTCGAGTAGGAAGCCAAGTGTGCTTTAGATAGAGGTTATGTGTGCCTCGAGTAGGAAGCCAAGTGTGCTTTAGATAGAGGTTATGTGTGCCTCGAGTAGGAAGCCAAGTGTGCTTTAGATAGAGGTTATGTGTGCCTCGAGTAGGAAGCCAAGTGTGCTTTAGGTAGAGGTTATGTGTGCCTCGAGTAGGAAGCCAAGTGTGCTTTAGATAGAGGTTATGTGTGCCTCGAGTAGGAAGCCAAGTGTGCTTTAGATAGAGGTTATGTGTGATGCGAGTAGGAAGCCAAGTGTGCTTTAGATAGAGGTTATGTGTGCCTCGAGTAGGAAGCCAAGTGTGCTTTAGATAGAGGTTGTGTGTGCCTCGAGTAGGAAGCCAAGTGTGCTTTAGACAGAGGTTATGTGTGCCTCGAGTAGGAAGCCAAGTGTGCTTTAGATAGAGGTTATGTGTGATGCGAGTAGGAAGCAAGGTGTGCTTTAGATAGAGGTTATGTGTGCCTCGAGTAGGAAGCCAAGTGTGCTTTAGATAGAGGTTGTGTGGGCCTCGAGTAAGAAGCCAAGTGTGCTTTAGGTAGAGGTCATGTGTGCCTCGAGTAGGAAGCCAAGTGTGCTTTAGGTAGAGGTTATGTGTGCCTCGAGTAGGAAGCCAAATGTGCTTTAGATAGAGGTTATGTGTGCCTCGAGTAGGAAGCCAAGTGTGCTTTAGATAGAGGTTATGTGTGCCTCGAGTAGGAAGCCAAGTGTGCTTTAGATAGAGGTTATGTGTGCCTCGAGTAGGAAGCCAAGTGTGCTTTAGGTAGAGGTTATGTGTGCCTCGAGTAGGAAGCCAAGTGTGCTTTAGATAGAGGTTATGTGTGCCTCGAGTAGGAACCCGAGTGTGCTTTAGGTAGAGGTTATGTGTGCCTGGAGTAGGAAGCCAAGTGTGCTTTAGATAAAGGTTATGTTTGCCTCGAGTAGAAAGCCAAGTGTGCTTTAGGTAGAGGTTATATGTGCCTCGAGTAGGAACCCGAGTGTGCTTTAGGTAGAGGTTATGTGTGCCTGGAGTAGGAAGCCAAGTGTGCTTTAGATAGAGGTTATGTGTGCCTCGAGTAGGTACCCGAGTGTGCTTTAGGTAGAGGTTATGTGTGCCTGGAGTAGGAAGCCAAGTGTGCTTTAGATAAAGGTTATGTGTGCCTCGAGTAGGAAGCCAAGTGTGCTTTAGGTAGAGGTTATGTGTGCCTGGAGTAGGAAGCCAAGTGTGCTTTAGGTAGAGGTTATGTGTGCCTTGAGTAGGAACCCGAGTGTGCTTTAGGTAGAGGTTATGTGTGCCTGGAGTAGGATGCCAAGTGTGCTTTAGATAAAGGTTATGTGTGCCTCGAGTAGGAAGCCAAGTGTGCTTTAGGTAGAGGTTATATGTGCCTCGAGTAGGAAGCCAAGTGTGCCTTTAGGTAGAGGTTATGTGTGCCTCGAGTAGGAAGCCAAGTGTGCTTTAGGTAGAGGTTATGTGTGCCTCGAGTAGGAAGCCAAGTGTGCTTTAGGTAGAGGTTATGTGTGCCTCGAGTAGGAAGCCAAGTGTGCTTTAGGTAGAGGTTATGTGTGCCTCGAGTAGGAAGCCAAGTGTGCTTTAGATAGAGGTTATGTGTGCCTCGAGTAGGAAGCCAAGTGTGCTTTAGATAGAGGTTATGTGTGCCTCGAGTAGGAAGCCAAGTGTGCTTTAGATAGAGGTTATGTGTGCCTCGAGTAGGAAGCCAAGTGTGCTTTAGATAGAGGTTATGTGTGCCTCGAGTAGGAAGCCAAGTGTGCTTTAGATAGAGGTTATGTGTGCCTCGAGTAGGAAGCCAAGTGTGCTTTAGATAGAGGTTATGTGTGCCTCGAGTAGGAAGCCAAGTGTGCTTTAGATAGAGGTTATGTGTGCCTCGAGTAGGAAGCCAAGTGTGCTTTAGATAGAGGTTATGTGTGCCTTGAGTAGGAAGCCAAGTGTGCTTTAGATAGAGGTTATGTGTGCCTCGAGTAGGAAGCCAAGTGTGCTTTAGATGGAGGTTATGTGTGCCTCGAGTAGGAAGCCAAGTGTGCTTTAGATAGAGGTTATGTGTGCCTCGAGTAGGAAGCCAAGTGTGCTTTAGATAGAGGTTATGTGTGCCTCGAGTAGGAAGCCAAGTGTGCTTTAGGTAGAGGTTATGTGTGCCTCGAGTAGGAAGCCAAGTGTGCTTTAGATAGCGGTTATGTGTGCCTCGAGTAGGAAGCCAAGTGTGCTTTAGGTAGAGGTTATGTGTGCCTCGAGTAGGAAGCCAAGTGTGCTTTAGATAGCGGTTATGTGTGCCTCGAGTAGGAACCCGAGTGTGCTTTAGGTAGAGGTTATGTGTGCCTGGAGTAGGAAGCCAAGTGTGCTTTAGGTAAAGGTTATGTGTGCCTCGAGTAGGAAGCCAAGTGTGCTTTAGGTAGAGGTTATATGTGCCTCGAGTAGGAACCCGAGTGTGCTTTAGATAGAGGTTATGTGTGCCTCGAGTAGGAACCCGAGTGTGCTTTAGGTAGAGGTTATGTGTGCCTGGAGTAGGAAGCCAAGTGTGCTTTAGATAAAGTTTATGTGTGCCTCGAGTAGGAAGCCAAGTGTGCTTTAGATAGAGGTTATGTGTGCCTCGAGTAGGAAGTTAAGTGTGCTTTAGGTAGAGGTTATGTGTGCCTCGAGTAGGAAGCCAAGTGTGCTTTAGGTAGAGGTTATGTGTGCCTCGAGTAGGAAGCCAAGTGTGCTTTAGATAGAGGTTATGTGTGCCTCGAGTAGGAAGCCAAGTGTGCTTTAGATAGAGGTTATGTGTGCCTCGAGTAGGAAGCCAAGTGTGCTTTATGTAGAGGTTATGTGTGCCTCGAGTAGGAAGCCAAGTGTGCTTTAGATAGAGGTTATGTGTGCTCAAATATTGGATAGAAACAGGCGTTACTTGGCGAAAATCCATGACAAAATTGTCATGGATTTTCGCCAAGTAACGCCTGTTTCTATCCAATATTTGAGATCAGTGTGCATCACTACCCAGGCTAAACTATATATAAAATTGATCAAACTCCACAGAACAGCAAGTCAAAATCTTTGGTTCAATCAAGAGTGTAAGCGCTTTGGGGTGTTTCCAAGGTACATCTGCCTAAAAACAAACAATAACTCAGTGTCGGCTAGGAATTCTATTTTAAAAGCAAAAACAGTGTGGCTAAACTCGGAAATTAGGAGTTTATTTAGAGTGAGAGACAATTTGAAGTGGCATTTAAAGGTTCTACACTCTGAGTTGTCATTCAGTTTACACAGAGTAGAATTTGATTTGTTGGATAAAAAGGCACGAGATTTAGCTTCTAAATTTATACATAAAAAATTTTTAATACAATCAAAAAAATTATTTAATCTAAGGGTGGGTAGAGGCGAGTTTTTTGATCGAAGGGAGCAGGTGTTTTCTAATCATACATTTTACCCCAGAATCAAGAACCTTTCTGATATTCATCTCAGCAACAGTGAGGTGTCCCTTTTAAATAAGGGCTTAAAATATTCCATACCTAAATCATTTAACAATAAAAAATCTTTAGAACCTTTGGCAGTAGATGCGGAGGTGGCAATCATTAGAAATAAGGGTGACATAATGTTGAAGGCACTGGTTGCACAAAAAATCGATTCTGTTTGTTTGTCTGGTACTTTTAACTCCGAATTGACTGTACAAAGGTCGATTCGCAACAAACTTAGGGATGGGGATGTGGTTCTGAGTAAGGCTGATAAGGGTAACACCGTGGTTTTGATCCCGAGGGAGGATTACATGGCAAGAGTCAATGACATCATTTCATCTGATGATTTTCAACACTTAACCTTCAATCCTACAGCTAAGTTCCAGGCAGAACTAAAGCTTGCTTTGAAATCCACGACTTATTTATTCCCTGAGAACTCTTCGTTGCATAAAACTTTGATAAACATGAATCCCAGTTGTCCGTTGTTTTATGGCCTTCCAAAAATACACAAGGAAGGGTGCCCAATTAGACCTGTTGTCGCATACAGGGGAGCGCCGGCATATAATTTGTCGAAGTTTTTGAACACAATCATTAAAGAAGCAATAGATTTTAACCCAAAATTTTCTATAAAAAATAGTACTGACCTCATAAACAAGATTAAAAATATTAAGTTACCGTCCAATGCTCAACTTGTGTCTTTGGACGTGAAAAGTTTATTCACTAACGTACCGTATAATGAAGTATTAGATATTTTGAGACACAAATTAACAATAAAAAGGATCAATTTTAATAAAATAGAGGAAATTTATAACCTAACAAGATTGTGTATGACTCAGAATTACTTTCAGTTCAACAACAGTTTTTTTCTACAGAGGAATGGTTTGGCTATGGGGTCGCCACTCAGTCCTTTAATAGCTGAAATATTTATGGATGCATTCGAGACTAACCACATAGTTGGGAACGTTCATGTCTTGTACTATTTTAGATATGTGGATGATATTATTATATGTTGGACAGGAACAAAACGTCAGCTCAGTGTCCTTGTCTCCAAGTTGAACTCAGTACACCCTAGAATTGATTTTTCACTAGAGTTGGAGTCAGATTCCACTCTCAATTTCTTGGACCTTTCAATTACTAGAAGGAACGGTGTTCATGAGTTCTGTATCTATAGGAAACCAACAGTTACAGACACAGTTATTCCTTACTCATCCAATCATCCATGGCAACATAAAATGGCAGCTTTCCACAGCTTACTGAGCAGGTTACTGGCGGTACCGTTGAGCCCACAGGCATTTGGTGAAGAATTGTCCATCATTTGCTACATAGCACAAAGTAATGGCTATGACGTAGGAATGGTTCACTCATTATTAAATAAAAAACGTAGAAAGGCTAGTTTTCATTTATTATATCCGATTCAAGATCCACCTAGGAAGTACACGGCCTGTTTGCCGTTTGTGGGTCCCGTCTCGTTGAGTATAGCTAAGATCATGAGGGAAAGTAGTATATTTGTTGCTTTTAGAACTCAGAATGCCTTGAGGGAGCTGTGTAATGGCAAGGATTCGGTGTCGGTCTCACGCAGATCAGGTGTTTATTTGTTGAGTTGTGATGAATGTGGTTTGAAGTATGTGGGACAGACTGGCAGGTCCTTCGATATTAGATATAAGGAACATAGAGCGGCGTCCCGCAATGGTTGTCCTGAAAGGTCCCTCTTCGCGAAGCATCTTCTTGACACTGGTCATTCCTTGAACAATAGTAACACTTTTAAAGTTTTACGGTTATGTGAGAAAGGGTTCAAGTTAAGTGTTTGGGAAAGGCTAGAAATAGTTAGAAGAGATGCGGACACCTTACTCAACGAACAAATAGATTTTCACACATCTCCCTTACTTAATCTGTTTGCGAACAGACAGACACATTAACTGTTGTTGGTTTGTGTGTGTTATTTGGGTTTTCTATGCAACTTATCAAGAGACAGTAATTAAATCAAACAGATAAGGTCAAGTATTGGTGAATACCTATTTTTGGAACTTAGTTAGCATGATCTGAGGTTTCAACCCACATTGGTTATTGTAAAGAATCCTACATCGCGATAATGAAATTTGCACGCGTTTACTTATAAGCAAACACATTCCAACCACGAATTTTGCTGTTCTCTCTGAGACAGTCTTGATAATGCCTCGTTTAGAGGCGAAACAATTGTCGACGTTTTGTTGTCCTTTTGATTCTGCGAAAAATTAATGCTATTAATTAATGCTAAAAAGTTTTTTCTTAAAAAAATTTTATACTTACCATTGTTTTGTTATGTGTGCCTCGAGTAGGAAGCCAAGTGTGCTTTAGGTAGAGGTTATGTGTGCCTCGAGTAGGAAGCCAAGTGTGCTTTAGATAGAGGTTATGTGTGCCTCGAGTAGGAAGCCAAGTGTGCTTTAGATAGAGGTTATGTGTGCCTCGGGTAGGAAGCAAAGTGTGCTTTAGATAGAGGTTATGTGTGCCTCGAGTAGTAAGCCAAGTGTGCTTCAGATAGAGGTTATGTGTGCCTCGAGTAGGAAGCCAAGTGTGCTTTAGATAGAGGTTATGTGTGCCTCGAGTAGGAAGCCAAGTGTGCTTTAGATAGAGGTTATGTGTGCCTCGAGTAGGAAGCCAAGTGTGCTTTAGATAGAGGTTATGTGTGCGTCGAGTAGGAAGCCAAGTGTGCTTTAGATAGAGGTTATTTGTGCCTCGAGTTGGAAGCCAAGTGTGCTTTAGGTAGAGGTTATGTGTGCCTCGAGTAGGAAGCCAAGTGTGCTTTAGATAGAGGTTATGTGTGCCTCGAGTAGGAAGCCAAGTGTGCTTTAGATAGAGGTTATGTGTGCCTCGAGTAGGAAGCCATGTGTGCTTTAGGTAGAGGTTATGTGTGCCTCGAGTAGGAAGCCAAGTGTGCTTTAGATAGAGGTTATGTGTGCCTCGAGTAGGAAGCCAAGTGTGCTTTAGATAGAGGTTATGTGTGCCTCGAGTAGGAAGCCAAGTGTGCTTTAGATAGAGGTTATGTGTGCCTCGAGTAGGAAGCCAAGTGTGCTTTAGATAGAGGTTATGTGTGCCTCGAGTAGGAAGCCAAGTGTGCTTTAGATAGAGGTTATGTGTGCCTTGAGTAGGAAGCCAAGTGTGCTTTAGATAGAGGTTATGTGTGCCTCGAGTAGGAAGCCAAGTGTGCTTTAGATGGAGGTTATGTGTGCCTCGAGTAGGAAGCCAAGTGTGCTTTAGATAGAGGTTATGTGTGCCTCGAGTAGGAAGCCAAGTGTGCTTTAGATAGAGGTTATGTGTGCCTCGAGTAGGAAGCCAAGTGTGCTTTAGGTAGAGGTTATGTGTGCCTCGAGTAGGAAGCCAAGTGTGCTTTAGATAGCGGTTATGTGTGCCTCGAGTAGGAAGCCAAGTGTGCTTTAGGTAGAGGTTATGTGTGCCTCGAGTAGGAAGCCAAGTGTGCTTTAGATAGCGGTTATGTGTGCCTCGAGTAGGAACCCGAGTGTGCTTTAGGTAGAGGTTATGTGTGCCTGGAGTAGGAAGCCAAGTGTGCTTTAGGTAAAGGTTATGTGTGCCTCGAGTAGGAAGCCAAGTGTGCTTTAGGTAGAGGTTATATGTGCCTCGAGTAGGAACCCGAGTGTGCTTCTGATAGAGGTTATGTGTGCCTCGAGTAGGAACCCGAGTGTGCTTTAGGTAGAGGTTATGTGTGCCTGGAGTAGGAAGCCAAGTGTGCTTTAGATAAAGTTTATGTGTGCCTCGAGTAGGAAGCCAAGTGTGCTTTAGATAGAGGTTATGTGTGCCTCGAGTAGGAAGTTAAGTGTGCTTTAGGTAGAGGTTATGTGTGCCTCGAGTAGGAAGCCAAGTGTGCTTTAGGTAGAGGTTATGTGTGCCTCGAGTAGGAAGCCAAGTGTGCTTTAGATAGAGGTTATGTGTGCCTCGAGTAGGAAGCCAAGTGTGCTTTAGATAGAGGTTATGTGTGCCTCGAGTAGGAAGCCAAGTGTGCTTTATGTAGAGGTTATGTGTGCCTCGAGTAGGAAGCCAAGTGTGCTTTAGATAGAGGTTATGTGTGCTCAAATATTGGATAGAAACAGGCGTTACTTGGCGAAAATCCATGACAAAATTGTCATGGATTTTCGCCAAGTAACGCCTGTTTCTATCCAATATTTGAGATCAGTGTGCATCACTACCCAGGCTAAACTATATATAAAATTGATCAAACTCCACAGAACAGCAAGTCAAAATCTTTGGTTCAATCAAGAGTGTAAGCGCTTTGGGGTGTTTCCAAGGTACATCTGCCTAAAAACAAACAATAACTCAGTGTCGGCTAGGAATTCTATTTTAAAAGCAAAAACAGTGTGGCTAAACTCGGAAATTAGGAGTTTATTTAGAGTGAGAGACAATTTGAAGTGGCATTTAAAGGTTCTACACTCTGAGTTGTCATTCAGTTTACACAGAGTAGAATTTGATTTGTTGGATAAAAAGGCACGAGATTTAGCTTCTAAATTTATACATAAAAAATTTTTAATACAATCAAAAAAATTATTTAATCTAAGGGTGGGTAGAGGCGAGTTTTTTGATCGAAGGGAGCAGGTGTTTTCTAATCATACATTTTACCCCAGAATCAAGAACCTTTCTGATATTCATCTCAGCAACAGTGAGGTGTCCCTTTTAAATAAGGGCTTAAAATATTCCATACCTAAATCATTTAACAATAAAAAATCTTTAGAACCTTTGGCAGTAGATGCGGAGGTGGCAATCATTAGAAATAAGGGTGACATAATGTTGAAGGCACTGGTTGCACAAAAAATCGATTCTGTTTGTTTGTCTGGTACTTTTAACTCCGAATTGACTGTACAAAGGTCGATTCGCAACAAACTTAGGGATGGGGATGTGGTTCTGAGTAAGGCTGATAAGGGTAACACCGTGGTTTTGATCCCGAGGGAGGATTACATGGCAAGAGTCAATGACATCATTTCATCTGATGATTTTCAACACTTAACCTTCAATCCTACAGCTAAGTTCCAGGCAGAACTAAAGCTTGCTTTGAAATCCACGACTTATTTATTCCCTGAGAACTCTTCGTTGCATAAAACTTTGATAAACATGAATCCCAGTTGTCCGTTGTTTTATGGCCTTCCAAAAATACACAAGGAAGGGTGCCCAATTAGACCTGTTGTCGCATACAGGGGAGCGCCGGCATATAATTTGTCGAAGTTTTTGAACACAATCATTAAAGAAGCAATAGATTTTAACCCAAAATTTTCTATAAAAAATAGTACTGACCTCATAAACAAGATTAAAAATATTAAGTTACCGTCCAATGCTCAACTTGTGTCTTTGGACGTGAAAAGTTTATTCACTAACGTACCGTATAATGAAGTATTAGATATTTTGAGACACAAATTAACAATAAAAAGGATCAATTTTAATAAAATAGAGGAAATTTATAACCTAACAAGATTGTGTATGACTCAGAATTACTTTCAGTTCAACAACAGTTTTTTTCTACAGAGGAATGGTTTGGCTATGGGGTCGCCACTCAGTCCTTTAATAGCTGAAATATTTATGGATGCATTCGAGACTAACCACATAGTTGGGAACGTTCATGTCTTGTACTATTTTAGATATGTGGATGATATTATTATATGTTGGACAGGAACAAAACGTCAGCTCAGTGTCCTTGTCTCCAAGTTGAACTCAGTACACCCTAGAATTGATTTTTCACTAGAGTTGGAGTCAGATTCCACTCTCAATTTCTTGGACCTTTCAATTACTAGAAGGAACGGTGTTCATGAGTTCTGTATCTATAGGAAACCAACAGTTACAGACACAGTTATTCCTTACTCATCCAATCATCCATGGCAACATAAAATGGCAGCTTTCCACAGCTTACTGAGCAGGTTACTGGCGGTACCGTTGAGCCCACAGGCATTTGGTGAAGAATTGTCCATCATTTGCTACATAGCACAAAGTAATGGCTATGACGTAGGAATGGTTCACTCATTATTAAATAAAAAACGTAGAAAGGCTAGTTTTCATTTATTATATCCGATTCAAGATCCACCTAGGAAGTACACGGCCTGTTTGCCGTTTGTGGGTCCCGTCTCGTTGAGTATAGCTAAGATCATGAGGGAAAGTAGTATATTTGTTGCTTTTAGAACTCAGAATGCCTTGAGGGAGCTGTGTAATGGCAAGGATTCGGTGTCGGTCTCACGCAGATCAGGTGTTTATTTGTTGAGTTGTGATGAATGTGGTTTGAAGTATGTGGGACAGACTGGCAGGTCCTTCGATATTAGATATAAGGAACATAGAGCGGCGTCCCGCAATGGTTGTCCTGAAAGGTCCCTCTTCGCGAAGCATCTTCTTGACACTGGTCATTCCTTGAACAATAGTAACACTTTTAAAGTTTTACGGTTATGTGAGAAAGGGTTCAAGTTAAGTGTTTGGGAAAGGCTAGAAATAGTTAGAAGAGATGCGGACACCTTACTCAACGAACAAATAGATTTTCACACATCTCCCTTACTTAATCTGTTTGCGAACAGACAGACACATTAACTGTTGTTGGTTTGTGTGTGTTATTTGGGTTTTCTATGCAACTTATCAAGAGACAGTAATTAAATCAAACAGATAAGGTCAAGTATTGGTGAATACCTATTTTTGGAACTTAGTTAGCATGATCTGAGGTTTCAACCCACATTGGTTATTGTAAAGAATCCTACATCGCGATAATGAAATTTGCACGCGTTTACTTATAAGCAAACACATTCCAACCACGAATTTTGCTGTTCTCTCTGAGACAGTCTTGATTATGCCTCGTTTAGAGGCGAAACAATTGTCGACGTTTTGTTGTCCTTTTGATTCTGCGAAAAATTAATGCTATTAATTAATGCTAAAAAGTTTTTTCTTAAAAAAATTTTATACTTACCATTGTTTTGTTATGTGTGCCTCGAGTAGGAAGCCAAGTGTGCTTTAGGTAGAGGTTATGTGTGCCTCGAGTAGGAAGCCAAGTGTGCTTTAGATAGAGGTTATGTGTGCCTCGAGTAGGAAGCCAAGTGTGCTTTAGATAGAGGTTATGTGTGCCTCGGGTAGGAAGCAAAGTGTGCTTTAGATAGAGGTTATGTGTGCCTCGAGTAGTAAGCCAAGTGTGCTTCAGATAGAGGTTATGTGTGCCTCGAGTAGGAAGCCAAGTGTGCTTTAGATAGAGGTTATGTGTGCCTCGAGTAGGAAGCCAAGTGTGCTTTAGATAGAGGTTATGTGTGCCTCGAGTAGGAAGCCAAGTGTGCTTTAGATAGAGGTTATGTGTGCGTCGAGTAGGAAGCCAAGTGTGCTTTAGATAGAGGTTATTTGTGCCTCGAGTTGGAAGCCAAGTGTGCTTTAGGTAGAGGTTATGTGTGCCTCGAGTAGGAAGCCAAGTGTGCTTTAGATAGAGGTTATGTGTGCCTCGAGTAGGAAGCCAAGTGTGCTTTAGATAGAGGTTATGTGTGCCTCGAGTAGGAAGCCATGTTGCTTTAGGTAGAGGTTATGTGTGCCTCGAGTAGGAAGCCAAGTGTGCTTTAGATAGAGGTTATGTGTGCCTCGAGTAGGAAGCCAAGTGTGCTTTAGATAGAGGTTATGTGTGCCTCGAGTAGGAAGCCAAGTGTGCTTTAGATAGAGGTTATGTGTGCCTCGAGTAGGAAGCCAAGGGTGCTTTAGATAGAGGTTATGTGTGCCTCGAGTAGGAAGCCAAGTGTGCTTTAGATAGAGGTTATGTGTGCCTCGAGTAGGAAGCCAAGTGTGCTTTAGATAGAGGTTATGTGTGCCTCGAGTAGGAAGCCAAGTGTGCTTTAGGTAGAGGTTATGTGTGCCTCGAGTAGGAAGCCAAGTGTGCTTTAGATAGCGGTTATGTGTGCCTCGAGTAGGAAGCCAAGTGTGCTTTAGGTAGAGGTTATGTGTGCCTCGAGTAGGAAGCCAAGTGTGCTTTAGATAGCGGTTATGTGTGCCTCGAGTAGGAACCCGAGTGTGCTTTAGGTAGAGGTTATGTGTGCCTGGAGTAGGAAGCCAAGTGTGCTTTAGGTAAAGGTTATGTGTGCCTCGAGTAGGAAGCCAAGTGTGCTTTAGGTAGAGGTTATATGTGCCTCGAGTAGGAACCCGAGTGTGCTTTAGATAGAGGTTATGTGTGCCTCGAGTAGGAACCCGAATGTGCTTTAGGTAGAGGTTATGTGTGCCTGGAGTAGGAAGCCAAGTGTGCTTTAGATAAAGTTTATGTGTGCCTCGAGTAGGAAGCCAAGTGTGCTTTAGATAGAGGTTATGTGTGCCTCGAGTAGGAAGTTAAGTGTGCTTTAGGTAGAGGTTATGTGTGCCTCGAGTAGGAAGCCAAGTGTGCTTTAGGTAGAGGTTATGTGTGCCTCGAGTAGGAAGCCAAGTGTGCTTTAGATAGAGGTTATGTGTGCCTCGAGTAGGAAGCCAAGTGTGCTTTAGATAGAGGTTATGTGTGCCTCGAGTAGGAAGCCAAGTGTGCTTTATGTAGAGGTTATGTGTGCCTCGAGTAGGAAGCCAAGTGTGCTTTAGATAGAGGTTATGTGTGCTCAAATATTGGATAGAAACAGGCGTTACTTGGCGAAAATCCATGACAAAATTGTCATGGATTTTCGCCAAGTAACGCCTGTTTCTATCCAATATTTGAGATCAGTGTGCATCACTACCCAGGCTAAACTATATATAAAATTGATCAAACTCCACAGAACAGCAAGTCAAAATCTTTGGTTCAATCAAGAGTGTAAGCGCTTTGGGGTGTTTCCAAGGTACATCTGCCTAAAAACAAACAATAACTCAGTGTCGGCTAGGAATTCTATTTTAAAAGCAAAAACAGTGTGGCTAAACTCGGAAATTAGGAGTTTATTTAGAGTGAGAGACAATTTGAAGTGGCATTTAAAGGTTCTACACTCTGAGTTGTCATTCAGTTTACACAGAGTAGAATTTGATTTGTTGGATAAAAAGGCACGAGATTTAGCTTCTAAATTTATACATAAAAAATTTTTAATACAATCAAAAAAATTATTTAATCTAAGGGTGGGTAGAGGCGAGTTTTTTGATCGAAGGGAGCAGGTGTTTTCTAATCATACATTTTACCCCAGAATCAAGAACCTTTCTGATATTCATCTCAGCAACAGTGAGGTGTCCCTTTTAAATAAGGGCTTAAAATATTCCATACCTAAATCATTTAACAATAAAAAATCTTTAGAACCTTTGGCAGTAGATGCGGAGGTGGCAATCATTAGAAATAAGGGTGACATAATGTTGAAGGCACTGGTTGCACAAAAAATCGATTCTGTTTGTTTGTCTGGTACTTTTAACTCCGAATTGACTGTACAAAGGTCGATTCGCAACAAACTTAGGAATGGGGATGTGGTTCTGAGTAAGGCTGATAAGGGTAACACCGTGGTTTTGATCCCGAGGGAGGATTACATGGCAAGAGTCAATGACATCATTTCATCTGATGATTTTCAACACTTAACCTTCAATCCTACAGCTAAGTTCCAGGCAGAACTAAAGCTTGCTTTGAAATCCACGACTTATTTATTCCCTGAGAACTCTTCGTTGCATAAAACTTTGATAAACATGAATCCCAGTTGTCCGTTGTTTTATGGCCTTCCAAAAATACACAAGGAAGGGTGCCCAATTAGACCTGTTGTCGCATACAGGGGAGCGCCGGCATATAATTTGTCGAAGTTTTTGAACACAATCATTAAAGAAGCAATAGATTTTAACCCAAAATTTTCTATAAAAAATAGTACTGACCTCATAAACACGATTAAAAATATTAAGTTACCGTCCAATGCTCAACTTGTGTCTTTGGACGTGAAAAGTTTATTCACTAACGTACCGTATAATGAAGTATTAGATATTTTGAGACACAAATTAACAATAAAAAGGATCAATTTTAATAAAATAGAGGAAATTTATAACCTAACAAGATTGTGTATGACTCAGAATTACTTTCAGTTCAACAACAGTTTTTTTCTACAGAGGAATGGTTTGGCTATGGGGTCGCCACTCAGTCCTTTAATAGCTGAAATATTTATGGATGCATTCGAGACTAACCACATAGTTGGGAACGTTCATGTCTTGTACTATTTTAGATATGTGGATGATATTATTATATGTTGGACAGGAACAAAACGTCAGCTCAGTGTCCTTGTCTCCAAGTTGAACTCGGTACACCCTAGAATTGATTTTTCACTAGAGTTGGAGTCAGATTCCACTCTCAATTTCTTGGACCTTTCAATTACTAGAAGGAACGGTGTTCATGAGTTCTGTATCTATAGGAAACCAACAGTTACAGACACAGTTATTCCTTACTCATCCAATCATCCATGGCAACATAAAATGGCAGCTTTCCACAGCTTACTGAGCAGGTTACTGGCGGTACCGTTGAGCCCACAGGCATTTGGTGAAGAATTGTCCATCATTTGCTACATAGCACAAAGTAATGGCTATGACGTAGGAATGGTTCACTCATTATTAAATAAAAAACGTAGAAAGGCTAGTTTTCATTTATTATATCCGATTCAAGATCCACCTAGGAAGTACACGGCCTGTTTGCCGTTTGTGGGTCCCGTCTCGTTGAGTATAGCTAAGATCATGAGGGAAAGTAGTATATTTGTTGCTTTTAGAACTCAGAATGCCTTGAGGGAGCTGTGTAATGGCAAGGATTCGGTGTCGGTCTCACGCAGATCAGGTGTTTATTTGTTGAGTTGTGATGAATGTGGTTTGAAGTATGTGGGACAGACTGGCAGGTCCTTCGATATTAGATATAAGGAACATAGAGCGGCGTCCCGCAATGGTTGTCCTGAAAGGTCCCTCTTCGCGAAGCATCTTCTTGACACTGGTCATTCCTTGAACAATAGTAACACTTTTAAAGTTTTACGGTTATGTGAGAAAGGGTTCAAGTTAAGTGTTTGGGAAAGGCTAGAAATAGTTAGAAGAGATGCGGACACCTTACTCAACGAACAAATAGATTTTCACACATCTCCCTTACTTAATCTGTTTGCGAACAGACAGACACATTAACTGTTGTTGGTTTGTGTGTGTTATTTGGGTTTTCTATGCAACTTATCAAGAGACAGTAATTAAATCAAACAGATAAGGTCAAGTATTGGTGAATACCTATTTTTGGAACTTAGTTAGCATGATCTGAGGTTTCAACCCACATTGGTTATTGTAAAGAATCCTACATCGCGATAATGAAATTTGCACGCGTTTACTTATAAGCAAACACATTCCAACCACGAATTTTGCTGTTCTCTCTGAGACAGTCTTGATAATGCCTCGTTTAGAGGCGAAACAATTGTCGACGTTTTGTTGTCCTTTTGATTCTGCGAAAAATTAATGCTATTAATTAATGCTAAAAAGTTTTTTCTTAAAAAAATTTTATACTTACCATTGTTTTGTTATGTGTGCCTCGAGTAGGAAGCCAAGTGTGCTTTAGGTAGAGGTTATGTGTGCCTCGAGTAGGAAGCCAAGTGTGCTTTAGATAGAGGTTATGTGTGCCTCGAGTAGGAAGCCAAGTGTGCTTTAGATAGAGGTTATGTGTGCCTCGGGTAGGAAGCAAAGTGTGCTTTAGATAGAGGTTATGTGTGCCTCGAGTAGTAAGCCAAGTGTGCTTCAGATAGAGGTTATGTGTGCCTCGAGTAGGAAGCCAAGTGTGCTTTAGATAGAGGTTATGTGTGCCTCGAGTAGGAAGCCAAGTGTGCTTTAGATAGAGGTTATGTGTGCCTCGAGTAGGAAGCCAAGTGTGCTTTAGATAGAGGTTATGTGTGCGTCGAGTAGGAAGCCAAGTGTGCTTTAGATAGAGGTTATTTGTGCCTCGAGTTGGAAGCCAAGTGTGCTTTAGGTAGAGGTTATGTGTGCCTCGAGTAGGAAGCCAAGTGTGCTTTAGATAGAGGTTATGTGTGCCTCGAGTAGGAAGCCAAGTGTGCTTTAGATAGAGGTTATGTGTGCCTCGAGTAGGAAGCCATGTGTGCTTTAGGTAGAGGTTATGTGTGCCTCGAGTAGGAAGCCAAGTGTGCTTTAGATAGAGGTTATGTGTGCCTCGAGTAGGAAGCCAAGTGTGCTTTAGATAGAGGTTATGTGTGCCTCGAGTAGGAAGCCAAGTGTGCTTTAGATAGAGGTTATGTGTGCCTCGAGTAGGAAGCCAAGGGTGCTTTAGATAGAGGTTATGTGTGCCTCGAGTAGGAAGCCAAGTGTGCTTTAGATAGAGGTTATGTGTGCCTCGAGTAGGAAGCCAAGTGTGCTTTAGATAGAGGTTATGTGTGCCTCGAGTAGGAAGCCAAGTGTGCTTTAGATAGAGGTTATGTGTGCGTCGAGTAGAAAGCCAAGTGTGCTTTAGATAGAGGTTATTTGTGCCTCGAGTAGGAAGCCAAGTGTGCTTTAGGTAGAGGTTATGTGTGCCTCGAGTAGAAAGCCAAGTGTGCTTTAGATAGAGGTTATGTGTGATGCGAGTAGGAAGCAAAGTGTGCTTTAGATAGAGGTTATGTGTGCCTCGAGTAGGAAGCCAAGTGTGCTTTAGATAGAGGTTGTGTGTACCTCGAGTAGGAAGCCAAGTGTGCTTTAGGTAGAGGTTATGTTTGCCTCGAGTAGGAAGCCAAGTGTGCTTTAGGTAGAGGTTATGTGTGCCTCGAGTAGGAAGCCAAGTGTGCTTTAGATAGAGGTTATGTGTGCCTCGAGTAGGAAGCCAAGTGTGCTTTAGATAGAGGTTATGTGTGCCTCGAGTAGGAAGCCAAGTGTGCTTTAGATAGAGGTTATATGTGCCTCGAGTAGGAAGCCAAGTGTGCTTTAGGTAGAGGTTATGTGTGCCTCGAGTAGGAAGCCAAGTGTGCTTTAGATAGAGGTTATGTGTGCCTCGAGTAGGTACCCGAGTGTGCTTTAGGTAGAGGTTATGTGTGCCTGGAGTAGGAAGCCAAGTGTGCTTTAGATAAAGGTTATGTGTGCCTCGAGTAGGAAGCCAAGTGTGCTTTAGGTAGAGGTTATGTGTGCCTGGAGTAGGAAGCCAAGTGTGCTTTAGGTAGAGGTTATGTGTGCCTTGAGTAGGAACCCGAGTGTTGCTTTAGGTAGAGGTTATGTGTGCCTGGAGTAGGATGCCAAGTGTGCTTTAGATAAAGGTTATGTGTGCCTCGAGTAGGAAGCCAAGTGTGCTTTAGGTAGAGGTTATATGTGCCTCGAGTAGGAAGCCAAGTGTGCTTTAGGTAGAGGTTATGTGTGCCTCGAGTAGGAAGCCAAGTGTGCTTTAGGTAGAGGTTATGTGTGCCTCGAGTAGGAAGCCAAGTGTGCTTTAGGTAGAGGTTATGTGTGCCTCGAGTAGGAAGCCAAGTGTGCTTTAGGTAGAGGTTATGTGTGCCTCGAGTAGGAAGCCATGTGTGCTTTAGATAGAGGTTATGTGTGCCTCGAGTAGGAAGCCAAGTGTGCTTTAGATAGAGGTTATGTGTGCCTCGAGTAGGAAGCCAAGTGTGCTTTAGATAGAGGTTATGTGTGCCTCGAGTAGGAAGCCAAGTGTGCTTTAGATAGAGGTTATGTGTGCCTCGAGTAGGAAGCCAAGTGTGCTTTAGATAGAGGTTATGTGTGCCTCGAGTAGGAAGCCAAGTGTGCTTTAGATAGAGGTTATGTGTGTCTCGAGTAGGAAGCCAAGTGTGCTTTAGGTAGAGGTGATGTGTGCCTCGAGTAGGAAGCCAAGTGTGCTTTAGGTAGAGGTTATGTGTGCCTCGAGTAGGAACCCGAGTGTGCTTTAGGTAGAGGTTATGTGTGCCTCGAGTAGGAAGCCAAGTGTGCTTTAGATAGAGGTTATGTGTGCCTCGAGTAGGAACCCGAGTGTGCTTTAGGTAGAGGTTATGTGTGCCTCGAGTAGGAAGCCAAGTGTGCTTTAGATAGAGGTTATGTGTGCCTCGAGTAGGAAGCCAAGTGTGCTTTAGATAGAGGTTATGTGTGCCTCGAGTAGGAAGCCAAGTGTGCTTTAGATAGAGGTTATGTGTGCCTCGAGTAGGAAGCCAAGTGTGCTTTAGATAGAGGTTATGTGTGCCTCGAGTAGGAAGCCAAGTGTGCTTTAGGTAGAGGTTATGTGTGCCTCGAGTAGGAAGCCAAGTGTGCTTTAGGTAGAGGTTATGTGTGCCTCGAGTAGGAAGCCAAGTGTGCTTTAGGTAGAGGTTATGTGTGCCTCGAGTAGGAAGCCAAGTGTGCTTTAGATAGAGGTTATGTGTGCCTCGAGTAGGAAGCCAAGTGTGCTTTAGATAGAGGTTATGTGTGCCTCGAGTAGGAAGCCAAGTGTGCTTTAGATAGAGGTTATGTGTGCCTCGAGTAGGAAGCCAAGTGTGCTTTAGATAGAGGTTATGTGTGCCTCGAGTAGGAAGCCAAGTGTGCTTTAGATAGAGGTTATGTGTGCCTCGAGTAGGAAGCCAAGTGTGCTTTAGATAGAGGTTATGTGTGCCTCGAGTAGGAAGCCAAGTGTGCTTTAGGTAGAGGTGATGTGTGCCTCGAGTAGGAAGCCAAGTGTGCTTTAGGTAGAGGTTATGTGTGCCTCGAGTAGGAACCCGAGTGTGCTTTAGGTAGAGGTTATGTGTGCCTCGAGTAGGAAGCCAAGTGTGCTTTAGATAGAGGTTATGTGTGCCTCGAGTAGGAACCCGAGTGTGCTTTAGGTAGAGGTTATGTGTGCCTGGAGTAGGAAGCCAAGTGTGCTTTAGATAAAGGTTATGTGTGCCTCGAGTAGGAAGCCAAGTGTGCTTTAGGTAGAGGTTATATGTGCCTCGAGTAGGAACCCGAGTCTGCTTTAGGTAGAGGTTATGTGTGCCTGGAGTAGGAAGCCAAGTGTGCTTTAGATAGAGGTTATGTGTGCCTCGAGTAGGAACCCGAGTGTGCTTTAGGTAGAGGTTATGTGTGCCTGGAGTAGGAAGCCAAGTGTGCTTTAGATAAAGGTTATGTGTGCCTCGAGTAGGAAGCCAAGTGTGCTTTAGATAAAGGTTATGTGTGCCTCGAGTAGGAAGCCAAGTGTGCTTTAGGTAGAGGTTATGTGTGCCTCGAGTAGGAACCCGAGTGTGCTTTAGGTAGAGGTTATGTGTGCCTGGAGTAGGAAGCCAAGTGTGCTTTAGATAAAGGTTATGTGTGCCTCGAGTAGGAACCCGAGTATGCTTTAGGTAGAGGTTATGTGTGCCTCGAGTAGGAAGCCAAGTGTGCTTTAGGTAGAGGTTATGTGTGCCTCGAGTAGGAAGCCAAGTGTGCTTTAGATAGAGGTTATGTGTGCCTCGATTAGGAAGCCAAGTGTGCTTTAGATAGAGGCTATGTGTGCCTCGAGTAGGAAGCCAAGTGTGCTTTAAATAGAGGTTATGTGTGCCTCGAGTAGGAAGCCAAGTGTGCTTTAGATAGAGGTTATGTGTGCCTCGAGTAGGAAGCCAAGTGTGCTTTAGATAGAGGTTATGTGTGCCTCGAGTAGGAAGCCAAGTGTGCTTTAGATAGAGGTTATGTGTGCCTCGAGTAGGAAGCCAAGTGTGCTTTAGATAGAGGTTATGTGTGCCTCGAGTAGGAACCCGAGTGTGCTTTAGGTAGAGGTTATGTGTGCCTGGAGTAGGAAGCCAAGTGTGCTTTAGATAAAGGTTATGTGTGCCTCGAGTAGGAAGCCAAGTGTGCTTTATTTTTTATTTTATTTATTTATTTATTTATTTTATTTTTAGGAAAGCTTACAGCTATTGAGTTTACAATCATTAATCAAGAGTGGTCAGTGACACTTGCCAAAAACAAGCTTCCACATATAGTGATGACACTATAGTCGCCGGTTTGAAAATAAACATAATGAAAACAACGAAAAAAAAAAGAAACAAAAAACAAAAAAAAAATCCAAACATTGTACACATCAACATACCGTCACCAAAATAACAAAATAAAACAGTTCACAAAAAACTAGATTGGGTCCAGATGCCTGTTCAAGGTCATCTGTCCTCTGCCGTCGCCGTCGTCGTCCCAAAGTACTCCCTATTAATTAGTTTTCTTACACTGTGTGCACTAGTACAAAAGAGGTCGATTTCAAATTGCGCAGATAAGTCGTTAAATGCCCTCACACTACGTATACTGAAGCTATTGCGTCTATAATTTGTTGATGCAAACGGTGCATGCAGGAGCGGTCGCCTACGGAGGCCATTCTGGTTGGTCTGCAGATACAGGTTATAGAGCAGATCCGGACAATCCACAGATCCGTTAGCAATGTTTATTAGAAAGCAGATGTCACTAGTGTTGCGTCTTATTTACAACGGCAGGAAGTGATACCGCTTACAACGGTGATCGTAGTCAGTTGATGACTGTTTCCCCTTGTAGTCCAGGTAACGAAGGAATTTTTTCTGTATTGATTCGATACGGTTCCTGTAAATGTCGTATTGCGGGTTCCAAACTTGTGAGTTTAACTCGAGGTGGCTGCGCACGTAGGAGCAATACAGGATTTTAATACATTTTAGTGACTGGAATTCCGAGCAGGTTCTGATGATGAACCCCAAGGCCTTACATGCTTTGCTGACGATAACCTCAATATGGCCATCAAAGATCAGCTTGTCGTCATGCAGCACACCCAGGTCTCTAATATTGTTCACCCTACTTATGTTTTTGCCATCTAGGGTGTATCCTGGACCGATTACAGACAACTTACGTGTAAACGTCATGAAATAACATTTAGAGATGTTAAGTTCTAATTTATTTATGTTGCAGTAAGCTGTAAATCGCTCAAGGTCCGACTGAAGTTCTTGAGTGTCAGATAGGTTGCGAATTGGCTTTAGGATTTTCATATCATCTGCGTACAGTAATATTCGGGAATGAATGAAACAATTCTTTATATCTATAATAAATAGGGTAAACAACAGAGGTCCTAGAATTGAGCCCTGGGGTACACCAGAAGGAACAGAAATCCAGCCGGAAGTATACCCTCGAAGTACAACTGCCTGCGTGCGATTACCTATGTAAGAGGAGAACCATCTAAATAAGTCGCCGTGGATTCCTGCAGCTAGTAATTTCCTGAGTAGCACACCATGATCAATCCGGTCAAAACATTTAGCGTAATCTGTGTAAATGACATCCAGTTGGCCTCCCCCCTCCATTGCTGATGTTATTATATCGTTAGAGAGAATTAAGTTCGAGGCCGTGGACCGGTTTCTAAGGAAACCATGTTGTTCCTCCCCAAACTGATGCCTCATCGAATCGTAAACATCAGAGTGGACTACGCGCTCCAGAACCTTTGATAATAAACACAGCTTGGAAATAGGGTGATAGTTTTCTACCTGCGATTTATTACCTTTTTTAAAGATAAGGGTAACAAAAGCTGACTTCCACAACCGCGGTACAATACCCTCCTTTAATGACCGTTCAAATAAAAGACAGACGGGTGTAACGAGACTTTTAGCACAATTAATTATAAAAATTGGGGGTATCATGTCTGGTCCCCCCGACTTACAAGGGTCAAGATCAGTCAGCAACTTGAAGATACGATCCGGGGATATCTCTACGAAGTTCAAGTTTACAGAATTATCCGAGTGCGCGTGATCATCGACATCGCTGTCGACAGACACAAGATCAGTTGCTTGGTATGTGGAACGGAAGTAAGCAGAAAACAGCTCCGTAATACCCTCACCTGTATCCGCAGTTCTATCCAAATATTGCATAACGTTGGGCAAGGCACCACTACTTTTTCTGTTCTTAACAAAAGACCAAAAGACCCTGGGGTTTTCGATAATCGATGACTCAATCCTTTGTAAATACGATCGATAACAGTCGTTTTCGTAACGCTTTGCTCGGTTACGTAGCAGAGAAAAGGACTGGTAATCACATAAATTGCCGTATTTTTTGTATTTTTTATGATATTTTAACTTTTCATTTAATATCTTTATTAACGCACTGGTGAACCACGGCGGGTATAATGATTTTTTATGCGGTTTAGTGGGGATATGAATGTCTCTTAGTTCATAAAGTTTACTATAAAAAAGATCCAATGCGCGATCCAGAGAGTGATCCGATAGTAGTGTTACCCAATCCACACAATCCAGTCCAAAGTTAATAGATGCGTAATCGCCCTTATGAAACAGGTACTTAGTATCGAATCGCTCTGTAAGGTCGCGGTTTAATACCAAATCGGCCTGGATCACTAAGGGTTTGTGTTGTGGGTCAATGGGTGATATTAAGGGATCGGTACTTTCATGAACTTGGACAGGACCATTCGAGAAAACAAGGTCTAATAATCTATCTATCACGTTACGCTCGCCATTATATTGAGACAAATTACACATATGGACCGTATCAAAAAAGTCAGTTAAATATTGTTTAGGTAGAGGTTATGTGTGCCTGGAGTAGGAAGCCAAGTGTGCTTTAGATAAAGGTTATGTGTGCCTCGAGTAGGAAGCCAAGTGTGCTTTAGGTAGAGGTTATGTGTGCCTGGAGTAGGAAGCCAAGTGTGCTTTAGATAGAGGTTATGTGTGCTTCGAGTAGGAACCCGAGTGTGCTTTAGGTAGAGGTTATGTGTGCCTGGAGTAGGAAGCCAAGTGTGCTTTAGATAAAGGTTATGTGTGCCTCGAGTAGGAAGCCAAGTGTGCTTTAGATAGAGGTTATGTGTGCCTCGAGTAGGAAGCCAAGTGTGCTTTAGATAGAGGTTATGTGTGCCTCGAGTAGGAAGCCAAGTGTGCTTTAGGTAGAGATTATGTGTGCCTCGAGTAGGAAGCCAAGTGTGCTTTAGGTAGAGGTTATGTATGCCATGAGTAGGAAGCCAAGTCTGTTTTAAAGATGAGTGCCTACGATATGAAGCATTATATAAGTAGATATTGTTGTAGTTTTATTATTAAATAGTTTAAACAATAGATTGATATAATTACATGATTATATTGATTTTTTATTATTTTGGTATTATTTTGGAGGTATGGATTCTGATGAAGTGATGACTCTTGAAGATTCGCCTTCTCGTAAACATGTGTGCAAAAGAAAGTGTAAACGATCCTTCTCCAAAGCGACAGCCAAGTCTAAGGAGACAGCAGTTGTCCTCATTCAATCACCCCGTTCGTGAAGTTCAAATAAGATACGATTTAAGGAAAGAGGCAATTGGTCTAGTAAACTGGTACTTGATATATTTAAGACCGTTCAAGAACACAAAGGTAAGACGTACTATTATAATAATGAACTTATCAACAATTCATTACATTCGTAGGTAACCTTATGTCGTATCGTCTGTGGGGGCCTTAAATGTTTGCATAAACATGTTCGTTTTATTTTATTTTTTATTTTATTTTATTTAATAGGTACAGAAACAGACACCAAATTGTGGAAAAAACAATATAACATTGTGGTACATAAACAAGTTGTTAATTTAGCGTCTAATTATATCTATACTCAACATTTAAATGTTAATCATAATAGTTTAAATAGTTGTTACATAAATTCAACTTGTGCAATGCAATGGGCGTTTTCACATTGTACGATATCGTGACGATATCGTCACGATAATTTACATTCTTACCTTAAAGTTACTGCTGCTACTGTGACGTGACGTTATCGTGCAATGTGAAAACGTCCAATCAGTAGGTATGTGCATGTGTTGCCGAGTTACTGGCATCATGTTGCAAGCAACACATTTGTTGTAGAGTTAAAACCCGGCGAGCGAAAACATCAAAAGCCTATTGTAAATATTTGATGCACAACTGTTGCTTTTGTTGATTGTGTCGAGCAACAAATGTTTACAAAGTATCTGGGACTTTCATATTATGCATCTAATTACTGAAAAGTGAAAATATTGAATATGAAAATTTTACAATCTGTAACAATAAAAAAAATGTTTATTGACTGAGGGAGCGAAGCGACTGAAGTCTCCGTTTCAACTTGCAGACTGGGGAGAAGTCGTATACGGCGACAGCGTATACGACGACCGCGTTGGTCTATGGTACCTCTACATCTCTACATCTACGGGTTCTGTCAGATCATGTTTGCGGCCGTATTTATCAACCGATTTTCATAAAACTTTACACACACACTCCTTGCTTACAATGAATAACATGTGAATGATATTTTTTGGATTGGATGAAAAATGAAAGAGTAATAAGGAAAATTGAAAAATAAATTTTCTAAACAAAGCTCGCGAAGTCTTCGGTTCTCAGAACCACTAGTTTACTGTGTTTTTTTTAAAAGAAAGCCTGTATGTAAAATACTAGGGATGGTAGGTATACATACTTTTGTATTTTCAAGAACAAAAAAAACTTACGTTGAAAAAAAGCTACCCGCCAAGTTTCGTAGAGATCGAATAAAAATGTGTCCCCTAGCCCGAAACACACATACCGACGGACAAAAGCATAATTAATTATCTGTACCAAAATTGATGATGTCTTTTCTAGTATATTATTCTTTTCAACCGATTTCCAAAAAGGTTCTCAATTCGACTGTTTGATTTTTTTTTTAGAACCTCATATCTTGACCAAAAATCTGGTCACTCAGTGACCAGATTTTTTTTAATGAAAGCTGCTGCTTCCCAAGTGGTCCCATCTCGACAATTATTTGGTCCCATTTCAGTTTGAAGTCGGTTGCTGTATCAATTTAAAAAAAAAAAATAAACTTACCACCTCGTAATTTTCATAAGACAATTCGAAGAAACCAAACGCCTTCATGATATGTCGTCGCTGAAAATAAATATTTAAAAAATCTCTCAATTGAACATACATAAACAAGAAATCAGGTGTAAAAGTTAAGGCAGAAGTTATAAAAATTGTGAGTGGGATAGAACCTTGTCACAATAATAAAAATGAAAAGCTTTATTGGACCCAATACAATTATACAAAGGAAAACATTGTAGGTACATATCACAAACAAAATGCACAAACAAATTGTTAGAAAAAAGACGTGAATGTTGGTGCTAGAGCAGTTGAACCTAACAGTAGTACAGCAGTTGACTCTCTTTTTGCTGCACTTCAACGACCTGCTGGTAACACCTGGTATCTTTGGGTATGCAGATGACAGCACAGTCTCGGTGAGATACTTGTCCGATGCGAAGTCTGGATCAAGGGTCCAATGTTTCAGGGAGTCGATGATCGAGGGAGTGAACTCGACTTTGGAGGCTATCTCTCAATGGGGTGATGCTAATTTGGTCGAGTTCAACCCCTCAAAAACACAGGCTTGTCTTTTTTCGGCGAAACGGAGTCCATTCCAACTGACTCTGACTTTCCGGAATGTCCCCGTTCCGATTAACGACCGTCTTGGGCTCTTAGGGCTGGATCTCTCATCCAGTCTAAATTTCGGTCGCTACATCGAGTCCATAGCAAATACTGCCGCCAAAAAACTTGGTATCCTCTCTAGGGTGAGACGGTACTTCACTCGGAGCAGCTCTTAAACGCTGCTCTGTAAAGCTCTGTAAAGGAGCTCAAGTTCGCTCTTGCATGGAATACTGTTCCCATCTCTGTGATGGGTCTGCTAGATATCAGCTGGATGCTTTGGACTCTTTGGAGCGCCGAGCGAAGAGGATCATAGGCAGTGACTCACTTGTGGGGGCAAATCTTCAGAGCCTAGAACACCGTAGACGAGTGGCCTGCCTTTCGGTTTTTATCGGTTACATTTCGGTGAGTGTGCGGAGGTTTTACATGACCTGATACCCCCTTCCCCTTTCCGTCACCGAACGACTAGGCGCGGCGAGCAGTTCCATCCTTATGTTGTAGACATTCCTCCATTACGCACGAAGCGATTTGCCTCTTCTTTCATTATGCGTACGGCTAAGGAGTGGAACTCTCTGCCGAGGTCAGTTTTTCCGGAACGCTATAATCTGGACATCTTTAAGGTCAAAATGAACAGACACCTTCTAGGCAAACGTGTACCATTGTAGGCCTCATCTTCGCCTTCCATCAAGCGAGATTGAGGCCAAACGTAAGCCTATTTTTCACAAAAAAAAAAACTATTATCGCAAAAATAGATTTAAAAATGGCTTAGTAAAAAGGGGTATTAATATATCTTAATAATGCATGATTATTTTTAAGTAAGTATCAGATAAAGTTTTTATTCGGCAGGCATTATATATCAGATAGCATGTTTATCTTAGATTTTTAATTATTTTTTTCTTTATTTTGTATTTGTAAACACAGTAAATACAAAACAGTAAATCGCCATCCAACGTGGCAACACAGCCATCATTCTGGGAACCTTCCCCTTCGGCAATGACGCGGAGGATTTGATTGCAAACAGGTGCTGATGTGTGTGCAGTTTAATAAACTTACTTAAACTATAACTACAAAAATACATTTATAATAAGCTATAAGTGTATACAAATAATAAAGGTAAAGAAGCGAGATAGTCATCCTTCACTCTTTTCTGGAACAGAAACACATTGTTTATATCGGCCGCGCCTTTATGTGTAATATAATCGCGGCCCCCCCTCCCCCTTTCCTCGGAGCGACGAGAATAGATCGGACAGTCGTTTTCCAACTCTCATGGCGATAACATGTCTTAAAATTGCTCTCGGTTGTTATAAAGGTCATGTGACCCTGTTTAGATTAGTTTACGTTCAGTTATCGTTAGTATCGGATATTGCAAATACAAGTTGTGTTACTGTTAATCCTGACTTACTTATTTCTTGTGAATAAACGTTTTCTTTTAATGTATTCTGTTTTTGATTGCTAATAATATTATAAATATTTACTTGTGTTAACACCATGCTGATAAGTACAAGCCGCTTGATTCTCGCTAACGACTCGCCATGACAGTAATGCCATCCAGACGCATAGATAGCGTCGGAAACGCGTTGTGCCTACAAGGAATACCATAAATATAACTAATCACATTCTCAAGATTGATGGAGTGATTGTAATAATTACTAGTGACCCACACACACATCACGCCTATATCCCTAAAGGTGTAGGCATAGTTGCTGTACACACCCACAATTTACAAGTATTTTTAGTCCACGTAATAGGGGCAAGCCTATTGCTGTCACCGGGCACATTTATAATGGGTTATATCCAAAATGGCCGAATGAATTTAATAAAAAGTAGCAGCTATATTGTAATTAAAAAAAAAATTAAAACCCATTGCCTTGCGATGATATGTTAATGAAAGGCAATAAAATCTTACGTGCCAGCCGCTATGGCACAGCCAATTAAAGTCCTGGGCGTTTCGGACATATATTGTGTTCCTATTAATATATAGATTATGCCTTTGCCTAATATTTCAAGGAAAGATGCTTGATTATAGGCCTCGCTTGATTGTTTGTATGTGTGTAGTACTGTGTTTAACACTCACTTCATGAGTAATATTACCACAGCAACACATTAAAACTGCCAAAGTTGCCAGCAACGCCAAGAAGATAAGTGCAGACGGCATTTTTACCATTAAACTCGTTGCCACCTGAAAAAATGGTTATATTAAAAAAAAAACGTCATTTATAATTTGTGCTATGAGTATTTACTAGATAATCCATAGGTAATATAAAAATTAAAAAGTTATTTTATGATACAGATTTTCTATGTGATTTATTGAGGGCAGCAACTCAACCGACGACCGTGTTGCGCTATGGCAGCAACGGATACCTCGTTTTAGAATCGAGCAACGCCATCAATCGGTCGATAATGCGAACTTTTGATGTTGTTAGGTACATACTTTCGTATTGTCACACTGGTGCTCTAAAATAACCTAAACGGATCAAATTAGATAAAGTTGTGTAACTAGACATCATTAGGTATTAGAAAACTCGTAGGATACCACAAAGAAACTCGCGGATAATGCAACAGTTTTAAAAACTATACCATTTTTAATATATGCCTCTGTCTGTCTGTCTGTTAGTTCCAATCACGTAGTAATCCTTATAATGCTTACTATGATAGCTGGCATCAAAGCTGCCATCTCTCCGACAAGCTCTAAGACCCGGATGCTAAATAATTTTATAAGTATATTTTCACAACTTCGCACGGATCTGAAATAAAAATACCTTTACTTAGAAAATAACATTTAACAAACATTCATATTATGTACTATCAAAAAAAAATTGAACCTTCTTTAAGAAATTGAATTTTATTGGAAAAGGTATATCACGGCCCCGACGGGTGTTGCTCAAGTCGTGGGTCGGATACGGGGCGGCTGGGACTGCATCGAGCGTCGAACTTGTGCAGGTGGCCCTGCACAAGTTCGACGCTCTGTTTTCACGGACCTCCTTCACGGACCTTCATGATCCAGCATAACTTTAGGACGCGTTAGTATCGGCATCGAGCCCTCGATGGAGTATTTGGGACTTGTCTGTACTCACTAGTCGGCGGTGGAACTTCGGACCGAACTTCCGAAGTTTGGTCTCCAAAGTGACGGGGGCAGCACGACTGATGCCCGACTTGAGGGGTCCAACGGTCACTGCAGGGGACTGTACCTAAGGATCATGCGGAGGATGGCGTATGGGCTCATACTGTAAGACTACAACTGTAGAAGACTCTGACCAGGACGACCAGGACTCTGTCAGGACCCTGTCAGGATAATCAAAGGGTGTGCACGATCTCCATAGAACCACTCCATGGGACCTGAAAGTGAGAACAGCAGTGGAGCAGACTATAGGTTTGCGTCTCGAGAAATCGAGGCTCAGCGGTCCCAACTCCGCCAGGATCTCATGGAAACGACCACCCTTGCGGCGCGGTGAGACGGATCAAGGACGAGTGGCTGCAGAGGCGACACGGTAACCTCACGAATCGCCCGTCGCAGATCATTACCGGGCACGGATGCTTCGGTAAGTATCTGCACTACATCCATCGTGAGGTCACACCTCAGTGTCAACACTGCGAGACTTGTGGTGAAGTCACGGCACTTCCCTGTCGGCTGTCCCACTATTAAAATACACGTTTGAGCTAAATTTGATCGAAATCAGTCGAACGGTGCGGGTTTTACCTAGCTCTCTTTATATACCTACACACATAATACTTTTTCCAGAATTTGTGCCTAAGTGAAAGTAAATATACTTACTTCAAAGTAATTTTATGTAATTTAATCCCCTGTTTGAATCCATCTTCATACTGTGTTTCTTTTTCATGTTGAGTTAGATTCTTATCATCAAATATATATTGTAGATTTTCAAAATAACTTTGCATATCTTGAAATTTGTGAGAGCATGTCAGTACAAGCAATAATATCATGCTACTTACTCCAGTCAACCTTACAGTGTACACAAAAATCATGAAACAATTTATAAATCTGGCAACATATCCCATAATCGACCTGTCAATTGAGTTCGGCCACATTACCGGTAGTGGATCAAACGTCTTATCTGAAAATTAGTTTTATTTATTAAATTTTTTTTTTCTGTTATCAACTATACTTTTATTTATTATTTCAGAATATTTACAAGAAACTATATACTATAAGTAAGTAAGTAAGTATATAAGCATTTATTTGCATAAAACAGGTGTAGTACTGGTGTCCAAAAATAATAAAATATATTACTTAAATATATACAAGGAACAGGAAAATTAAATAAAAAAAAAAACCTAAACAAACTGTACTAATACTGTACTATCTAAAACTAAAACACTAAAATAAATAAGTAAGGCAGGGAGACTTAGGCAGAGTGCCCATAACACAGGCAGCATTCCCGCGCTGAATTGCCAATGAGAGTCGTTGCGCGAGAAAGCTGCCTGCGCAGAGATCCCCAGTCTCTTCCCTCAGACGCTTGCTGAGTTCCGTGACGAGCTGATGTGCACCGTGGCCCCATGGGCCTAGTGTCTCGACACCAAATGCGATGAACTCATATTGAGTGCCGAGACTACTATATTTACTTGCCTTTATTTGTTACACTATTTAATTTTAAGGCCCAAACTAGCCATACCAGCTAATTTTGTGCGTGGTGTCCTACCTAATTTAGTTACAGCACCTCGCATGATACTCGTAAGTTGTGCTATCATAAGTTCGAAAAATATTTGACCGAATTTAATTTCACCACGTCCGTGTCCCCTGTCTTGTGTCGACAAGGTATTTGAGAGGTACTTGGGAGATAAACTCAGTCAGTTCTTGCAATCACATAACATAATTCATAGTAAACAATTTGGATTTGAAAAGGGCCGAAGTACATCTCAATTGCTTTGTCAATTTACCAATGAGTAGTACCATTTATAGGCTAATACTGAAAAACCAATGAAAGTAAATCCACCATTATGATAAGTTATAACGGTGAGGTGATAGATTTTATATTAGGTACCTTCTACACTAAAGTTCTATTACCTATGTTGTTCCTATCCAAGTCACGTTGCTCTGAGACTTTTTTATCTTAATAAAAAAATTACTACGAAGGTTAAGGCTATGGGCAAATAAAACAATAGGCAAATGAAAAAGTTCATAAAGGGTTCGGGTATATGTGGAACGCAGCCGTGTCCTACTACGGGCAACTTATGCGCTCGCGAAGGAGGCGGCCGAGAGGAAGCGGGAGCGTACCCTCCCCACTGAGTTGCGCAGTCAGCGGCCAGGGCGCCGCAGACTCATCTACGCTCAGGACCATAGACCTCCATGATCGGGACCTGCTTCTGTAAGGACGGCGGGTGGCTATCCCACCGTCCTTACAGAAGCAGGCTAGAAGGGTTGCGTGCTGTGGGGCAAAGGCCAGATTCACTCACCGATGCGGGATAGAACTCAACCCCAACTTCGCGGGATATTCATTCCGACCAAACCCCTCGAAGAGGCCACAAGGTTGGCCAGTGTCCGCCGGGCGCCACTGGAAATGCCGTCTAGTGTTCAGTAAAAAAATACCCATGACTCATGATACTTTGATGATCTAAAAATATGCCTATAATGAATTTAAAGCAAAAAAGACGTGGGTTTTCGGCAAAATTAAATTCGGGCAAAATAATTTCGATAAAGTGATCGGTTCCTGTTTTGTGTATAATGTAGGTATAAAATCCGTCATTGTACCATATTAAATTTACAATGCCTAGGTTTTATTTATTTTAAGTAAAATATGAAGTATACAGGTGTAACATTCAAATGAGTACGTCCGAAATTACATACGAAGATCTATTATTACAAACCATGTCATCGAATTTAAGAAAAATATAAACAGATTAAATAAAAATATCGAAACGGCACTTTTCAGAAAAAAAAACTTTCACTACTTCTATTTAGATATCGATTGTGTAGGCCTTAGGTAGTAAATGTTACTATTAAACAGACATACAGACACATATCACGCCTATATCCCCAAAGGGACAGGCAGAGGTGTATTACACACCCACAATTTGCCAGTACTTTAAGTCCCACGTAATAGAGGGCAAGCCTATTGCCGTCACCGGGTACATTTATAACGGGTTATGTCCAAAATGGCCGAATGAATTTCATAAAAAGTAGCAGCTATATTGTAATTTTGAAAAAAAATTGAAACCCGTTGCTTTGCTATGAAATGTTGATGAAATGCAATAAAATCTTACGTGCTAGCCGCTATGGCACAGCCAATTAAAGTCCTGGGTGTCTCGGACTATTTACTTTTTTACTTTAATTTATTAAACATGATGTCTAAATTTAAAATAGTACATTGTTGTAATATATTTTATTTTTTTTAGTAGGTGTTCGACAGCACTCCATTTTTTTTCAATACAACGTAGAACTCGTTTCTGTGAGTAAAATATTGTAAAAAGCCAAGTTATTTTTTAACAGGATGGAACACCCTGTTACATGCACCCCTCAGCTTACAAACGTCACCTAGCTGTAGACTTTTTTTTTAAATGTGTTCCTAAGAACGGTTCTTCGTATTTTTTATAGTTTCTAACTTTCCCATACGAATGTTGACCCATATGAATGTTACACCATGTATAAAAATATTTATATACTTACCATTGACTATTACATTGAATAGGCTATATATACCTCGTTCAATGAAACTGAAGTATATTATTATCATATGCAGTCGTACATAGAACTTTATTAATATTATAGAACCGTTTCATTTCAATTAATTTATTGTTTTTAAGTTTTAATGTTCCAATAAAAAATATGTAAAATATGTTTTTAATTTCATTCCTATAATATATTAAAGTGTAAAAGTTTAAATGTGTAACTGGTACACTGACTGACATATAAACCAGATCGCTTAATTGCCTCGTAGTCAAATCATTTCGTGTAAAAAATATAATATAATACGAAATATTTGCCAATATCAATGCATCCTGCTGACCATCAGAATAATATCGTAAATTTTTTTGAATATTCTTGGAAATTTCAAATTTGAGCTCCAACAATTTTCAAGGCCGCTTATGTAAAAGTATGTGTTCATTCGATCAAGTAAAGCTGTCAGTTTTGATGACAATTGGATATTGTATTCTTCCATCTTGTTGTTTTTTAATCAGGCAAACACAAGATTTTGGCGCCACGATTTTTCTGTCAAAAACTTCATGCAGCTGCTTTTCTATTTGGAGTAGTCCATGGTTTATTGATGATTCTGCCAATAGCAAGAATAGGTTAGATTGATATCTTATGAACAAGTTATTAAACTATTAGGTACTGTAAGCCAGCGTTTTGTCGGTTATATAAATTAATATTATATATATATTAATAAATATTTTAAATTAAAAAATCACGTCAAAACTTGACACAATAACAGACTTCAAACTACCAAACAATTGTATCGGAATAGTACCACATTTAAATGGGACCACTCGGGCAGCATTAGCTTTTAATTTAAAAAAATCGAAATCGGTTCTCCAGTCGAAAGATATGAGGTAACAAACTTAAAAAGCGTAAGACCGAATGCTGTGCATTCGGCAGAAATTATGATGAAACTTAAGAAAAACAAATATTCGAATTGAGAACCTTCGTCAGTTTTTGAAGTCAAATTAAAGTTAAGGTTACATCGTACATAAATTAATTGGAAGTATGATAAAACCTATAGGTATTTAAACCTATATAATAATAAAAAAATGTTTCAACAATTCTCACCACGCCATCTAGTCTCAAACTAAGCAGAGCTTGTGGTATGAGTACATATGAGTACCTACTTGTGACATACATACATATTATACATAGGAAACATCCACACTCGTCGTCGAAAGCGGATGCACTACCGACTGCGCCACTGAAGCAGTCAAATATACGTAGGTCACACTATAAATTTTGCGTAACTTAAAAAAACAACATGTTAAAACCAAAATATTAATGTTTAATGCTTTTCAAAATACTCTCCTTTACATTTTAAACACTTTTTCATGCGATCGAACCATTTTTTAAAACAGGAGGACCACAGATCTGAAGGCAGGTTTTCTACGTGCTGATTGAACGCTATCACTGCCTCTTCGGAGTTGGTAAGAGTGAAACCTCTCGTCAAATCTTTGATTTTGGGGAAAATACAGAAATCACAGGGTGCTAGGTCGGGGCTATGCCAGGATGGGTGACGAGTTGTAATTTTTCGGAAGCTAAAAATGACTTTGTTTTGTTGGCCGTGTGTGAAGAAGCGTTGTCATGATGTAGGAGACCGCGGCTTTCGGGTCGTCTTTCGCGAACTTTTTCTAACACCCTGGGTAAACAAATGGTAGAATACCACTCGGTATTAACACTCTGTTGATCTTCAAGTGGAATTGTACAGATAGGACCCGTAGCTGAGAAAAAAAACGTGATCATTTTTTTACCAACGTTTCTCGCCTGCCTCACTTTTGTTGGCTTGTTCTCATTTTCAAACACCCATTCACAAGATTGCTGTTTTTTTTTCGGGTTTAAAACAATAAATCTACGTCTTGTGACAATGTCATAAACAGCATTAGAATGTCCGTGGTCGTACTTCAGTAGCATCTGTAAGCACCATTCCACGCGAGCCCGCTTCTGCTCCGCTGTCATTTCATGAGGGATCCAACGACAACAAAGTTTCCGAACTTTCAATTCTTCGTGTAAAATTTTCTGGATTTGATTCATACCAATCCGCAATAGTCCTGGAATTTTCTCATAGGTAATCCGCGGGTTTTCCTCAATTAACCGCTTAACAGTAGCCACATTATTTTCGTTGACGGCAGTTGAAGGCCGCCCTTCACGAAAATCGTCATGTAAAGAAACTCGACCTCTCTCAAATTCAGCAAACCATCGCCTCACGGTGCTCAAACAAGGTGCTTCTCTCCCAAAACCATTTTGAAGACGAGCGGCACAGTCTTGCGGAGAGAGAGAACTTTTAAAATCATAAAAAATCATCGCTCTAAAATCTTTTCGACTTAATTCCATTTTCGTTGCATACGTAGAACTTTAATGTGTGATAAAAAACAAGCGGCGAATGATTTCCCGCCAATTGTATTTTTTAATTACTAAGAAGGTTGCAACGTTTAAAAAAATATAACATTCGAAATTCAAATAGTTCCGATTAGCTAGAAGTGCAAAACTTTTAGTGTGCCCCATGTATAAACCGGGCGCCACTGGAAATACCTCCTGGTGGAAATACCAAAGGCAATGGATGTAGGAGCAGCCTTGGGCCGTGGTATTAAAAAAAAAGTACCTATATGAATTTTTGGATGTTTGTAACTATTTCACGCGATAACTACTTAACGGATTTCAATGAAACTTTACTATACTCAATAAGAAAGAAAGAAAAAAATTAGAAATCGTTTATTTCTCCACACATTTGTTTTAAAATAACACGAAATATGAAACACAAAATAATAAAAAATATCATTTCCATCATATCTATATAAAGAAATGGTGAATGTAATTTTTGTCCTCCCTTAGCTCTCGAGAACTGCTTATGCTCAAATGATGGTTGACCCCTCTATGGATAGCCCTCGATCTGGAGGCAAGCCAAAAAATCGAAAATTTGACCTCCCTAAGGGGTCAAAAGTTATAGGCCAAAACCTATGGCGTGGTGCGGCGCGAAGCACCGCGCAAGTCACCTTACTAGTACTAAATAAAACGCAAAATATTATAAATACAATAAAAATTATAAAGGTAATTAATAAATAAAAAAATTAAAATAATAAAAAAATACACGTCAAAAATTGACACAATAACCGACTTCAAATTACCGAAATGAGACCAAATAATTGTCTTAATGGGACCAAACTGATATGGATAAAAAAATAATCAAAATGTGTTCATCCAGTCCAAACATATGAGGTACCAAAGAAAAAAAACAGTCGAGAACCTTCTCCTTTTGGAAGACGGTTGAAAAAAAATATGTGTAAAGAAAGAAACAAAAAAAAAACATTTACCATTATTACTTTATACATTTATTTATTTATGTGTAGTAAACGGCCTCTCAGCGTAAGCATGGTGGTGCAAGGCAGACAGCGCTGGTTTTCAGAGACGGACTTTTTATCCCTGTAATGTATTCCCGTGGGATTTTTTCGATTTGTCTTCGACTAGAAGACAAATAGAAGACGACGAAAGGTCACGGGAAGCCACAGGATTCGATGCTCAAGATCTAATGTTGTGGCGTTCATTGAGGGAGGACTATGACCATCAGTGATGACCATTAATTGGCTGATGATCATGATGAGCCCGCGTGAATTAGTTTTTGTAGGATAGATGTAGGATAGAATTTTTGTAGGATGAGATCTTGGGTCCCACCAAGGGACCTTATCCTACAAAAATTCTTAGGGGCCCTAGCCTAGTCATCTGCACTTGGTAACAACGCATAAAAAACATTAAAAAAACATTTTTTTTTAATTTTTCCGCAAACATAAAAAAAACAATCGAATTACCTTTTTTGAAGTATTTTAAAAAGTTTGACGATAATATGTTTGCCTTAACGCAACAAAGTTACCGGGGATAATAATTGTCCAAAAGTTTTTTTATAAATTCAGTAGTATCAAAGATGATTTACACACTTAAAAACGAATATTACCTCTATATATTTATTTAGTATATATTTCACCAGCGACGGTATAGATAAGCTTGACTGGACGACTGCACTTCACAGAGAGAAAAGGGGGTTTGAAGTTTGACTTTGAAGATAATTGTCTTTGCATTTTTAAACTCAGTAACGCCCACAAAAAACGCTATATAATTTATGAAATAATTCGCTAATATTCATTTAATGGATCTAGCGAATCATTTAATAAATTATTTGTAAGACCTGTAACTAGGTCGCAGTTAGCATTCCAATAACTAATAATTTGCATAATTACATATTTGCTACCCCTGACAATGGTTGACGTTTGTATGATATTTTTTCATCACTTGTATTCAAGAGTGGCGTTTTGTTCCTACATAAGTACGCCATAGCTCTTTTTTTTCAGAGACTTTTTACATTTTAATCTTTAATAGTACATAATCCAACCGAAAAGAAAACAAAACGCGAGATTTTTTTTCATCGCTAGTACATTTCTTTCTTTCCTCGCCTCGAGCCTCGAGAGTGAAATTGCCTTTCGGAAATGTTTTTGTTCAGACTTTTTAGCGGGAAATAATGAGATTTGATTTTGAAACATGAATATTTCATAGTAATCCAACCAAAAAAAAAAAAACAAACGCGCCAACTATTTCATCGCTAGTTCTTTTCTTTTTAATAGAAGGCGATGAAAAGTAATATTTAAGACTCGAGAGTAAAATTATTTTTTCTCAGGCGACGTACTTGAATTTCTCTTCTACTGTAGAATCCTTCGCTTCGGTCTGGATTCAAAATGGCGCCATCGACAACAATATATGTATGACATGGGGCACACTAAAAGTTTTGCACATCTAGCTAATCGGAACTATTTGAATTTCGAATGTTATATTTTTTTAAACGTCGCAATTAATTAGTAATAAAAAAAAACAATCGGCGGGAAATCATTTGTCAATTGTTTTTTATCACACATCAAAGTTCTACGTATGCAACGAAAATGGAATTAAGTCGAAAAGATTTTAGAGCGATGATTTTTATGATTTTAAAAGTTTTTTCTCTCCGCAAGTCTGTGCCGCTCGTCTTCAAAATGCTTTTGGGAGAGAAACACCTTGTTTGGGCAAAGTGAGGCGATGGTTTGCTGAATTTGAGAGAGGTCGAGTTTCTTTACATGACGAATTTCGTGAAGAGTGGCCTTAAACTGCCGTCAACGATAATAATGTGGCTACGGTTATTCGGTTAATTAAAGAAAACCTGCGGATTACCTATGAGACAATTCGAGGACTATTGGGGATTGGTATGAGTCAAATCCAGAAAATTTTACACGAAGAATTGAAAGTTCGGAAAATTTGTTGTCGTTGGATCCCTCATGAACTGACAGCGGAGCAGAAGCGGGCTCGCGTGGAATGGTACTCACAGATGCTACTGAAGTACGACCACGGACATTCTAATGCTGTTTATGACATTGTCACAGGAGACGAAACGTAGATTTATTGTTTTGAACCCGAAAAAAAAACAGCAATCTTGTGAATGGGTGTTTGAAAATGAGAACAAGCCAACAAAAGTGAGGCAGGCGAGAAACGTTGGTAAAAAAAATGATCGCGTTTATTTTCTCAGCTACGGGTCCCATCTGAACAATTCCACTTGAAGATCAAAAGAGTGGTAATGCCGAGTGGTATTCTACCATTTGTTTACCTAGGATGTTAGAAAAAGTTCACGAAAGATGACCCAAAAGCCGCGTTCTCCTACATCATGACAACGCTTCTTCACACACGGCCAACAAAACAAAGTCATTTTTAGCTTCCGAAAAAGTACAACTCGTCACCCATCCTGCACATAGCCCCGACCTAGCACCCTGTGATTTCTGTATTTTCCCCAAAATCAAAGATTTGATGAGAGGTTTCACTTTTACCAACTCAGAAGAGGCAGTGATAGCGTTCACTCAGCACTTAGAAAACATGCCTTCAGATCTGTGGTCCTCCTGTTTCAAAAAATAGTTCGATCGCATGAAAAAATGTTTAAAATGTAAAGGAATAGTGTGACCTACGTATTATCATTTTACTCCCTTGTAATAAAATCTACTATTCAGTAATAATTTGTTATGCTCAGCTCAGGGTAACATACTTCACCATTCACCGAGCGTGTTCCCAATCCTGTTGGGGTCCAGCTTGCCAGTCTAACTGCTCGCGGCCAAACTTCGATATTTTCGCGCTTCGTGGAACTACGATATCGACCATGGGTTGTGAAGACTTCACAACCCATGGACGATATCGAAGTTCTGTAGAGCTCCAAATACCTGGGTGCAAAGGGGCCCTTCTTACATCTATAGGGCCCCAGCGATCTCACCTGCTAGTGGCGCACCTGCTGATTAACGGACGGTACCCATGTGGTGGCTTCGGCCCCTACGTTGCGTTGCTGGGTTGCGTTAGGGGTTCAGCAGCTGCACTGCCGGGCCCGGGGCGGTGTATGGTGCGGCAGGCAGGGGTCCAGTGGGGGCGAAGCGGAGTCTAGTGTGGGTGGTGTGGGTCGATTCGCCGGCCAGGGAGACCCTTAGCAACGGCGTTGCCGCGGCTGCCCACAACATAATCATGGGGCCCGCCTGGGAACAACCACCCCAGTAGGCTGCCCCACATGTTGCGCATAATCCTGTTGTGGGGTCGCCGCTCCGGGTGGTAACCGGTGTGGGGTAACGGCGGCCTTGCATCAGGGGGGTTTGGGAGCCCTTCCGTCCGGCGGGTCGGCTCCGACCTAACCAAACGGTTCTAGACGAAGCTAGCCTCCGCACTTTGTCACTTACTGCCGCACCAAATATCGCCCTGTCTTCACGCTTCCCCATATCTCACAATGACAGTGCAACAAGTTAATAGACGGTACACAGCGGCCCCTAGAAACCCCACAAAGTTGACTTCGTTTGAGGTGGAGTTCGCTAATATCCGCGGACTCCATGCGAACCTCGATTCCGTCCACCATCACCTTGAGACGGCACGGCCTTCTGTGATGTTCCTAACGGAGACACAGATACGCCGCCCCGACGACACGTCTTACCTCTGTTACCCGGGCTATATTATTGAGGAACAATTCTGCGATAAAGCCGGGGTGTGCGTGTTCGTTAGGGCGGATATTTGCTGCCGCCGGTTGCGCTGTCTCCAGACAGCGCAACCGGCGGCAGCAAATATCCGCGCCTCCGACCGACCCCTCCTACTCCGTCCTTTGGCTGCACGTGAATCATGGCTCCATGAGCCAGATCTACGTGTGCGTCTACCGCTCCCACACAGGGGACACTGGGACAACAAGGCTTTTCGAATACCTCAGCGAGATGGCTGACGATGCGCAGGTGCGGTTCCCGAACGCTGACCTGGTTTTCCTGCGGGACTTCAAGTTGACGGTCATCACGTTGAGTGGCTCCCTTAGTGGGTCCCTTAGGACCGATCATGCGGGACGAACCGCCCATGCATTCGCTCTCTCCCACGGGCTGACCCAGATGGTACAGGGGATCACCCGGATACCTGACAGGTCAGACTACACGCCCGCCTTGCTGGATCTACTGCTGACGAGTCGCCCAGCCGAGTACAGTGTATCGGTACGCGCCGCACTGGGCACTTCCGACCACTGTGTGGTGCACGCCAGCTTCCAAGTGCCACCGCCTGCTCGTGCTGAGCAAATGACTCGACGACTATGGCACTACTCGTCGGCAGACTGGGACGTTCTCCGCGATTACTTTGCGTCCGTCCCGTGGAGCCAGCGCTACTTTGTAGGGAAGGCGCCTTCGGATAGCGCTGCTGCCGTTGCTGGTGAGATCAGTCTAGGCATAGAATATTATATCCCTTTCACTGATGTCGCCAGCATCTGCAAAGCTAACCCCTGGTTCGGGCGTGAATGTGCCAGATGTCCAGAAAAAACAGTCGGCATATCGCGCCTGGGTCAGGGCTCGGGTGGCGCGTGACCCCAACGTGAACCGCTTCAAAGCAGCGTACAATAGGGCCACCAGGCTCAGCAAGAGGGCCTTCAAGAGAGCGGACGCCCAGCACGTCGCGCGGCTTGGTCAGTAGCTCACATCCCATCCCACGGGTAGCCGTGGATACTGGCAACTGGCCAAAGCCGTACAGTCAAATTTTTGCCAACCCTCGCTGCCACCACTGCGTTTTCCTGATGAATCACTGGCTCACAAAGCCCAAGAGAAGGCGGACATGCTCGCAGACCTCTTTGCGGCTAATTCCCGGGTCGATGACCATGGCCGGCAGCCCCCCGCCATCGCCAACTGTGGCCACACTATGCCTGATATTGTTATCAGGCAATGTGATGTATGGGCAGTGCTGCGGTCACTCGACACGCGGAAAGCCAGTGGCCCTGACGGCATTCTGGCGGTGGTGCTACAAAAATATGCTGCTGAGTTGTCTCCAGTATTAACGCGTCTGTACCGCCTGTCATACTCTACAGGCCTCGTGCCGGAGGTAAGAGGCAAACGTACAACCGATCCCCAAGAAAGGGGATCGATCCAATCCAGGCAACTATCGACCCATAGCAGTCACCTCAGTCATTTGCAAGGTGCTCGAGCTCCTTATTAATAAGCAGCTCATGCGATACCTGGAGGATCACTCGCTAATCAATGATCGGCAATATGGCTTCAGGCCAAAACGATCAACGGGTGACCTCCTGGCATTCGTCACGCATGTATGGGGTGAGGCTATGGAAAAGTTCGGCGAGTCCTTGGCTATTAGCCTGGACATCGCCAAAGCTTTCGATAGGGTCTGGCATGCTTCGCTCCTTTCCAAGCTTCCGGCATATGGTCTACCTCCTCAACTGTGCAGCTGGATTGCCAGTTTTCTAAACGAGCGCTAAGTGCGGGTCCGCTGCGGTGGCCAAACTTCTCGCTTCTTGCAAGTGAATGCCGGGGTACCGCAGGGGTCCGTACTGTCACCAACTCTCTTTTTTCTGCATATCAATGATATGCTTTCCCTCGGGAACATTCATTGCTATGCAGATGACAGCACATTGCACGGGAGTTACTCGGTTCGTCCGACGGCGGGGCGATCTGTGATAGAGGAGGAGAGACGACATCTCGTGGCTGATCTCGACCGAAACCTCGACAGTATCTCCCAATGGGGTACCGAGAACTTGGTCGAGTTCAATGCCCACAAAACACAGGCGTGTGTATTTACAGCGAAAAAATCCCCTTTCCTTCCCCAACTCACTCTTCAGAATGCAATATTACCAATGAAGGACAATCTAGACATCCTTGGCATAGACATTCGTTGAGAGCTCAATAACACAAAATGCATTGAGAGATGTATTGGGCTAGCTTCGCGGAAACTAGGAATACTGAACAAGGTAAAGCGATTCTTTACACCGCACCAGAGGTGTCTGCTGTACAAAACGCAGATTAGACCCTGCGTTGAATACTGCTCTCACATCTGGGACGGCTCCGCGAAGTATTTGCTGGACGCACTCGACGCTATGCAGCGACGCGCTGTTCGCATTATAGACTGGAGGTAACGAGAAGCCTTGAGCCGCTACAACTCTTTCCTTGGCCGCGTTCTACCGTATTTACCACGGTGAGTGTTCTGAAGAGCTCTTCAACCTGATCCCACCCTCTCCCTTCCGATCCCGAACAACGCGTGCCGGGCAGAGATGCCACTCTCATACCGTGGAAACCGTCTTCGCGAGAACCGAGCGTTTTAAACGTTCGTTTCTCTGCCGAACGATGGTGGCTTGGAACGCCCTGCCTGCGCACGTGTTTCCTCCAACATATAACCCTGGGTTCTTTAAGCGAAGCGTGAAGAGGCACATTACTGGGTCGTCAAGTTGAGGGCCACTCTCTATAGTATTTCTGTGTACTGTGAGAGTCGCCCTCAATTGCCAGACGTCGCCTCAGCTTACCATCAGGCGGGTGGCGTCAATTTGTCGACCTAAATATATTAAAAAAATACCTACCCGTAACGACTGCCATAGATGTTCGTATTACAACTGGGGCCGACACGCGCGTCTTAACGTGCTCTCCGAGGCACGAAGGGGTCATAATGTCCAAAGAAATTTGGCTAGATGTAGCTTAACCTGTGCAAAGTCAGTTACCAATTAACAACAAGCCAGTGTGATACACATACCAGGGCGTGCTCAAATATTTGTGTGATCCACAAATGTTTGTTTCGGCGTTTGGGTTTTTTCTATGTATGTAATATATATGTATGTATTTAGAAATATATAAGTATGTTTATCAGTTGTCTAGATCCCATAGCACAAGCTTATTTTTTTTTTTTTGCTCAAAATATGTGATACATTTATTTACAATAAGAATTACAGTATACAAAATATACATAATTATAATAAAAATATTTACATTACAAAATATCGTTTAAAAAATCCTCCGCGTCATTGCCGACTGGGAAGGTTCCCACAATGCTGGCTGTGTTGCCACGTTGGATGACGATACTTATTCTATGGGCCAGAAAATAGCCAGCCTTCTGGTCCTTAGAAGCCTCGATTAGGTGTTTAGCAATATCTCTATAAAGGCGGCGAGCACTCGGACCACATGACCCCAGTGTCTCAACCCCAAACGGCTCAAATATGTAATCACCTGTTAGGTTAGCATATTTACGCCGTTTAATGCCTTCGACCGATGCAGCAGCAGCGCCGACACGTCCGGATGTGCTTGGAAGGTGTGAAGGTGCTAAGGTTTCAACGCATGTAGCGTCTCACACCAAAGTTCTTCCCATCTTCCACGGTAGCAACGACATACCGTCCGGCTTCGTGCTAAACCATTTACGAATTATGTCGTTTAGAATAGCGTGCCGAGGTATACGACCTGCGCTTCTGCTACAAGAAAGGCCATGGTGTCCCAGATTATTGACGGCTACTCCACAGGTGCAATGATGCAGGGATACATAAGGTTTTGGGTGCAAAGGGGCTCTACCAACATCTATAGGGCCCCAGCGACCTCACCTGCTAGTGGCGCACCTGCTGATAAACGGACGAGGCTCGTTAATTTACGGTACCTATGGAGTGGCTTCGGCCCCTACGTGGGTACCAGGTGGTACAACAGTGTTGGTCCGGGGGGGTACCACCGTGCAGCTGTGCTAAAGCCCCCCAAGTAACCCAGCCCAGGCTGGGTTGCGTTAGGGGTTCAGCAGCTGCACCGCCGGGCCCGGGGCGATGTATGGTGCAGCAGGCATGGGACCAGTGGGGGCGAAACGGAGTCTAGTGTAGGTGGTGTGGGTCGATTCGCCGGCCAGGGAGACCCTTAGCAACGGCGTTGCCGCGGCCGCCCGCAACACAGTCATGGGGCCCGCCTGGGGCCAACCACCCCAGGAGGCTGCCCCACATGTTGCGCATAATCCTGATGTGGGATCGCCGCTCCGGGTGGTAACCGGTGTGGGGTAGCGGCGGCCTTGCATCAGGGGGGTTTGGGAGCCCTTCCGTCCGGCGGGTCGGCTCCGACCTAACCACACGGTTCTAGACAAAGCTAGCCCCTGCGCTTTGTCACTTACTGCTGCACCAAATGTCGCCCTGTCTTCACGCTTCTTCTTCAAAATCTACAATGGCAGTGCAACAAAAAAGAAATAAACGTTACACAGCGGCCCTAGGAAACCCCACAACTTCACATTTCGAGGTGGAGTTCACTAACGTCCGTGGACTCCATGCGAACCTCGATACCGTCCACCACCACCTTGAGACGGCACGGCCCGCTGTGATGTTCCTCACGGAGACACAAATACGCCGCCCTGACGACACGTCTTACCTGTGTTACCCCGGCTATGTCATCGAGGAACAATTTCGAGACAAAGCCGGGGTGTGCGTGTTCGTTAGGGCGGATGTTTGCTGCCGCCGGTTGCGCTGCCTAGAGAACCCCTCCAATTCCGTCCTTTGGCTGCACGTAGACCATGGCTCTATGAGCCAGATCTACGTGTGCGTCTACCGATCCCACACAGGGGATTCTGAGACAACAAAGCTCTTCCAGTACCTCAGCGAGACGGCTGATGAAGCGCAGGTGCGGTTCCCGAACGCTGACCTAGTGTTTCTGGGGGACTTCAATGGCCATCACATTGAATGGCTGGGGTCCCTCAAGACTGATCATGCGGGTAGAGCCGCCCATGCGTTCGCTCTCTCCCACGGTCTGACCCAGATGGTATGCGGGATCACCCGGATACCAGACAGGTCAGATCACGCGCCCGCTCTGCTGGATCTACTGCTGACGAGTCGCCCAGCCCAGTACAGTGTTTCGGTAGGAGCCCCACTGGGTAGTTCCGACCACTGTGTTGTTCACGCTGGCATGAAGGTGTCACCTCCTGCACGTCCTGTGCAAACGTCACGACGACTATGGCACTACTCGTCAGCGGATTGGGACGGTCTACGCGATTATTTTGCGTCCGTCCCCTGGAGCCAGCGCTGCTTTGTAGGAAAGGCTCCTTCGGATAGTGCTTCTGCTATTGCTGGCGAGATCAGTTTAGGGATGGATTATTACATCCCTTTCACTGATGTCGCCAGTATCCGCAGAGCCCGTCCCTGGTTCGGGCGAGATTGTGCCAAAGCTGTTCGACAAAAACAGTCGGCATATCGCGCCTGGATCAGGGCCCGGGCTGTGCGCGACCCAAACGTGGGCCACCTCAAAGCAGCGTACAACCGGGCCACAAAGTCGAGTAAGAGGGCCTTTAAGAGAGCGGATGCCCAGCGCGTCGCGCGGCTTGGTCAGGAGCTCACTTCCCATCCCACGGGCAGCCGTGGATTCTGGCAACTGGCCAAAGCCATGCAATCTAACTTTTGTCAGCCCTCGCTGCCACCGCTGCGTTACCCAGATGGAACACTGGCTCACAAAGCCCAAGAGAAAGCGGATATGCTCGCAGACCTCTTTGCGGCTAATTCCCGGGTCGACGACCGTGGCCTGCAGCCCCCCGCCATCGCCAACTGTGGCCACACAATGCCTGATATTGTTATCAGGCAATGTGATGTACGGGCAGTGCTGCGGTCACTCGACACGCGGAAAGCCAGTGGCCCTGACGGCATTCCGGCGGTGGTGCTACGAAAATGTGCAGCTGAGTTGTCTCCAGTATTAACGCGTCTGTACCGCCTGTCATACTCTTCAGGGCTCGTGCCGGAGGTCTGGAAGGAGGCGAACGTACAACCGATCCCCAATAAAGGGGATCGGTCCGATCCAGGCAACTATCGACCCATAGCTGTCACCTCAGTCATTTGCAAGGTGCTTGAGCTCCTTATAAATAAGCAGCTCATGCAATTCCTAGAGGATCACTCGCTAATCAATGATCGACAATACGGCTTCAGGCCAAAGCGATCAACGGGTGATCTTCTGGCATTCGTAACGCATGTCTGGGGTGGGGCTATGGAAAGGCACGGCGAGTCCTTGGCTATTAGCCTGGACATCGCCAAAGCCTTCGATAGGGTCTGGCATGCTTCGCTCCTTTCCAAGCTTCCGGCATATGGTCTACCTCCTCAACTGTGCAGCTGGATTGCCAGCTTTTTAAACGAGCGCCGAGTGCGGGTCCTCTGCGATGGCCAGGCTTCTCGCTTCTTGCAAGTGAATGCCGGGGTACCGCAGGGGTCCGTACTATCACCAACTCTCTTTCTTCTGCATATCAATGATATGCTATCCCTCGGGAACAGTCATTGCTATGCAGATGACAGCACACTGCACGGGAGTTACTCGGTTCGTCCGACGGCGGGGCGATCTGAGATTGAGGAGGAGAGACGACGACTCGTGGCTGATCTCGACCGTAACCTCGACAGTATCTCTCAATGGGGTACCGAGAACCTGGTCGAGTTCAATGCCCGCAAAACACAGGCGTGTGCATTTACTGCGAAGAAATCCCCTTTCCTTCCCCTACACTCTCTTCAGAATGCATTATTACCAATGAAGGACAACCTTGATATCCTTGGCATAGACGTTCGTCGAGAGCTCAATAATAAAAACTACATCGAAAGATGTATAGGGCTAGCTTCGCGGAAACTAGGAATACTGAATAAGGTAAAGAGATTCTTTACACCGGACCAGAGGTGTCTGCTGTACAAGACGCAGATTAGACCCTGCGTCGAATACTGCTCTCACCTCTGGGACGGCTCCGCGAAGTATCTGCTGGACGCTCTCGACGCTATGCAGCGACGGGCTATCCGTATTATTGGTTGTCCGGAGGTAACGGGAAGCCTTGAGCCGCTAGCTCAGCGCCGAACAATAGCTTCCTTGGCCGCATTCTACCGTATTTACCACGGCGAGTGTTCTGAAGAGCTCTTCAATCTGATCCCACCCTCTTCCTTCCGATCCCGAACGACTCGTGCCGGGCAGAGATGCCACCCCCACACAGTGGATAGCATGTTCGCGAGAACCGAACGTTTTAAACGTTCGTTTCTCTGCCGAACGATAGTGGCCTGGAACGCCCTGCCTGTGCACGTGTTTCCTCCCACATATAATCCTGGGTTCTTTAAGCGGAGCGTGAAGAGGCACATCAGTAGGTCGTCAAGTTGAGGGCCACTCTCAATAGTAATGTGTGCTGGGAGAGTGGCCCACAATCGCTAGACGTCGTCACGACTTACCACCAGGCGGGCGGCGTCAATTTGGCGAACCAAATATAGAAAAAAAAAAAAAAAAAAGGTGTACCCAGCCGAAGGCAAGTGGCAATGCGCAAGGTTGTGTCGTCCAACATTGTACCGATGTTGGGCGATGGGAGCGCCTGGATCCATAACCCTGACTCCCATTCTCCAACAGCTAGTAGGCGTGCACGCTCTGAAATATTGACAGAAGTGTCAATTAGTGTATTAATTCTCAATTTACAGAGCGGCGAATCCCACAGTCGCTGTGAGCCTAGGCGTGAGGGCAGGTCAGTGTCGGGGCAAGACATCCTCCAAGCAAAACAATGGTAAGTAAAATTTTTTTTATTTCTATCCAATATCCTCCAAGCATTTATGGCATCGGTCTTGCATCGCACCTCGGAATCCATCAGTGTATTTGACAAAATTTTCCTGACTAATTCTTCGGTGCTATGGACCGACGACAGAAATGCTGGCAGACTGACATCTGTGACTTTACGAAAACCTAGCCCGCCCAAGCGAACTGGAAGAGATGCTTGGACCCAGGCCCGGTCATTAATTCAAATTATTTTATTTCAGACAATGTCCATAGATGGTTAGTAACAAAAATCTTATAGCCTATGTTAGTCTAATTCTCAATTATAAAATTTTTATCTATCGGTAATTAATAATTATCAAATTAATATTTATCAAATTTTAATTAGCACATTATTTTACATTATATAGATTAAATTAAATTGAAGTTAAAGATCAATTTTAGTTATAGTCACATAATGAATTATCAGACTTCATTTCACAATAATTAAATTCATAAAAAATAGGTAAGTACAATAGTTATAAAAAATGAAATAAATACAATAATTACCATTTCATTATTACCCAACCATGTGAGCAATTTGCAACCCACAACAGTGACTAATGTAAGGACAGTCCAGCAGTATCAGCGAGCGCCTTCAGCATGCTGTTCGGGCTCCCCCGCACTCGTCTTACAAGTGATATTTACATTTAAAATTTTACACAAAGAATTTTTATTAAGTTCTCTAGTCTGCCCAAAATTTCTACATTTATCCAAAATTGTCCTGAACGGAGGGCATGTGTAAATTTGGGTACGAAAAGACGAAAACAAAGAATAGTGAAAGCTGAATGAATACTGATATTACATAGACTATCAATAACCTGATCAAAATTTTGAACTTTTCCTCGATAAAAGTGTAAAAGCCATCTTCTAAAATCGGGGACCCTAGGAGGTGTAAAGAAGGTTTGTCCAAAACTTTTATGTTGAGGGTCAAACAGTTGAATTTGGAGATTGTTTTGTTAATTTATCTGTGTTTTCACATATAAAAATCTTACATTTATTCGGGTTCAGTTAATAATAATATTTAATAATATTTTTGGACATTCTCACACAACGTCATCTAGCCCAAATTAAGCTAATATAAGCTTGTGTTATGAGATCTAGACGATTGATAAATATACTTATATATTTCTAAATACATACATATTATACATAGAAAATACCCAAACTCCGAAACAAACATTTGTGGATCACACAAATAATTTGAATCGACCCGGAATCGAACCTGGGACCTCAGGGGCGGCAGTCGCATACACATACCACTGAGCCACCGAGGCAATCAAGTTCTAAGCCAATTGACTGAAACTCGTTCTTTATTAGGGCTAAATCTTGTAAAACTGTCTCTATTATACTTTTCCCCCTTAAGTCCCGTCTTCTAGGTACCAAATGTTAAATTTTGATTTTATTTTTTGAATTAGATAGATTTTATTTTTTGGGTTAATGGCCAAACTGAAGATGACTGGTCCCAACGGATCACCTTGCTGACATCCAACGGCTGAATTCAAAAGGTGGTCTTTATAAATTAATTTTGTTGGCTGACTATATAGCATTGCCAAAAAAAGTTATTATTTTGGGGGTTTCTAATTTGGCCTGTGTCAGCAAGGTGTCCCTGTTTACAGAGTTCAAGGCGTTTTTCAGGTCAACTTTCAAGATGACCTCCCCATCTTTGCTACTGTCAAGGTATGTTGCAAGCGCATGGATTGCGGCCTCACAACCTCCTTTTGAACCAAAACCTAATTAGGAGGGCTGAAATTTGGTAGTAAGCTCCGTACTATAAAAACGACAACAAATTTTGGCTGCCAAACACCGCAAAGTGCTACCTACGGCAATAATAGCTTATATTAGCTTAAATAAATATAAATTTACCTATAGTTTCTTACCATACCTACCTACCCTTAGCTCGTAATAAGCCCTTAGCTTTTAATACTACCCTTTTATATTTCATACTTATATCATTTCTAGTTAACATATTAAAAAAAAAATTTAACGATATTTTGTAATGTAATTATTTTTAGTAAGTATATAATCATAACAATTACAATATATATATATATATATAAATATATATATATATATATATATATATATATATATATATATATATAATATACATTATATACTAAAAATATTTATATATATAATTATGTATATTGTAATTCTTAGTATTTATGTAAATAAAAACGATTTTAATTGTACGATGATGACAGTTCTCTTAAATGCATCTGTTGGACTACGACACGGTTCCCGCGTTGTAGACACAAATAATTGCATGATTTGTGAATTCTTAATTCGATATTCCGCATTTTTCAAGCCGTTGTTTTTTTTATTCTTCAGCCCGGGGCCGCGGCCGAACCTACGTCCATTGCCGAGCGCCTCCGGTGGACACTGAAAGAATTCCCAGTGGCGCCCGGCGGAGTAGCTAGGGTTTTTTTTAGAGTTTCATACCCAAAGGGAGAAACGGGAACCCTATTACTAAGACTCCGAAAAAATATTTTAATATTTCATGCGGACAGGCAGACAGACAGACAAATTGTCGTATTAAATAAATAGATAATTATAAGCATATACCTATTGTACACCATAATAATGGTAAAATATGTTGACACTAAATAGTAATTTAAGATTTACAAAATAAGCTTTTAACTACGTAGGTACTATTAATACACACATGTTTTTTTGCAAATATATCTTATCTTATCTTATCTTATCGCGATAGTTATAAAGTTGAAATTTTCACAGATTATGTACCCATTTCTGTTGCCGCTATAACAAAAATACTAAAAAAAATCAGAATATAATTCATATAATTAAGGGGCCTCCCATACAACAAACGTGATTTTCTTGCAGTTTTGGTACTGACCCCTTGTGCGCGAGTCCGACTACTACTTGGGGCACACTAAACGTTTTGCACTTCTAGCTAATCGGAACTATTTGAATTTCGAATGTTATATTTTTTTAAACGTTGCAACCTTCTTAGTAATAAAAAAAATCAATTGGCGGGAAATCATTTGTCAATTGGTTTTTATCACACATCAAAGTTCTCGTCTAAATATGCAAAAAAGTCTACGTATGCAACGAAAATGGAATTAAGTCGAAAAGATTTTAGAGCGATGTTTTTTATTATTATAAAGTTCTCTCTCCGCAAGACTGTGCCGCTCGTCTTCAAAATGCTTTTGTGAGAGAAGCACCTTATTTGAGCACCGTGTAGCGATGGCTTGTTGAATTTGAGAGAGGTTGAGTTTCTTTACATGACGAATTTCGTGAAGGGCGGCCTTCAACTGCCGTCAACGAAAATAATATGGCTACTAAACAATGGTAAGTAAAATTTTTTTAAGAAAAAACTTTTTAGCATTAATTAATAGCATTAATTTTTCGCAGAATCAAAAGGACAACAAAACGTCGACAATTGTTTCGCCTCTAAACGAGGCATTATCAAGACTGTCTCAGAGAGAACAGCTGTTCTCTTTGAGACAGCTATTAATGCTAAAAAGTTTTTTCTTAAAAAATTTTTACTTACCATTGTTTTGTCATGGATTTTCGCCAAGTAACGCCTGTTTCTATCCAATATGGCTACTGTTAAGCGGTTAATTGAAGAAAACCCGCGGATTACCTATGAGACAATTCGAGGACTATTGGGGATTGGTATGAGTCCAATCCAGAAAATTTTACACGAAGAATTGAAAGTTCGGAAACTTTGTTGTCGTTGGATCCCTCATGAACTGACAGCGGAGCAGAAGCGGGCTCGCGTGGAATGGTGCTCACAGATGCTACTGAAGTACGACCACGGACATTCTAATGCTGTTTATGACATTGTCACAGGAGACGAAAGGTGGATTTATTGTTTTGAAACCGAAAAAAAACAGCAATCTTGTGAATGGGTGTTTGAAAATGAGAACAAGCCAACAAAAGTGAGGCAGACGAGAAACGTTTGTAAAAAAATGATCGCGTTCTTTTCTCAGCTACGGGTCCCATCTGTACAATTCCACTTGAAGATCAAAAGAGTGTTAATGCCGAGTGGTATTCTAAAATATAAAATAAAATAAAATAACGTTTATTATAAACTTAAGACTAACGGGTCTTCGAGACTGAGAAGAGCCCTCAAGAAGCTCAGTTCGGCTTTTTTCAAAATATTTCATCTTAAATCTAATACAGAGTTATTTAGAAAGGAGCAATTCGTGTTACAACCAGGCAGCCTTGTTATCTAAGAAATCATTAATACTATAATAAGTTTTATGGCACAATTTACTTTTTATTAGTTTTTTAAATTTATTGACAGATAAATTTGCTATTTCGGTTGGCAATGTATTTTACATTCGAATAAAGTTCCCCGCAAAAGAATTACTCACTTTATGAAGCCTAAATTTAGGAACAGCCAGTTTATCCTTATTTCTTAAGTTTAGATTAGATTATCACTATTTTTCACAAAGCAATGGTAAGTAAAATATTTAAAAAAAAAACACTTTAAACTTATTTTACATTTCTTAATAGCACTATTTTTCGCAGGATTAAAAAGACAACAATACGTCGACAATTGTTTCGCCTCTAAACGAAGCATTATCAAGACTGTCTCAGAGAGAACAGCAAAATTTGTGGTTAGAACATATTTGCTTTTCACGTTTACTTATACGTGTGCAAATTTCATTATCGCGATGTAGTATTTTTTCACAATAACTAACGTGGCTACGTTGTAGCCATTACTGTGTGCTATGTAACAAATGATAGACAATTTGATACGGCCCCTGCCACGGAAGTTCAATTAAACGACAGAAAAACAATTAATATCACTTTAATAGCAGGAACCTAGTTTTATACAATAATAGTAGCTACTAGTGTGTCGGTCGGATAGGATCACATATATTGTTCACGGAAGTGCCCGGTGCACTTAACTTGTGGGTCCACGGGCGACGGCAGTCGGCCGGCGGGATCCGCTGGTGTCCTCCAATCAAGCTTGTTCTTTATCAGGCCGAGATGCTCCGGGTTGAAGGCCACGGAGCGACGGCGCAGCTTCAGGCTGCTCAGTAGTTGCAGTCTTCACAATAAGCCCCAAGGTAGTTCTGGAATAGACACAAGCAGCGGATTAGATACCGGGTCGGCACCGCTGGCCGTAGGCCCCACACGTGAATGGCCGTACAGGTTCCCTACTTGTCGGACGCGCTGTACAATTATTCACATGAGGGTACACGGCAAGGTCACACATAACAAGGGATATCACAAACATGGGAACAAGGGAAACACAGACAGGTGGTCGGCCTATTCCTATATAACGGTCTCCGACCGATGGCAGAAAGTCTCACTGTAATAATTAACTAATAATAATATAATAAAATTTATCTATAAGCCCAACACAGATGTGGGTACATTTCGAAAGACTACTTTTCTACCTGTTAAGCGTCGGAGACGACGTTCCTACCGAGTCTGCGTTATGCGTAATTCCCATCTAATAATTGAAACTTTAATATGGTTCACTAGAATAGGGAACCCTAAAATGACGGTCCCTAAACGCATTCTAGATAATAAAAGGTTACACTAATATGGGTCACTAGAATAGGGAACCCTAAAATGACGGTCCCTAGATGCATTCTAGATAATAAAATGTTACACTAATGTGGTTCACTAGAATAGGGAACCCTACAATGACGGTCCCTAAATGCATTCTATTTAATATAATATTAAATAACAGTGCACAATCCAGATAGGTGGAATATGCTCCAGGTAATTGACTTTACTTATTCACAATAAAAATTTAGAAAGTTACCGGTTTCCCGCTTAAGGCCGCGCCCCAAATGGTACGGCTTCACAATAAAATATGTCGGTAGATGTATTATCTCAACCCGGATTCTCCTTCGTGATATTTGCAAATTAAAATTATAATACTATAAATTACTCTTAAGTCCGTAGGTGAATAGCCCTTAAGAGAATTTCTGGTATGATTATTGTTAACAATTTATCGTTATATTCGACAGGGCAATGTACTATATTCTACCATTCCCTACGGTTATTAAATGAGTATTTGCGTATCTAACACATATATATACATAATATAATTATCGCATTTAGGCGTGGAGTAGTTTTAACTTCACCGTCCTAATTGTTTTCTAGTATATCTTGTGGTAAGGAACTCAGCACCGTCTGATTTGGATACTACTTCGATACGAGTTTATACAATATTAGTTTACATTAAACACGATTGGGACTACGATGACCGTGGCTCCAATCTAGACACTTATAGTTGGCTTTAGGTTACTAATTATCTATGAAGTTAACCTCTTAGATAGTTATTTATTAATGTTCTAATTATAGATCGCGCGGGGGACGTTACCCGTAAGCTATTCTGTTCACAGCACTTACCCCTGATTCGGGAACGGAATTAACTGCACACGTTTACACATTTTCAGAATCTATCAATCAATAATACTTTTCGGCATTACTTGGTTAATTAACTTTTCTTTTATTTTTAAAAGATTTAATTTATTATCTCGTCAGCGCTGTCACGACGGCTGCGTGTTGACTAGACTAATATTATCCAATTGTTTCTCCGCTTAGACGTTGTACACTCCTTATAATACTTCGGTCTGGCAATTAAAACCTACTGACCCCGCCCACACGCGTCTAGTGATGTAACGGTAGTAGTCAAGGCGGCCTACCATTGGTCAATCGCGCCGTTGTTATCGCTTCGATCTCAGCCGGTTCACAAGAAAATGGGCTAAGGAATTTCTTGCGAAACAAACTGGTTCTAACACCTTCTGGATGTTTCGAACTTAGGGATGTGACTCAACGCAAACCATGCCTCGTCGAGGCATTCACATCGTAACAAATTCCTCATGAAATGCCTGTGGGCTCAACGGTACCGTCAGTAACCTGCTCAGTAAGCTGTGGAAAGCTGCCATTTTATGTTGCTATGGGTGGTTAGATGAGTAAGGGATAACAGTGTCTGTAAATGTAGGTTTCCTATAGATACGAAACTCATGAATACCATTCTTCCTAGTGATTGAAAGGTCTAAGAAATTGAGAGTGGAATCCGACTCCACTTCCAGTGAAAAATCAATTCTAGGGTGTACTGAATTCAACTTGGAGACGAGGATACTGAGCTGACGCTTTGTTCCCGTCCAGCAGATGATAATGTCGTCCACGTATCTAAAGTAGTACAAGACATGGACGTTCCCAACTATGTGGTTAGTCTCGAACGCATCCATAAATATTTCAGCTATTAGTGGGCTCAGAGGCGAAACCATCGACAAACCATTTTTTTGCAGAAAAAAGTTGTTGTTGAACTGAAAATAATTCTGTGACATGCACAATTTTGTTAGGTTATAAATTTCTTCTATTTTATTAAAATTGATCCTTTTGATTGTTAATTTGTGTTTTAAAATATCTAAGACTTCATTGTAAGGTACGTTCGTGAATAAACTTTTCACGTCCAAAGACACAAGTTGAGCATTGGACGGTAACTTTATATTTTTGATTTTGTTTATGAGAGTCAGTACTATTTTTTATAGAAAATTTTGGGTTAAAATCTATTGCTTCTTTAATGATTGTGTTCAAATACTTCGACAAATTGTATGCTGGAGCCCCCCTATATGCGACAACAGGTCTAATCGGGCAACCTTCCTTATGTATTTTTGGAACGCCGTAAAACAATGGACAACGAGTATTCATGTTTTTTATTGTTTATTGTATTGTAAATCATAGGTACAAAAGATGTTCACAGAATAATGAGTTCAGCTATGTTTCACCATTTGGGTATACAATATTAAGTAGGTTATTAATTAAGTTAACATATAAAATTAAATAAATAATGCAATCGCATAATGTCAATAGAAACAATAATAGAATTCATTAATAATTATCATGCATCATATTCAAGTTGTCATAGGTATTAATTACAGTGAGTTAGGTATCCTCCGAAAATTCATTTATAGTATAGTAACATTTTTCTATTAAAAATTTGCGAAGTTTTGTTTTAAAACTGTTTATCAAGGTCTTATGCAACGAAGAATTCTCAGGGAATAAGTAAGTCGTGGATTTTATAGCAAGCATAAGTTCAGCCTGGAACTTAGCTGTGGGATTAAAGGTTATGTGTTGAAAATCATCAGACAAAATGATGTCATTGACCCTTGCTATGTAGTCCACCCTAGGGATCAAAACCACGGTGTTACCCTTATCAGCTTTGCTTAAAACCACATCCCCATCACTAAGTTTGTTGCGAATCGACTTTTGTACAGCCAATTCGGAGTTAAAAGTACCAGACAAACTAACAGAATCGATTTTTTGTGCTACCAATGCCTTTAACATTATGTCACCCCTATTTCTAATGATTGCCACCTCCGCATCCACTGTCAAAGGTTCTAAAGATTTTTTATTGTTAATTGATTTAGGTATGGAGTATTTTAGGCCTTTATTTAAAAGGACACCTCACTGTTGTTGAGATGAATATTAGAAAGGTTCCTGATTCTGGGGTAAAATGTATGATTACAAAACACCTGCTCCCTTCGGTCAAAAAGTTCACCTCTACCCACCCTTAGATTAAATAATTTTTTGATTGGATTAAAATTTTTTTGTGTATAAATTTTGTAGCTAAATCTCGTGCCTTCTGATCCAACAAATCAAATTCTATTCTGTGTAAACTGAATGACAACTCAGAATGTAGAACCTTTAGATGCCACTTCAAACTGTCTCTCACTCTAAACAAACTCCTTATTTCAGAGTTCAGCCACACTGTTTTTGCTAATTTTTCACAAACTTACTTTTGTTCTTGTGGGTATACAATAAAATTTCATAAATATACTGTGAATACAGTGTAAGGATGTTAATATGCTTAAACTTATCTCTTAATGACTCCCGAGACCCCATTCTACCATTTGTTACCCAGAGTGTTAGAAAAAGTTCGCGAAAGACGACTCAAGCCGCGTTCTCCTACATCATGACAACGTTTCTTCACACACGGCTAACATAACAAAGTTATTTTTAGCTTCCGAAAAAGTACAACTCGTCACCCATCCTGCGCATAGCCCCGACCTAGCACCCTGTGATTTCTGTATTTTCCCCAAAATCAAAGATTTGATGAGAGGTTTCACTTTTACCAACTCCGAAGAGGCAGTGATATCGTTCAATCAGCACGTAGAAAACATGCCTTCAGATCTGTGGTCCTACTGTTTTAAAAAATGGTTCGATCGCATGAAAAAATGTTTAAAATGTAAAGGAGAGTATTTTGAAAAGCAATAAACATAATATTTTGGTTTTAACATGTTGTTTTTTTAAGTTACGCAAAACTTATAGTGTGACCTACGTATTCCCTATTCTGTGACACGGCCTCCTAGTCCATACATTATCATCTCAGCCTCATTTGATACCCACCACTGGGCGTAGGCTTCCTCCAAATAGGGGGGAATTCAGCCTACATATAATACGCTGGCCAGACGGGTTGGTATTGGGTTTTATGTCGAGTTTTCCTTCTTCAAACATAGTTATTGAGCGAAGCTCAATCTTAGGCGACTCATGTATTTCGTTTGTCCGCATACTCCTCCTAAACGCCTAAACCGATCTCCTGCAAACTTACCACAGTGTTAACTTGTGGCATGAGGGTGGTATAGAACAAAAAAAATTGAAAATCGGACATACCATCGAGGAATAATCACTAAAAAATTTTAATAAAATAAATAAATCGTTGTCGTTCGAAAATTTAACACTTCGCTCAGTTTTTTGCAACAGCAGCATGCATTTCATAGCTAGTATAATTCTAAATACATACTAAATACTTAATAGCTCTTCACGGAACTCAGTAAGCGTCTGAGGGAAGCGAGTGGTGATCCCCGCGCAGGCAGCATCCTCGCGCAAAGACTATCATTGGCAATTCAGCGCGACAATGCTGCCTGTGTTATGGGCACTCTGCCTAAGTCTCCCTGCTTTACACATTCATTCAAGTTTTTAGTTTTAGATAGTATAGTTTGTAGTTTGTTTAAGTTTTTCTTAGTTTAATTTTCCTGTTCCTTGTATATATTCATGAAATGTCCAATACTTTAACTTCCAAACAAATTGTGGCTCACACAAATAATTAATTCGATCCGAGACCTCGGACGGCAGTCGCATACACATACCACTGCCCCTTCTTCCTCGTAGTCAAACTTTTTGGTCAAACTGGTTTGACTATGAGGAATTATGTTTCCTCGTGGTCAAACTTCATTGACATTGCAACTTTTTATCGCCCTGAATGCATGCAGTTTATGTATGTACAGTCATAGATAACTAAGATAATGTCAAACGTCACGGGCGGCGATTCTCTTTCCTACATATAATATAACTAGGTACATATGCAATGCATGCTGCTAATTGCAAATGTTGAGCGGAGCAAATGTTCTTATTACATATCAGAATCAGAATCGAACACTTAAATTAATTAATCGAATGAAAAAAAAAAACTTTTCATTGTTGACACATGTGTTTCCATGGCAACCATTTAATCAACTTTTTCGGTGATGTCCAGGACATTTTCGGTGATTATTCCGTGGTCAGATCTATTTTCATGATTCCAGATATATGCGGGTATGATGTCGACCAGCATGCCAAATTTGGTCAAAATCGGTCGAGCCGTTTTGGAGGAGTAGACACACAAACGATTTACACTTGTCGCCTAAGATTGAGCGCTCCGCTTCGCTCCGCTCAAAAATGGATCGACACCCCCCGGCACACAATACAATGTTAAACACTCTCGGAGCGGGCAACCTTTTTTTAAGCTTATGAACAAGCACTTTTATGATTGACTGTACACATTTTTAACTAAACAGCAATACAGGGAGGGTCGTTAAACAAGTTTGACCACGAGGAAACGTAATTCCTCATAGTCAAACCAGTTTGACCAAAAAGTTTGACTACGAGGAAGGACCGACTACTGCAACCCCAGTTGACAGTTGTCATCTAGTCCATATAGTAACCGCCGGGTGCCACTGGTATTTCATCCTAGTGCTTACCAGACACGTTCAGCAATGGACGTAGGGGCGGCCGCTGCCTTGAGCAGCAGAATATTAAAAAACTTTACTGTTCATGCGGTCAGGCTGTGGAACTCGCTCCCGCCGAACATACAACGCTGCAACACTATTTTTACATTTAAGGGGAAAGTGAAGGAACACTGTCTCTC